>OZ012738.1:345609328-346151500 GCA_963859935.3 Lathyrus sativus | reverse complement strand
ATATATGCAAACCCTTAATGAAAATAGAAAGGAACATCAACAAATTAATAATTATTTTTTAATAAACTTTCCAAAAAGAAAAATGTTAATACCAAGATATTTATCTTATTCTCTCTTCCATCTACTTTAAAAGAGATGTATTTGTTTCACATACTACTTATAACATTACTATAAGATTTATACATGTCTGTCTTAACCACTTGCCCTACTCATGTCTTCAAGAATTTCCTTTTAAGAGTTCACTGAACACACTTGAATTTTTTAAAGGATTTTTCCATGAACCTTTAACAACAAAAAATAGAGATATTACATTGGCTAAACTCAAGAACCAAAAGACGTATCTTTTATACGAGTAGAGTTGTCTCAAACTTGTGCGAGACCCTATGCAAGAAGTTTAAGTTAGCTTCAATTTAGTCGTGAAACATTTTTAAGGGCCCTAATTAACCCTAAATTAACAGTTGAACATGTTTTTGGAGGCCCTTTTAGCCATAGTTTAATCATGAAAAAGTGTGAGGCCTTACGTTGTAGGTCGCCTTGCACACCCTCAAAGGCGACCCTGTATACGAACCTTAAGACATAATTTTTACAGAAGTCAAGTTTAAGAACTTACAACCAAGCTTTATACAGGTTTAGCTTGTAACCTTTAAAAAATAATTACATAAGAGAATCACACTTTTGGATACAAAAAGTTAAAACACAAGTTACAATAAAACTCTCATGGGGGCTTGTCGCACCCTAATTTTTGAACCTAAGATACCGTCTCTTCTTTCGTGCTTTGCCTTGCATGTGTCTTTGTGTGCATGCTTATTATCACGAACAAGTGTATGCAAGTACATTGATCTCAAGTGTCGGTGATATTTATTCTCGCAGTCAAGCATATCAGGAATCAAAGGTCACCCGGAGAATTAGAGTGTCTTCATATCAGCATTAAACAGTGGCTATTGCTATGGCAAAATCATCATGAGCAAGAAGAGTTTGTTTGGAGACCGTATGATTGTTATATTCGAAAATTCATCCTCCTCAGGGATTCCTCCAAAGCGTGAATCAGGTTTGCATAGGGTGCTTACGACCAGTTTTGAAGCATATTCCAAAATAGTTCTAAATGGTTGTGGATCATGCCCCATGACACTTTCAAGAGGTGTTCATGTTCGTATATGCCATGGATCGAGTTCAGAATTTTTATGAAGTATTTCAAGGGGCATGACCCCAAATTCTATGTCAAGATTACAAATTCGTCAAGTTTCACCGAGTTCAAGGACCCACGTTTTTTCTACAAAGTCGAGTCCAAAATTCAAGAATTAAGTGCAAATCTAAGTGCATGTCAAGCGTCCAAGAGTCAAATATAGTCATGACGGCGTTTCTCATGAGACTCAGGAGGTTTTTAAACTTTGAAGAGTCGTAAGGTTTGTTCTGAAGTATAAAACACATCACTTCCAAGTTAACCAATCCAAATGCAAAACTCAGAAATTCAAATCAACAAATTCAAGTATTATGATTTAAGGTTGAGTACAATTCAAAGGATGGCCATTAAAAACCATGGTTTGTACAAGAAATAAAAGAGTTGGTGCTCTTTACAAGTCAAGAATTAAGTGTTAGTCTAAAGGGTGATTGTAGTATATTCATAAAGCAGGTCCAAACTCAGTTGAACTGTGGTACTGCCAAGACGTGCCGTTAATGCTAGGTCGCAGCTTGTCACCTTAATTTCTTTACAACCTGACAAACCAAAATGAGTGTGTTCAGTAAGTCATGTACCATTAAAGTCAATTCAACAATAGGCAAAACATGACCAAATTAATTAGAAAGCCATGAATTATGCGATCGTGGGAGATGACAAAGTAGGGCAAGGAATTAAATCGTAATAGCAAGAGAACACCAAACCAATCGTTCAATGAGAAAAAGTACATGTAAGTTACTAATGTTGTGATCGTAAATGTGATGAGGGGATTAAATTAAACATCTACCAGAACGACTATGTACGACGACAACTTGGCTTTGGGCGAACATGGTCACGAGGCAACGGGGCAGCAAGCTACGGGCGGGCTCCCCCCCTCCAAGCACCAATTAAGGTTTTCAAAGATTGAGTCCTTCGCATCCTCACCAATTAGCCACTTAACCTGACTAAGAGCAAGGCCTATTTTCTTCTACAAGAGAGGACGAATATCATAGCAGCTTCATGTAATTCAAGGCAACCACGTTGAACTGCACAAACGGTATTGCCAACATTAGAAATTTACCAGTACAAACTCATATCCTACTTTTCAGCATGACAGAATCGTTGTACCGCAGCGCAACAACGGTAAGAAGAATATTAGAGACTTATGAGTTTCAAGGAAGGAATTCAGAATCCTGCAGCCGGTTTTGAGGTTCATGATAACTCGCTTGCTGCAAGAAACATAACGAGTCGCGCGAGTTTTGTGAGGGCAAAGCCTCATATACAAGATATACGTGTTTCGATGATGTCAAAATGTTGCTTCATAGAAGAATAGATGTTGGGCGTTATCACCATGTTGCATGAGCATACCTTATTTCTGTTTGTTGTTGTTTTTATATCTTGTATTGCTTGTATGCATGTCCACGTTTGTTCTGGTGGACCCTCGATCTGTAACCGCCCGTTCCTTGCTTGATTAACATCTGCGATGCATGTCTCCTCCCCTACGGTAGACCCCCTCACGGCGCACCACACTATAACTTTTGGTCCCCTTAACAACCTTTTAATTTTGCTTAATAATCAACTTACTTAATAAATCTAATTAATTACCTTAATAATCAACCGTTTTCTCAATTAATCTTTTTGTTCAACTAATCATTATTTAATTAATTAACCCATTTTATTTATTTAACTAATCCACTATTTATTTAAATTAATAACTTATTTTATTTACTTAACTAATTAAATTTTTATTTAATCACACTTATTTATTTATTTAATAACTCTCTATTTAATAAAAAAATACCTATTTATGTACTTAGTATAACTTATTTATTTATTTAATAAATCATTACTTATTTAAATGTAATTCTACTTATTTACCTAGCAAAAAACCTAATTATAATTTATAAACTTTGATTAAAAAAAATTCACTAAAAGCTAATATATCTTTTTAATTCAACTTTGTTTCTACAATCTTTCTTAAAATCTTAATTGCACGAAATTTATTTTAGCACGGCATTTCCATCTTCTCCGATACATTTAAACGATTTCTATCCTTTAAACTCCATTCTAAGTCGAAGTATTAACAACCTCGGCCATTGTATTTTTGTGGAATTGCAGGATTTAATTTCAACTTGTTCGATTCGTGATTTAAATTTTCTTAAGTCAATTTTGTTATCAATATTATTATTATCTTGTTCTGTCTTATTATTTCGCATATACGTCCAAGGGAAGAACTTACGCATGACTTCATAATTCGTGCTTATTGCATCTCATTTGCATCATATTCCCCCGCTTGATCCTTGAGTTTTCAAGTTGATCAAATTTGACTTTAGATCCTACACCTTAAGATAGGACCGGTTTCTCTTGAACCTTTCAACTTAGACAAACCCTTAATAAAATTCAACTCTTATTCTCCCCATAAGAGAATTTAGACGTGAGTCATCTTGACAGTTGAGATATAATTCTCCTGCCCCATAATATTATTGCGAGATGTAGAATCTTTTTGCTTGAGAGAGGTATGTGGCATACTCGTTGATAAATCCGAGTTTTGAGTCATTCTCTCAATGTGATGCAAAAACCATCTCCTACGAGTTATGGTGGTAAGTCGAGTGTTCTCCCTTAAGATGACGACTCATTTTTTCTCCTAGAATCAATCAACAAATCCTTATCCCCTTGGAACTTTGACCAACAGTTAATGGTTCCTCAATCCCTTTTAGAGGAACTACGAATACTCTGATTCCACTCCCGTTAGGATACGTAGGCACAAGATGCGACTTCTTGGCGAGTATACTTAGAAATAAACCCCTAGGTCTTTCACCCTTAGCAAACAACAATACCACAATAAAACAAGAGGTTCCTGTAGAGTACTACAGATTCTTAGTGTAACAGCCCAATTTCGGTTTAACTAATTAATTTAGTTATTGGAATTATTTTAATTATGGGATAGTGTGATAATATGTAAGTCTACATATTATGCTATTTTATCATTTGTAGAGTTTTGGAAAGTTTAAGTGGGAAATATTTCGGACAGTCTCAATTAATGGTTAAGTGGATGGTTTATGGAAATTGATTGGAATAATAGGTGTATTGGAGGAAATAGAATGGAAAGAAATATAAAGAATAGAAATAGAAAGAAAAGAAAAGGAGAGAAAAAAAAGGGAGAAGAAGGAAAAAGGAAGAGAAAAGAGAAGAAGAAGAGGAAAAGAATGGAATCGTCAAGAGCAACTCAAAGCTTCGATTAATTCAAGGTAAGGGTGTGAAATCTTACTATCTTAATCATTGTGTATGATTGTGTATGTGTGTGGATGAGTTTGGTTGTTTTCCAACCTTGTTTCCATTTAGGTCGAAATGATAGAAATCGATAGAAGCCGATGTTCGGACGGTTAGAATCGAGAATAACTTTCGTAGCTTAGTCGGGATATGTTAGACTAAGGCTACTGGAACAACTTTGGATTTAATCGGGCAATTTTGGTGGGTTTGGAAGTGCTAGAGCAGAACTGAATGTTGCTGTTCGCAGGCGACTCGCTAGCAGCTCGCTAGGCGAGCACGCAGCGAACGACTCGCTAGCAGCTCGCTAGGCGAGTGCGTAGCGAATGGTCCCAGACTTGGGACAGTGGTGTTTTGGTCTCCTTCGCTGGCAGCGAATGGAGTAGCGAATGACTCGCTGGGGGTTCGCTGTGGCGAACGAGGTAGCGAACGAAGTCTGTAGCTTCTGTTCTTGCTCGCTAGCAGTTAGCTAGGCGAGAAGGTGGCGAACGTTCACTAGCAGCTCGCTAGGCGAGCGTGTAGCGAACATAGCAGGATGAATTTTCCCTGTCGCGTGGTGCCGTCGTGGCTTGGGGTTTCGGTTGCGATCGACCCTTCTTTGATTTAATAGCTTATATGCTGGTGTTTGATGTGCTGTGGGTAGCCGTAAGGCGTGAATCCTAGTATATGAATGTGATTTTGAATCGTGGCCTTTGGGCAAATTACGCATTGTTTAGAATTGAATAAAAATGCATGGAAATTGTGATGAATGATGAATATAATACACATTGTGAGTGCATGATAATTGTACGTGTTGATGTGTGAAGAATGCATGATAATATATTTGCGAATATGTATGCGATGGTTATATTTGATCCCGTGTAGGATCTGCAGAACCTCGCTTGATGCGATGGTTATATTTGATCCCGTGTAGGATCTGCAGAACCTCGCTTGATGCGATGGTTATATTTGATCCCGTGTAGGATCTGCAGAACCTCGCTTGATGCGATGGTTATATTTGATCCCGTGTAGGATCTGCAGAACCTCGCTTGATGCGATGGTTATATTTGATCCCGTGTAGGATCTGCAGAACCTCGCTTGATGCGATGGTTATATTTGATCCCGTGTAGGATCTGCAGAACCTCGCTTGATGCGATGGTTATATTTGATCCCGTGTAGGATCTGCAGAACCTCGCTTGATGCGACAGTTATATTTGATCCCGTGTAGGATCTGCAGAACCTCGCTTGATGCGACAGTTATATAATGATTCCTAGGAAAATCTGATGAGTTATAGTGTAACCGTATAAGTGCGAGAGGAGTGAATTCTAAGAGAATCTGACAGACGAATGAGTCGGTACCGTGGTTGTAGCTGCATAGGGTCGAGGTGTCGGTCTCTATGAGTGCATTATCATCTCCATATGATGAATTGAAAATATTGCATTGAGAAGGTATTAGTGTATGTATGTATATATATATATATATATATATATATATATATATATATATATATATATATATATATATATATATATATATATATATATATATATATATATATATATATATATATATATATATATATATATATATATATATATATATATATTTATTGCGTCTGGTAAATATGAGAATGAGGTCGATGTATATGTAGAGAGATTCTACTCACCAGGGTAGAACGGCGATGCGTCGTTCCTAGTGAGGTAGTTACCGGGGTAGAATGACCGAGACGTTGTTCCCGGTAGAGCATGAGCGACGTATCCATAGTCCGGAAAAAGGATTGAGGGTAGTGAATGAGTCTTATATGAATCGTATGGTATGATTGTGATTGTCATATGTAAATATGCATATGTGCAGGAATTGATGAGATGCGTTAGCAAATAAATAAATGTGAAAGATATTAACCGATGAATAGACGGTTAAGTGTGAGCGATTATGTCTATGTGTATTTGATGCGGTGAGAATCTATGGTTATATATTGTAAGTGAATAAGTATGAGGTATAGGCATTCAGTACTTGTGCATTTATATATATATATATATATATATATATATATATATATATATATATATATATATATATATATATATATATATATATATATATATATATATATATATATATATATATATATATATATATATATATATATATATATATATATATATATATATATATATATATATATTTATATATCTTATGCCTTGATTATTATGAAAATGTTCTCACCCTTCTGTTGTTTTATAATGCCCTACGAGGCATTGCAGATTAGGATTCGCTGGAGGTTTCCTTTGGAGTATAGTTCCTTTCCCTCGTGTCGGTCGCTCTGATATGTAACTTTGGGTAGATAGGCTTGTAGAATGTCTTAATGATGTTTTGTTTGTATGTGAATGAAGTTGTGAACAACCAGATGACATGTAATTACGTTTTGTCATGTCTTAAGTGAATATATATATGTTTTAGTCTTCCGCTTTAAGAGAAAACATGAATATGTAATTTCGAAGAATCATGCGTTTATTTTTAGTTGAGATTTACCCCTTTTGACTTAACTCTTTTTAAACATTAATGTTCATGTGGTCGTTTCGTGAGTATTGTGACGCGCTTCTTTTATACCTTAATGAAAATACACTCTGATGAAAATAAAAACACTTGTATTCGTGACTATATGATTTGATATGTGTTTATTTTGGGGTATAGAAACGGGGCGTTACAAAGTGGTATCAGAGCAGGTCGGTCCATCCGGCCAAGTTGTCTAATGTTGGTTGTTCCCTTGTACACGACATGTGTGTGAAGATACTATCGGTACGTGTTTGTTGTTTAGCCATTGTCTGCAGAGGTAGGAATGATTCAAGTGGGGGAGAACTTGTGGTTCTCCAAGATGCTACAAGTGTGGACCTGTAGCTAGGTGTATTGTTGAACATCAAGAGCTGGTGTTATCCGTGTTGGAGGAGAAAGCAGTGTTATGTCACTATGAAGAAGTTCAAGGAGTTTTGGAAGAACCGTCAACAACTTGTGTGTCGGTTATGTCGAACCCGATCGGACCATTTGTTGTGTGTTGTGCCAGAGTTTGAGAGCTTCAATTGTTTAGTTGAGATTTGAGGCGAGTAATGGCCTTGAGAGCTTAAGATGTTTAACTTTGAGGGAAATTTTGAGCATTAATGAAAGTGGGAAGTTGGCGGTTTACCGGTTGATTGCTGTTGCCCGGGAGTTATCCTGACAAGATAAGCATTGTACAACCAGGACGTGAAGTGGAGTTGCAATCGACTTAGTTGCGGAAACTAGTCAGATATTGAGAGCTCCATATGGTGCGTCTACTTAGATGGTAAAAGGATTAAAATTGATTGAGTTGTTTTGGAAACTTGTGTCTGGCATGTATGCTACGACAACGAATTGCGGAACCTTAGGTGATGAGACTGATTATTGGTATTCTCGACGAGATTCGAGAAGGTTGGAATTTTAATTGGAGTTAATAGGGTGATTGAGTTTGACGAATTAAAAATCGAATGAGTGATGTTTGGATTGGTAGAGATGGTGACATGAGATGTTGTGATAGAGTCTAAGAGTCCGAATAAAGGGGATTGGATGAGAGTATTTTGAAAGAATTATTTTGGTAGCCACAGATGGAGAAAGCAGCAGTTGTATGTGCTGGTGTGACTTGTCGAGAGTCGAAGAATGAACGTCTGAGATTGATAAGTCTAATGTGCTCGTTGTATATTCCAGAGTTGAGATCGGAGGGTAATTCCATGAATTTTGCGTGGGGTTTTCCGAAGGATGTGAGAATATGATTTTTGTTGATGAGATTCTGGATGGAATGACGGGATTGACCCTTTTCCTGTCAAAGAAGATTAATCATTCTATGTTGGAACTAGTTGTGATGGATATCACCGAAGTGATAAAAGACCGTATGTAGTATCACCGAATATTGTGACGGATGGGAATCCGAAGCCTTGTATGGCAGGAGGTGTAAGGCTCATTTGTATTAACATGATTCAGGAGAGAGTGTTGTACTCGGACCTGAGGTTTGTGCAAAAGACGACTGAAGAGATTAGAGGACCCAAGAAAAGACGTGTTTTGAGAGTTACGATAGTAACTGGTGTAGTCGAGCTTGAAGTCTCGGAAGCACACCGTGACTCGTTGTAACTGTACCAGAGTAGTACAGCGGAAGCGTGGAGAATAACATGTTAGATTGTTTCACCGCTGTCACTAGAGGAAACTATACGATGTGTTCGCGTGTCTAAGCTGAGGAAGCGCATCAATCCGGATGAATGGTGTGTGAGTGAGAGAGAATTTGAATACTGGGGCAACTTCGAGGAAAGAGGGATTGTCTTGGTAAAGATATTTGGGAAGAATCAACTAGATGGAATCGGATTGGGAAGATTGGGATGCGTGAGTCACATCCCGAGTTGTCTGAATTGGATAACATTTTCGAGGACGAAAATTCCTAAAGTGGGGGAGAGTTGTAACAGCCCAATTTCGGTTTAACTAATTAATTTAGTTATTGGAATTATTTTAATTATGGGATAGTGTGATAATATGTAAGTCTACATATTATGCTATTTTATCATTTGTAGAGTTTTGGAAAGTTTAAGTGGGAAATATTTCGGACAGTCTCAATTAATGGTTAAGTGGATGGTTTATGAAAATTGATTGGAATAATAGGTGTATTGGAGGAAATAGAATGGAAAGAAATATAAAGAATAGAAATAGAAAGAAAAGAGAAGGAGAGAAAAAAAAGGGAGAAGAAGGAAAAAGGAAGAGAAAAGAGAAGAAGAAGAGGAAAAGAATGGAATCATCAAGAGCAACTCAAAGCTTCGATTAATCCAAGGTAAGGGTGTGAAATCTTACTATCTTAATCATTGTGTATGATTGTGTATGTGTGTGGATGAGTTTGGTTGTTTTCCAACCTTGTTTCCATTTAGGTCGAAATGATAGAAATCGATAGAAGCCGATGTTCAGACGGTTGGAATCGAGAATAACTTTCGTAGCTTAGTCGGGATATGTTAGACTAAGGCTACTGGAACAACTTTGGATTTAATCGGGCGATTTTGGTGGGCTTGGAAGTGTTAGAGAAGAACTGAATGTTGCTGTTCGCAGGCGACTCGCTAGCAGCTCGCTAGGCGAGCACGCAGCGAACGACTCGCTAGCAGCTCGCTAGGCGAGTGCGTAGCGAATGGTCCCAGACTTGGGACAATGGTGTTTTGGTCTCCTTCACTGGCAGCGAATGGAGTAGCGAATGACTCGCTGGGGGTTCGTTGTGGCGAACGAGGTAGCGAACGAAGTCTGTAGCTTCTGTTCTTGCTCGCTAGCAGTTAGCTAGGCGAGAAGGTGGCGAACGTTCGCTAGCAGCTCGCTAGGCGAGCTTGTAGCGAACATAGCAGGATGATTTTTCCCTGTCGTGTGGTGTCGTCGTGGCTTGGGGTTTTGGTTGCGATCGACCCTTCTTTGATTTAATAGCTTATATGCTGGTGTGTGATGTGTTGTGGGTAGCCGTAAGGCGTGAATCCTAGTATATGAATGTGATTTTGAATCGTGGCCTTTGGGCAAATTACGCATTGTTTAGAATTGAATAAAAATGCATGGCAATTGTGATGAATGATGAATATAATACACATTGTGAGTGCATGATAATTGTACGTGTTGATGTGTGAAGAATGCATGATAATATATTTGCGAATATGTATGCGATGGTTATATTTGATCCCGTGTAGGATCTGCAGAACCTCGCTTGATGCGATGGTTATATTTGATCCTGTGTAGGATCTGCAGAACCTCGCTTGATGCGATGGTTATATTTGATCCCGTGTAGGATCTGCAGAACCTCGCTTGATGCGATGGTTATATTTGATCCCGTGTAGGATCTGCAGAACCTCGCTTGATGCGATGGTTATATTTGATCCCGTGTAGGATCTGTAGAACCTCGCTTGATGCGATGGTTATATTTGATCCCGTGTAGGATCTGCAGAACCTCACTTGATGCAATGGTTATATTTGATCCCGTGTAGGATCTGCAGAACCTCGCTTGATGCGATGGTTATATTTGATCCCGTGTAGGATCTGCAGAACCTCGCTTGATGCGATGGTCATATTTGATCCCGTGTAGGATCTGCAGAACCTCGCTTGATGTGATGGTTATATTTGATCCCGTGTAGGATGTGCAGAACCTCGCTTGATGCGATGGTTATATTTGATCCCGTGTAGGATCTGCAGAACCTCGCTTGATGCGACGGTTATATAATGATTCCTAGGAAAATTTGATGAGTTATAGTGTAACCGTATAAGTGCGAGAGGAGTGAATTCTAAGAGAATCTGACGGACGAATGAGTCGGTACCGTGGTTGTAGCTGCATAGGGTCGAGGTGTCGGTCTCTATAAGTGCATTATCATCTCCATATGATGAATTGAAAATATTGCATTGAGAAGGTATTAGTGTATGTGTATATATATATATATATATATATATATATATATATATATATATATATATATATATATATATATATATATATATATATATATATATATATATATATATATATATATATATATATATATATATATATATATATATATATATATATATATATATATATATATATATATATATATATATATATATATATATATATATATATATATATATATATTGCGTCTGGTAAATATGAGAATGAGGTCGATGTATATGTAGAGAGATTCTACTCACCAGGGTAGAACGGCGATGTGTCGTTCCTAGTGAGGTAGTTACGGGGGTAGAATGACCGTGACGTTGTTCCCGGTAGAGCATGAGCGACGTACCCATAGTCCGGAAAAAGGATTGAGGGTAGTGAATGAGTCTTATATGAATCGTATGGTATGATTATGATTGTCATATGTAAATATGCATATGTGCAGGAATTGATGAGATGCGTTAGCAAATAAATAAATGTGAAAGATATTAACCGATGAATAGACGGTTAAGTGTGAGCGATTATGTCTATGTGTATTTGATGCAGTGAGAATCTATGGTTATATATTGTAAGTGAATAAGTATGAGGTATAGGCATTCGGTACTTGTGCATTTATATATATATATATATATATATATATATATATATATATATATATATATATATATATATATATATATATATATATATATATATATATATATATATATATATATATATATATATATATATATATATATATATATATATATATATATATATATATATATATATATATATATATATATATATATATATATATATATATATATATATATATATATATATATATATATATATATATATATATATATATATATATATATATATATATATATATATATATATATATATATATATATATATATATATATATATATATATATATATTTATATATCTTATGCCTTGATTATTATGAAAATGTTCTCACCCTTCTGTTGTTTTATAATGCCCTACGAGGCATTGCAGATTAGGATTCGCTGGAGGTTTCCTTTGGAGTATAGTTCCTTTCCCTCGTGTCGGTCGCTCTGATATGTAACTTTGGGTAGATAGGCTTGTAGAATGTCTTAATGATGTTTTGTTTGTATGTGAATGAAGTTGTGAACAACCAGATGACATGTAATTACGTTTTGTCATGTCTTAAGTGAATATATATATGTTTTAGTCTTCCGCTTTAAGAGAAAACATGAATATGTAATTTCGAAGAATCATGCGTTTATTTTTAGTTGAGATTTACCCCTTTTGAGTTAATTCTTTTTAAACATTAATATTCATGTGGTCGTTTCGTGAGTATTGTGACGCGCTTCTTTTATACCTTAATGAAAATACACTCTGATGAAAATAAAAACACTTGTATTCGTGACTATATGATTTGATATGTGTTTATTTTGGGGTATAGAAAGGGGGTGTTACACTTAGGATGCTAGCACCTTCCCTAAGTTTAACCAACCCCCGAACCTTAGATTCTCTAGCTTTGCATTTACATTGCATCTTGTGGGTAATTCGATCTTTTCCCCTTCCCTTAGAAAAATTAAAGAAGGGTGGTGAATAATGAATTAAGATTCAAGTTAATCCAATAATTTGATATCCAATTCTCACCGCGACAGAAATGGCGACTTCACTGGGAACTTGACAGAGGGTTTTCCCTAACTTGTTTTTTGTGTTTATTGTTTATATATACATTTGCTTATTTGTATGTATGCTTATGCTTATTTATGCTTTTGGGTTGATATCCTTGTGTGGTGAGAAATGTCCTACACTCGGACATGAGTGTACTTATGATAGGAAGGTGATATATTTTAGAAGGCTTATAGGGCGTGATTCCCGACCAAGCTAACTTGAGAATCATCGCTCAGTTGAGGCCCTCTTGAAAATGGTATTGTTGAATGAGTATTCGTGAAAACAATTACTATTTTCGACCTAGGAGCCTATGATACTGGGGACCTTTAGTTACCTTTAACCCCACTAGGCCTTTCTTAGGACGTAGTGCGATGACTATGAGGGAGTAGTCCTAAAATAGTTGATACACGATGCTACACTCAAAAGAGGTTCTCTTAAGAATATTGTTAACCACCGAGTATTCGGGAAATTGATAATATCCGAAAGATGGACTAATGACTTTGTGAACCTTTTTAGAACCTTGTTCTACAGGTACAATCAAACCCTTAGTCCACACCTTTGGGGATGGATACCCTTTGCTCCATGCTCCTTGCTAACCTAAGTTTCCTGTCTGTTTGTGTATCTGTGTGCTTGCTTGTATTTGTGCATCTTCGCATTCATAAAGCATCATATTGCATAGGTTTCATGGAAATTCAACTTTACTTATAAACATTGCAGGACCATTATGGATTACAAAAGGAAGAATACTTTGAAATATTCTTTTAAGAGTCTTAAGTTGGATGACCTAAGGAAGTTAGGAGCTTTGGTTGAAGATCAAGAAGGATTCAGAAGCAAGTATGGGAAACTGTTATCTTTGTTGAGGATTCGAGTTGACGACAAACTTCTTTCTACTTTGCTACAGTTCTATGATCCGGAATATCATTGCTTTACTTTCCCAGATTATAAACTCTTGCCTACTTTAGAAGAATACTCTCGCTTGGTTGGTTTAACCATTCTAGATGAGTCTCCCTTCCCTTTCCTAGAGAAGAATCCTAAGGAACAAGACATTGCTAGAGCCATATATCTGAAGTTATCCGATATCAAAGACAATATGATTACTAAAGGTGGAACGTTTGGGTTAGCCACATATTTCTTAATCAAGAAAGCCCAATACTACGCTGATCATATGAGCATGAATACATTTGAGGCAATCCTCGCCTTAATTATCTATGGAGTGCTACTCTTCCCAAGTTTTGAAGGATTTACTGATCTTAACGCCATCAAAATCTTCATGAAGAATAATCCAGTATCAAGTTTATTAGTCGACGCTTACCATTTCGTACATCTCTGAAACTTTCATGGTGGAGGGATGATTACTTGTTGTGTGCTTTTATTATATAAGTGGTTTATTTTGTACTTTCCTAAGTCTAACTCTTTTTGGGATCTCGATAAGGGACGTTGGTCACAAAAGGTTATGGCTCTAACCCACTCAGACATTGATTGGTATAACCGTGTATATGATGGGATATTAATTATTGATAGTTGTGGAAACTTTTCCAATGTACCTCTCCTTAGCCTTAATGGAGGAATCAGTTACAATCCTGTTCTAGCTCGTCGATAGTTAGGATATCCACTGGTGGATCAACCCAAGAGTGTTCATGTGGAGGGTATTTTCTTCAAGGATAATAAGGAACTTTAGGAAAAGATTGAGGTTGTGTGGCGACACTTACATAAGAAAGGGAAAGAAAGTTTGGGAAAGCCTAATTGTGTGTCTTTGGAGCCATATCTTCATTGGGTCAGAGAGAGAGCAATCAAACTGAAGATGCCTTATCCTCGTCAAGAGCCTATGCCTTTGAAAAGAGAACCTGTTCTGGTTTTCATGTCTGAAGCTGAAGAATTGAAGATTGCTTTGAGAAAAGCACAGTGGAAGTCAGAAGCATGGAAAAATAAGTATCAGGTGGTCGTCAAGGAGAATGTTGAACATCAGAAACAACTTCAGTCGAAGAATAAAGAACCACTTTCTTGCAAGAAGAGAAAAGCACAAGAGGATTTATTTTCCTCCAACCCGCAAACTACCCCTTGGAAGCTGATTGTAGACAAGCTCATCTTTGAGAAGGCCCAACTAGAAGAGCAAATCAAGGAGCAGAATACGAAACTTCCTTAGAACTTTACTAGCTTTTATTTAGCTATTATTCTAAGACTCTTTTAAAGAATATTTATTTGTAATCCGTTATAAAATAATAAATGATTTTCTTTTCACCATAATGTTCATAAATGTTGGGATTCCACGAAGCCTTTCATCTTCGCATCTCTGCATTTCATTTTTCTCTAACACTTCAAGAAACTCAATTTATTTTGCAGGTATTGTAACAATGGAATTTAGGAGAAACATTGAGGTACACTTTCCAGAGTCCAAACATTGAAAGCTTAAGGGAACTAGGAAGTATAATTGACAATCGTCACACTTTCTCGGCTGAATATGGAAGAATCTTTCCACTTATCAGACTCAGGATGATTAACGGGTTGCTGGATACATTCGTTCAGTTCTATGATCCCCTGTACCATTATTTCACTTTTCCTGACTACCAGTTGATGCCGACTTTGGAAGAATATTTTGCGATTATGGGAATGACTGTTACATCTCGACCTCTGTTTTCTGTATTGGAAGACACGCCTAGTGACCAGGAGATTGCAAGTTCTACACGCTTGAGTTTAGCTGACTTTCAAGCACACTTGACCATTAAGGAAGGAATCCAAGGACTCCCAGCTGATTTCTTGATAGAGAAGATTCGTTATCATGCTGAAAAGAAGGATGTCGCGATACTTAAAGCTACCTTTGCACTGCTAGCCTATGGGATTTTTCTGTTTCCAAAGGTTGACGACTTTGTTGACATGGATTCTATCAAAAACTTCATTCTTCGGAATCCAGTTCCTACTCTATTAGCTGATGCTTATCACTCGATCCATCTACGAAACGCTGAAGGAAGGGGACATATAGTCTGTTGCACTGCTCTTCTTTGCTCATGGTTCATTTCTTGCCTAACATGGTATCCAACTATTTGGGAGTTAAAAGAGGCACCCTGCTGGCCAGAGATAGTCATGGCTCTTACTCATTTAGACATTATATTGTATGACACTTTATATGGTGGTATTAGAATGATCAGTAGCTGCAGAGACTTCCCAAATGTGCCTCTTGTTGGGACTAAAGGATGTATCAGCTATAATCATGCTTTAGCGCATAGACAACTGGGACACCCTATGAAGGAGAAACCAGACCAAACCATGCTGGAAGGAATCTTTCTCAAAGAAGGAGAAGACCCGTTTCTGAAAACTAGGATACTACAAGCATGGTGTCACATTCACAAGAAAGGAATGACTGCACTAGCATACCCTGACTGTATCGTCTCAGAGACTTATCTACACTGGGTGCGAGAAAGAGCTCTCGAACTCAAGATGCCTTTTCCTTTTCAAGAACCCATGGTGTTAACCCTTCGGGATTCTTCTTGGACTGATACAAGTGAAGAAGGGAAACTAAAAACTGCTTTGGACGAAGCTGAAAAGCTAAAGAATGCTTGGAATAATAAATACTACATCCTTAAACTAGAGAATGAGAAACTTTAGAAGCTGCAACTCAAGGAAGGAGAATCTGCGAATAAAAGAAAGGTGCAAGAGGATTTATTTTCCCCTCACACCTTATCAGGACCTACCACCAGTGCTGATCTTCCTCCAACCTTTATAGCTTGGAAGCAGTATGTGGACAAGCTCATTATTGAAAAAGCCAACATGCAGGAACATATCGAATGACTCATGGAGGAGCTTCGTGTGAAGAAGGAACCATGACCAATGGGATTAAACTTCCAAGTTTCTTTTTGCTTTATATTTTGATGTAATAAAACTCCTGAAAGAGTACCTTCGTTTTGTAATGTTTCTCCAATTCAAGTAATAAAATGAGTTTTTTAGTTATCCGTTGTTACATTATTGGTAAAAACACTTTTGAGTTTCTTGAAGTTTCGTTTTGCATTCTGCATCTGCATATGCATCTGCATAGCATCCTTTGCATTCCAGGGTCTTACTCTTGCTCCATCTTCAGACAAGCTAAATCAGCGGTACAACACTCGAGCCAGTCAGCATCGAAGAATGGATCAACTTGAGCAAGAGAACCGAATACTCCGTGATGAAGTCACTACTCTGAAAGAAAGCTTAGAAAGACTGAATAGGTCGGTTGAAGCACTGTCAAATAAATCGGCACCCAACAATCAAGACAACATTCAAAGAACTATCGTTTCTAAAGTTCTACCAGCACCGATCCCAGTGGTGCCCGTTACTACTGAGCCTCTGTACAACATGCCACCAGGTTTCCCATGGGGGATACCTCCTTTCTTCACTCTAGCCGGTTATCGTCCGCCTGTTTCTGAAGTGCCTGCCGTAACCATTGTTCATATTGCAAACGCCATTCCTACAAATACTGTCGTGATGACCATGCCACCTCCAAATGTGAATGCTACTCCGTATGTTCTAGATGAGCCAGTGTATCATGGATCTCCAAGTGAAACTGTTGGGTTCGACGAAAGGATGGATGAGTTTCAGGATAAGTTCTCAGAAATTCAGAAAGAACTGAAAGCTCTCTGAGGATAGGAATTATTCGACAAAAGTGCTTCTGATTTATGTTTGGTTCCAAATGTTAAGGTTCCTCCGAAGTTCAAAGTCCCAGATTTTGAAAAATATAAAGGAAACACCAGTCCACATAGTCATCTTGTCATGTACGCTCGAAAGATGTCAGCGCATACCGACAATGATCAGCTACTTATTCATTATTTCCATGACAGTCTAACAGGTGTAGCACTCAAGTGGTATATGGGGTTGGACGGTACAAAGGTTCGAACTTTCAATGATCTATGTGAAGCCTTCATTAAGCAGTACAAGTATAATGTAGATATGGCACTTGTTCGTGATCAGTTGAGGGTCATGACTCAAGAAGACAAAGAGAACTTCAAATAGTATGCTCAGTACTGGCGCGAGTTAGCCGCTCAAGTTACACCACCATTAGAAGAGAAGGAAATGACTAAGATCTTTTTGAAGACTCTCGGTTCATTTTTCTATGAGAAGATGGTAGCCAGCGTGCCCAGTGATTTCACCAAGATGGTAAACATGGGTATGCATCTGGAAGAAGGGGTTCATGAAGGAAGGTTAGCCAAGGAAGGAAGTATCCCCATTAATGCAAAAAAATATGGCAGTAATTTTGTAAAGAAGAAAGAACAAGACGTAAGTGTCGTACAACAAGGACGACCGAGGATAAGGTATTCACTGTCACGACAAGTTGTTGTGGTAACGCCAGTGCTCAATACTCCAGCTTACCAACCACAATTTGCTCAATCATATCAACAACCTCAATCTTCCAAAGCTCCATAGCCACAACATCAACAAAATCAACAATCTCCTCAGTAAAATCGGCCATAATTCAACAATCAGGGCCGTGCGCACAGAAGAACAAACTTTGATCCCATTCCTATGTCAAACACTGAACTATTCTCGGTTTTGATACATAAGGGACACATCCAGACGAAAGCTCCACCTGAGATACCAAAAAATCTTCCATACTGGTACAAAGCTGACAAAATTTTCCCTTATCACCAAGGTGCTCTAGGTCATGACATTGAGAATATCTATAGTTTGAAGGCAGACGTTCAGAGCCTGGTTAAGTGCGGAATCTTATCTTTCAAAGATTCCAACCCCAACGTGCAAGATAATCCTCTACCTCAACATGGTTCATCCTCCTTGAACATGGTCCAAGGTTGTTTGGGAAAGAATGATGTGGTGAGTCTAAAGAACATTCAAGGATCTATAGTGAAGATGCATGGTAATTTGACAAAATTGGTATCTTTTAATCATGAGCAACATAATTATACTGACTGTTCTATCTGTTATGTAAACCCTCGAGGATGCTACCTTGTGAGGGGAGATGTTCAAGACCTATTAGATAGAGGAATTATTATAATTACACATGTTGAAGTTCCAGTTTCGAGTGAAACAACTAGGGAAGCATTTGTTATAGTGCCTCACCTTAAAGAAGTGGAGCGCGTTGAAATTACTTATGATAGTAGAAGGCCTGCTGTAACTCTTTTGGTAGTTAATGTGCCCGGACCCATCCCTTACACTTCTAGTAAGGTGGTTCCTTACAGATATAACGCTACGATGACAGAAAACGGAAAGGAGGTGCCTTTGCCTACTTTGCCTCCAGTTGTTAATATCACGGACATTAGCAGAGTAACAAGAAGCGGTCGAGTTTATCCTTCAATACCCTCGAAAGATAAGGGGATCTCGTTCGAGCAGCCAATTGCAAAAGATCTAATTATGGAGCAATCTGGTGGGTCCAACTTGTCTAATCCTGACGAGTTATTGAAACTAATAAAAAGAAGTGAGTATAAGGTTGTAGATAAGTTATTACAAACTCCATCCAAGATTTCAGTATTGCAGTTACTCATGAGTTCTTAAACACATAGAGAAGCGCTCCAGAAAGTGTTAGAGCAAGCGTATGTTGAGTAGGATGTGGCCATGGAACAATTTGATAATATCGTCAGTAATATTACTTCTTGCAACAATCTCGGGTTTAATAAATAAGATCTTTTGGAAGAGGAAAGAAAACACAATATGGCATTACATATCTCGGTAAATTGTGGGAATTACGCATTGTCTAGTGTACTGGTTGACACTGGGTCCTCGTTGAATGTGATGCCCAGGACTACTCTATCAAAGCTATCATATCAAGGAACGCCGATGAGGCCGAGCCATGTCATTGTTAAAGCTTTTGATGAATCCAGAAAGACGGTAATTGGTGATGTGGATCTACCAATGATTATCGGGTTGCAAATTTTTATGATTACATTTCAAGTCATGGATATTTGCGCCGCCTACAGCTACTTATTAGGAAGGCCATGGATACATGAGGCTGGGGCAGTTACTTCTACTCTGCATTAGAAGCTGAAATATACTTTTGAGGGTAAACCAGTTACGGTTTGTGGAGAACGAGCTTTGGTACTGAGTCACTTGTCATCATTTTTCTATATTGAAGCAGAAGAGGAAGTCAGAACGCAGTTTCAGGCCCTATCAATTATGGACAATGGTACCCAGAAGCCTAGAATTCCCATGCCATCCTTCAAACACACACAACAAGTCGTGAATGGTGGTTCTCAAGAAGGTTGGGGCAAGATGCTATTTCTACCCGAGAATAAGAACAAAGAGGGTCTCGGCTTTACTACCAAATCTGTTAGGCAGGATATCAGAAGTCAAGTGGTTCCACCAATTGAAAAGGTATTCTGCAGCAGAGGGATCATTCATCCTCCTCATGTTAATGCAGTATCTGAAGACGAATCTTAAGGTTATATATCAGATGGTTCCGCAAGTCTCTCTATTCCGTATGAAGACTACGAGCATTACATGGAAGATCCAGGGTATGATTCAGAGACTGAAGATGCCTACGTGCCTTTCTACTCTCCTAGGTCAAGACGCCGAGATTATAGTTTTGAAGTCAATGATGTCACCAAAGAAGACTCTGACAAAGACATTCCTGACTTTGTGACTCCAGGAGTAATGGTCAAGAATTGAAGTGTAGTTGAAGTCCCCACTATTATTCATATATCAAAGTAATCATTTGTTTTAATTTTTCGCTCTTCCCAAGGCAAAAATTTGTTGTGTGGGCTTTTTTTAAATAAATAATTCTCTTTGCTCTACCCAAGGCAAAGGTGATCTTGTTAGGGCATGTTGTTCAACTTTGCTATCATTAATAAAACGTTGCTTTACTTCATATTTGTTCCTTTTATCTTTTTGCTATTTTGGAAAATGATAATAATAAGTAATAAACATCTTGCGTACGCACACACTTTTCACTTTATAAAACTAAATAAAACCATATCACATGTGCTGATTGTTGCACGAACCACATCTCGGGAATAATGACCCATTACCTTTGCTGAACTTCGAATTTCCTGTGTTTGAAGCCGAAGAAGAAGAAGAGGATATTTTGGAAGAGATCTCCAAGATACTCGAAAATGAAGACAAAGCTATTTATCCTCATAAGGAGCCTGTAGAAGTGATCAATCTGGGTACAGAAGAGATCCATAAAGAAGTGAAAATTCAAGCTCAGCTCAAGTCTGACATGAAAGAAAAGTTGATTAAGCTGCTTGAGGAGTTTGTCGACGTGTTTGCCTGGTCATATCAAGATATGCCTGTTCTTGACACTATTATAGTCGAGCACCACTTACCTTTGAAGCCAGAATGTCCACCGGTCAAGCAGAAGCTCAGAAGAACCTGACCTGATATGGCTCTAAAGATCAAAGAGGAAGTACAGAAACAGATTGATGCAGTTTTTCTTGTCACCGCCGAATACCCACATTGGTTAGGCAATATTGTGCCCGTTCTGAAGAAGGACGGAAAAGTTCATATGTGTATGGACTACAGAGATTTGAACAAGGCCAGTCCGAAGGACGATTTCCCACTGCCTCATATTGACATATTGGTGGACAACACTGCGAGGTATGAGATTTTCTCTTTTATGGATGGATTTTCAGGATACAATCATATCAGGATGGCTCCCGAGGATAGAGAAAAGACATTATATATCACACCCTGGGGCACGTTTTGTTACAGAGTCATGCCATTTGGATTAAAGAATGCTGGGGCAACATATCAGAGGGCTATGACCACTTTGTTCCATGACATGATGCATAAAGAAATCGAGGTATATGCGGATGATATGATAGCCAAGTCCAAAACTGAAGATGATCATGTTAAACACTTGCTGAAATTGTTTGATTGACTAAGAGAATACAAACTTCGTTTGAATCCCAACAAATGTACGTTTGGTGTACGATCAGGGAAGCTCTTGGGGTTCATTGTTATCCAGAAAGGTATTGAAGTGGATCCTGATAAGGTCAAGGATATTCAGGAAATGCCAGCCCCTACTACAGAGAAACAAGTCAGAGGATTCTTGGGACGCTTAAACTATATTCCCCTTTTTATATCCAACATGACTGCTACGTGTGGACCTATCTTCAAACTTCTAAGGAAAGAATAGGGTTACATTTAGACTGAAGATTGTCAAAAGGCTTTCAATAGTATCAAGGAGTATTTGCTTGAACCTCTTATTCTAATCCCCTCGGTCGAAGGACGACCTCTGATCATGTATTTAACTGTGTTGGAAGACTCGATGGGCTGTGTACTTGGTCAGCGAGACGAAATAGGGAGACAAGAGCATGTTACCTATTATTTGAGCAAAAAGTTCACTGATTGCGAATCCAGATACACTATGCTTGAGAAAACTTGTTGTGCTTTAGCATGGGCCGCCATACGTCTGCAACAATATATGTTAAGTCATACTACTTGGCTAGTTTCCAAGATGGATCCTATCAAGTATATCTTTGAGAAGTCTGCTTTGACTGGAAGGATTTCCAAATGGGAGATGTTGTTATCAGAATATGACATTGAGTACCACACTCAAAAGGCTGTTAAAGGAAGTGTCTTGGCCGATCATTTGGCACACCAACCTATTGAGGACCATCAATATGTTAATGATGATTTTCCTAATGAAGATGTGATGTACTTGAAAATGAAAGATTGCGAAGAGCCTCTACCAGAAGAAGGACCTGAACCAGATTCTCAGTGGGGTTTAATTTTTGATAGAGCGGTCAACGCTCATGGAAAAGGAATATGAGCAATCATTGTGACTCCCATGGATATCACATCCCATTTACTTCCCGATTAACATTCAAGTGTACCAACAATGAAGCCGAATATGAAGCATGCATCAATGGCCTTGAAGAGGCAATGGATTTAAAGATCAATAATTTGGATGTATATGGTGATTTCGTTGTGGTAGTCTACCAAATTAAAGGAGAGTGGGAGACTCGTCAAGATAATTTAATCCCATACTGAGACTATGCAAGAAGACTATTACCCTTCTTCAATAGAGTCGACTTTCACCATATCCCTCGTGATGAGAATAGGATGGCGGATGCATTTACGACTTTGGCTTTCATGATTGTGGTAAACTATTGGAATGGTTGTCCTCGGATTGACCTAAGACGTCTAGACAGACCCGCCTACATATTTTTCATAGAAGATGTTGAAGACGATAAACCTTGGTATCATGACATTGAAGTGTTTCTTCGAAAACCAGAATACTCGTATGAGGCCTCTAACAAAGATAAGAGGATGTTGAGGAGATTAGCTGGTAATTTTCTCCTGTGTAACGATGTACTGTACAAGCGAAACTTTGACATGGTCTTGCTAAGGTGTGTTGACAAGAGGGAAGCAGACATGTTAATGACGAAAATCCATGAGGGGTCTTTTGGCACTTATGCCAACGAACATGCTATGGCTAAGAAACTTCTAAGGGTTGGTTATTATTGGATTACAATGGATTCCGACTGTTATAAGTTTTCTAAGAAATGTCACAAGTGTCAGATTTATGCGGACAACATTCACGTACCTCCGACTTTACTTAATGTTATCTCGTCTCCCTGGCCATTCTCCACATGGGGCATTGATATGATCGGAATGATGGAAACAAAAAACATCTAACGGACACCAATTCATCCTAGTGGCAATTGACTATTTCACTAAATGGGTCGAAGCATCTTCTTATGCTAATGTGACTAGACATGTGGTTGTTAAGTTTATCAAGAATCGACTCATCTGCAGATATGGGGTGCCAAGCAAGATTTATATGGATAATGGGTCCAACCTGAACAATAAGATGATGAAAGAGCTATGTGAAGAGTTCAAGATTGAGCATTATAATTCTTCTCCTTACATATCGAAGATGAATGGGGCTGTTGAAACCGCCAACAAGAATATTAATTAGATAGTTCAAAAGATGGTTATTACGTACAAGGATTGGCATGAAATGCTCTCGTTTGATTTACATGGATATCGTACTTCGGTACACACGTCAACAGGGGAAACTCCATTTTCACTTGTTTACGGTATGTGTTGTACCCCAAAATTTGACCAACCTTTTCTTGGCTTATGTTTCATTTCATTTTAGCATTTTGCATTTGCATAGCATTGTTCTTAACAGGGGATTAAGAGTGATGTGCCATTCAAGAGAAGAGTCTCATTGGTTTCAAGCTCAAGCAAGGGTAATTATCCAGATCATCAAGTGTATGCCATCATCATAAGGTTGTCAAAGCTCCTTAGAAGGAAGGGTTGATGTGTGTTGGTTGTCTCCTATCTTGGGGATCAACAGAGGATCATCAGGGGTTCATGAGATCATTGTTTTGGATAGGATATGATTAAGAAGCTCATTGAGTACCTTGGAGGTCATTGTGAAGCTTATCTGAGCATTCATTTCATCTGCAAGAGGTCACAGGCAAAGGATATGAAGCTAGGGTTCATCTGGTCAACTCAAGGTCAACTGTGGACTTGAGGGAGTTCAAGACTAGGTTTTAAGTCATTGAAGCCATGAGAAGTTATCTTGAGACATTTAGGATGTCATGTCAAGATAAAATCAAGAAGAATCAAGAGTTCAAGAAGTTACTAAATTAGGGTTTCAGGGGATCTCAGTGTAAAATCCCCTTCTCTAGTGCTTAACTTCAAGGAAATTTTATCATATGATACAAGTTCAATCTCATTTTAATGCAAACATGAAACTTGTAGGGTATGTTCTAAGCTTTCTTTTGAGTACTAGAACTCAAGATATGATGCCAACAAGTTAGGGGTCTCAGATGAACTTATTTTTGGTCAACTTAAAGTCAACCCACTTCCAAGGCAATTTTGACCTAGAATAAAGTTCCTACACAACTTCAAGTGAACATGAAAGTTGTTCCTCATGGTTTATCTTTCCAAAAATTCCTATAAGTCCTTGATATCATTTGTACATCTCATGTTATGGGTCTCACAAGGCAAGGGTATTTTGGGAAAGTTTCATTATATGTCATTTGGTACAATGGTCACTTCCATGAACTTATGCACCTCAAATGCACTTCCACCCAACATAAAAGTTGTTCATAAGGGCCTCATTTACATCTTTAAACTCAAGAATAATTTGAATTATGGAAATATATGGCCATGTGGGAAGATTTTCAAGTGAAATTTGAACTTTTAAGCATGATATGAATTTGGTTCATTATAGGTCACCTTTGTCATTTATTTTGAATCAATTCACACCAAAGCATGAGCATGAGAAGTTTGCGACAATTGACTTGGTACCAAAGCGCATGGAAATGTGGTATTTTCAAGTTTCTTCATGAGAAAGTTTCCATTCCAAACTTACAATGTGGATCAAATTCAAAGCCCAACTCAATTCAAATGCAAAATACACCTCATATGCTGAAAATTCATGATTTCCTAATGTGTGAAGCAAGAAGTATGAGCCTAAATCAGTGCAAGAAGTATGAGCCTAAATCAGTAAGGTGGAACACCCTAGTTGATTAAATCATTTAGTGATGCCTTGAGTTGAGTTTGACTTTGAAACTTTGGCCTCTGTTTGCCTTTGAGCTTGGTTTATTTTTACATTTTATTTGGAATTTATTGAACATTTCTTCTATTTTTGGTGAACCTTGCAAGTCAAGCAACCTTAGATGAAGTTCATACAAACTAGTTGACCTAGTTCCTTTGGGAAATGAATTTTATGGATCCCATATGCACCCTATGAGTCTTGATACTCATTCTTGACATGATTAAGGTGCTGGATTTGCATTTTTAGGTCATACACTTGTGAAACTTGTGTTACAAGTTACTTTGAAGTTAAGGCATTCCACTTGAGTTTAAGTGTTGATTATGAATTGAACTTTGCTTCTTTCTCTTGCCTTGACTTGTTGCTTGCTTTTTCTTTGTTTCCATTCTTGTTGTGAGCCTTTTATCTTATGTTTTCACTTCTGTCGCTTGGGTTGTGATCATCATTCAAGGCAATTTGGTATCCATGTTTATACTTTGAGTTTGTCTTGAATGAGGGATCACTTTTAGCACTTGTTTGCTAATTCTTTTTGCATGATCAATGTGTTGAGTTTGGTTGAGATACTTTTCATGTGCTTACTGCCCAAACCTCTTTCTCCCATCTTCACTTTGATCATGGTCTTTGCTTGTGCATTGTTGTTTATCCTTTTGGTTTAAGTGATTGATGTATGAATGGTTGTAGGAGTTGTAACTTCTCCCATTTCATCTCACTTTTTCTTTGACTTGTTTAAGTCATTTTGCTTCATCTTTTGTTTGTGTTGCATCATTTGAGCATTGCATATCATGTTTACCTTATTCCTTGACTTTTTTAAGTCAACTTCATCTCTCTCTTGCATCTCATTTGTGATTGATTTATCTTGTGTTTTCTTGGTCTTTTGCCATGATCCCTTAGGATTCCTAGTCCCTCCGTTTAGGATGGGAGTAGGAGAGACACTAAGTGTTCAATCCAAGCATGATAATATTAGGATAGTCTTTTCCCCTCTTAATCTCAATCTTAGGATCACATTGCATGTGATAACGTGAAAACGTATATATTAAATGCCATGATTTTATGCTACTAATGTTTGGTTTCACCACGATTTTAGATCATTTCGAGCTTTTTTGTTAAGTGTTTTGCAGGTATATGAAGTTCACATTCCAAATGAGCAAGACAGAGAAAACTCATGTTAAAATGCACAAAACAGATGAAAAGAAACAAGAAATAGCAGAAACGAGGATTCTGCTGATATCACGGTCGTCACTCCCATGTGACGCCCGTCACAAGCATCACGACTGTCACAGCTCCATGACGACTGTCACGCTCATCACGAACGTCACACCCCCTCACGATCGTCATGCTGGCAAAAACTGAATAACTTCCAGAATTTAAAACGTGCCAACGAAACTCATAAAATGTGAAACGTTTTTTCCTACTTTGTCTCACCATGAGCTCCACTTCCTGAGGACTTCACGTAGAGATTTTCAACTATAAAAAGAGAAGCCCAGGACCAGAACAAGAGAGCCACATTGAAGACCACGAAGTGCTGCCAATTTTATTTCCGAAACCAAATACTTTCTTGTTTCCTTTTTCCTTCTTTATTTTCCATTGCCTTGTTCTTATTTATTTTTCTGCACGATAAATTCCCGCCCAAGTAGAATCCTGCCGACATTGTGGAGGACTACTCAGCTGAATTATTTATAGGTTTTTCATTATTAATTTATTTTCCATTGCCATTATAATGCATGTTTGTTTATCATTCTACCATTGTTTAATTATGCGAGTTCTAAATTCCATGTCTAGCTAAACTGCATTAATCGGTATGTAATAAATTAGTAGGAAGGGATTCGATAACATCCAGTGTTTTTTCTGCCTTTCAAAACATGTTTTTGTCCATAGTTTATAATTAAATTTTCTAAATAAACATTCGTCGCGACAACGAGAAATTATTTTACAGTAGTTTTGCCACGACAGTGGGAAATTCATTAAGGTACGAACCTGCACGCGAAAGCTGGGGTTCGAACCAGATAGTAAAAACTAGGCATTCACTTTAAATACAGCGAAAGCGCTTTAAAAGGAATCATAACCTAATAGTTTTCAAAAATCAATTTTAACCCCGAATGGGATAGCGAAAGCATACATTCTGCCTTAGAGTTGTGATTAGCATCAACAACTAACGTGAGACGAGAGTCTTTAAACAATTATTTTCTCCTGAAAACTACTTTGAAAATATTAAATCACGCCGGTAACGTATCGAATTCCCGAACACTAAGGTATTGCATACCGATTTCTCTTGACATTATTTTAAAAAGCCTTATTACTTTCCTTTAAATTAGTCTTTAATTCCGCACTTGCTTACTAGATACCCTTTTCGACTTAGCTAAACATAGTAACACTCGATAGCACTAGATTGATTATGATTCCCTGTGGGATCGATATCTTTATTACTACGAGATAGACTGTGCACTTGCAGTCAATTCCGATAGACTCAGAAAGTCGCGATCAGCATGATAACATTAGGGTTGATTAGTTTCCCCTTAGAGTTTGTGTCTTCTCTTGTCATCTCAAAACTTCTTCAAGACATCTAATAAAGGATAATAAGTGTTGTACGCTACGAGCCTTAATTACTTGGGGAATGATAGTTAAAGGGCTTCCTCTCAACTATCTAGAGTGTTTAGCATATGCCCTTTGGGCGATATGCGACGCATTCGTTCTTAAGTCATAATCTTTAGTGCAACATGAGTTACAAACTTAACTCAATTCACTTCTTCATAAAAAAACACCAAACAAAACATCAAACCTTTTTATCCTTCGAGATTGATTGGAAAATCATTTTCAGAAAAAGTATGTTAACTCTTGGTTCTACCGCAAACAGGTAACGCCTAAGTCTCCAATGGTCGATCAACAATACACTTAACTGCTAGAACGAAGGTTTAACCCTACTCAGTTAAAACATTTGAACCAAAATATGGTCGTGTCAACCCGGACTACATTTACTCTGATTTCTCGTACCAGACGAGGATACGTAGGCACAAGACAATAATGTCTTGGTGAGCGACCTTCCCTCCTTCACCCTTAGTTTTCTGAACTATGTTGACTCAAACTTTCCAATTGCACGAGGGAATACGTAGGCATATAGCGGCGATGCTCTATCGAGTCTCTTTTCTTTTCTTTTTTCCCTGTGAGCCAGCCTTATAGTTTAAAGACCCTTTTAGATAGACAACAAGCGTGGATCCCGTTGAGTACAACGGACGTGAGGGGTGCTCATACCTTCCCCTTGCGTAACCGACTCCCGAACCCAAGATTTGGTTGCGGTGACCTATCTTTTTCCTTTTTCGTAGGTTTTCTCTGATCGTTTCCTTTCACTCTCTTTGGGATAAATAACAAACGGTGGTGACTCTTCTGTCCTTGCCGACCCCTCTTCGTAGCGATGCGACAGCTGGCGACTCTGTTGGGGACCTTCCCATCCCCTATGCGAGTCAATCCTAGCGCTTGTTTGTTTTACCTTTGGGTGTGTATATATGTTTCTATGTGTTGCATTTGTACTTTACTGCATTTGCATTTTATTTTCAGCATTTATATTATCATATTGTTGTGCTGTTGGATGGGAATGTCCCACTGTGTGATAAGCCAGAACCCAGGCTTGAGAATAATCTTAGCATTAGAAGTGGAAAGTAGTGATGAACCTGTATGTTTGACATGCACTAGTTCTCATAAAATTCGCGCTCAGATGAGATTCTATTTGATGACTACCTTTCCAGTCTGTTTCGGACAATTGAGAGGATGTTGGATCTGAGGATTGTCGACTCTGGGGACCGATCATTTGGAAGTCAGCTAAGTGAAGCCGCTTCGTTAGACTATGATGCCAACCCAGAAATGGTGAACGTATCATCGTTTCTCAAAAGTCTGTGACGCGGATGACCGTATAGGGTGCCAGACTTTATCAGAGATAGGTTCATACCTGTGAATGGGGAGGGTTATGTAGGAAACCTTGACCTTCAACCTACCTGGTTTTCCCGTCAGTGTGAACTTTTGATCCTTGATACAATGGGTTCCTTATGTCAGTGATGTGCTCTAGCCGAAGCAAAGCGCTGGTTCATCTCAGTCAACAGCACAACAATCTTGATCCCCTGTTGCATTTGCATATTCGTTTGTATATTAACATTGACATGTGTTTATGTTTCAGGTGCATATTCTTCTCTTGATTCTAGTAAACCAATCCCCTGCTGACATGGAGGCTTGTTTGAAGAAGACAGTTGTGTATAAGTTTCCAACACCAGATATAGGGTCTCTACTCAGTTTGATTTCTGCTGCTGATCACAGTGTGATGGAAGATTTCAAGAAAGAGTATGGGAAGCTTCTGGGTTATGTCTGTAAAGATTCAGTGTTTGAGTTAGGAGGTCTTCACACCTTGCTTCAGTTCTATGACCCTCAGCTGAGATGTTTCACTTTCCCTGGTTATGTGTTGATGCCTACTCTGGAGGAGTTTGCCATGTTTCTAGGAGTTCCATTCTGGATTAGATGCCTTTCTATCATTCTGAAGTAGAGCCTAACTTAACTATGCTTGCGAATTCACTTCATCTGGATGCTTCTGAGTTGGAAGGGAAGATGGTTAAGAGGAATGGAATGTCTGGTTTCCCATTGCCTTTCTTGGTTGGTAGAGCTCAACATTTTGTAAAAGAAGGTTGTTGGATTGTCTTCAATGCTATTTTGGCACTTTGCATATACGATATAATAGTATTCCCGGATATTCCAGACTTTGTGGACTTGGATGCTTTCCATATTTTTGTCTCGAAGAATCCTGTACCAACACTTTTAGGAGATGTGTATCACTCTGTGCACTACAAGAATGAGAATAGGAGGGGAAATAATGTCTCCTGCTGTGTACCTCTCCTGTATAGATGGTTTATGAGTCATCTTCCTAAGTCTGGTCCATTTGTAGACATCTCAGACATCGCTGATTGGTCAGAGAGGCTTATGGGGTTAACTTTTGAGGATATTGTATGGTTTAACCGAGACTTCTTGGGTATGGAGATAATCTCTAGCTGTGGTAATTTCCCTAATGTCCCTTTGATTGGAAGAATGGGTGGTATTAACTACAATCCAGTTCTTGCAGTGAGGCAATTTGGGTATGCTCTAAGGGAACCTCCAAAGGAAGAAGAAATACAGGAATCTCTGTATTTCACCGGCTTGATTGACAGTGAGACCCTGATCAGATTGGAGAAGGCTTGGAGTAAAATTCACCGTATGAGGAAATCTTCTTTGGGAAAGAGCAATAGCAGAGCCTATGAGCCTTATGTGGAATGGATTTAGGAAAGAGTTGAGAGGCTATTGTTACCATTTCCAACTCGAGAACCTTTGTATCCCTTGATGATTGAAGAACCAACAACAATTGATATTCAGAAATATAATCAACTGTGGGCCGAAAAGGAGGAATTACGCAAGGTAAATGATGAGTTGAAAAAGGAAATTATGCAGCTCAGAAGTGAAAAGAATCAAGCTACCTACTCATCCAAGAAGCAGACAGAGCTGGTGAACAAGATGGGTAGAGAACTAACAGAGGAGATTCGCGCCCGAGAGTGAGTAGGTCGAGACTTGAAGAGTGCTAGTGACATCCTCAAAGATAAGAAAAAGGAGCTAGAAAGAGCACATCTAGAGATATCTAAATTCAATGCTCAATGGAATGCTATTCTGACTAATAACAAAGAACAAGAAGATGGACTGCGGCAACAAATTGTCAGGTTGAAAGCTCAACTCCAGGTGAAAGATGAGAAATATATAGTTGAATCCTCACGCCGATGCGAAAGTGACCGCAAGTTGAATGAAGCTCTTGCAATGTTGGAAGAGTACAAATTAAGAGCAGATCTGAAGAGGCCTAAGCTTGAAGAAGCATTTGGGGAAGGCGCCTGGGAAGAGTATGCTCAGGGCTTGCAGGCTACCATTGGTCGGAGGGAGTTGCTCATCCAAGGATTGATTGCTAGGCCAGACTATCCTGATACGAAGGAGTTATTGGAGGAGTTCCAGACTTGCTGTCATACTTGTCGCACCCCAAAATTTGCCCAACTTTTCTTTACCTAGCTTATGTTTCATTTCATTCACATTAGCATTATCATTTGCACTTCATTGACATGTATGCAGGAGATCAAGAGGTATGATTACCAATCAAGGGTTATTCAAGACCTTGAAGCTAGCTAAGGAGCTTATTCAAGTGTTCAAGGGTTGATATCCTTGTCATAGAAGTGAAAGGATTCTCAGAGTGAGTGGTTGAAACCAAGGTTGTGTGCCTCCTAGCTTGAGAGTTGTGGGAGCTCCTCAGATGATTCTGAAGCCATGAAGTTAGACTTGAGGTCTTGATAGAGCTCATGAGAAGTGTTGAAAGCCATCTTGAAGCCTAGACAGGTCACTGTGCAAGATTAAGAAGACTCAGCCAGGAGTGGTGTAATTAGGGTTTGACTGGGTCAACCCTAGGTCAACTGATGATTTGGAGAGGGTTGAGACCTAATCCAAGAGCCATGTGATCATGGATTGATGCATTGAGATTCTATAAGGATGATTCCAAGGTCAACTCATCATGATTGAAGAGTTTGAGAAGTTTCAAGCTAGGGTTTCTAAGGCTTGACAGTGTAAAATCCCCTAGTTTGATCCCTACCTTCAAGGCAATTTAGCTCAAGATGTGATTGTCATCTCATATTTCCACCAACATGAATGTTGTAGAGCTTGCTCTTAGATTTAATTTTAGTGCTAGAAGTCCTTTATATGATTTGTAGAACTCAAGTTATGACTTTGACAAGTTGCAGGTCATCTGAGGCATGTGAATTTGGGGGCTTGAAAGTTACCCAACTTGCATCAAACGTTTGCCTAAGAAGGATGATTCCTATGAACTTTTTGTCAACATGAATGTTATTCCTTATTCTCTTAGCTTTCTAGAGAGTACTAGAAGTCCTTGATAGGGTTTTTAGAACTCAAGTTATGGCTTTGACAAGTCAAGGGCATTTTGGTCATTGGGAGATTACAGGTCATTTCAAGCATAAGGCCATAACTCCCATTTCCAAGCTTCAAATGGGAAAATGTTCAACATCAAACTTGCTCAAAATTATGTTTTAAGTCTAGTAAAGAGGTCATGAGATGTTGGAAGTTCTTGTAGCTCAAAGTTGCAAAAATGACCTAAAATAAGGGTATAAGTTAAATGAATCAAAGTTGGAAATTGATATTTTCAACCTACACATCCAAACCATGGCATGTAATATATCATTTTGACTCTAGAAAACATTTTAAGAACATTGGTTTAGCCACATTTTTGAATTGAAATTCAATTGGTGGACTTGCTTTGAAAAGTGATTACTTACATCAAAAGATACATGTGCAAAACCTAGAATCAAGGCATGAGCAAGATCCCTTGCAAGCTAAACACTTTCAAAATGTCACTAGGGGAGAAATTGGAAGAGAATGGGATTGGTTTCAAGCTGTTTGCAGAGTTATGCATATCATGGCACATGGTTGAAAATCTCATGACATGAGAGATTGAAACTTTCATTAGAAGGATCTAGAGGGTTCTAGATCATACAAACATCATCTATATATTGAGTAAAGGTGATCCAATGCAAAGGTTGGTGATGATTGAAGGAGAGAGCATAGATTGAGATTGAACTTGCATAGCTTGAAACTGAATTTAGTTTCACCAATTTCTTCACTTTCCATCCATTTTCTTGATTGCAACTTCTTCCATGGATGCTAGGGATTGAATCCAGATCATAATCCAAGAGAATTCGTGGCTGAATCGTGTAGGAGCAATTGAATTTTTCCACCTGCAACTCACCATCGGGTTTCAAGATTCAGGAGTTTTCAACCAGTTCTATTGCATATAAAAGCAACGAAAGGATCCATTGGTCGTGTCTGGAAGGTTGTAGAGCTTGATTTGAAGATTTAGTGCATCTGTTCATCAAGAATTTTCAGGTTAGTAACTTTCTTCCTCCAGCATGAATTAGGTAGAATCAAGATGAATTAGGGTGTTAGATGCATTGTAGAACGGTGTAGGAAGATTTTCAGATAGATAAGTTGAGAATTAGTGACCAAAATAGGATGTTACCATTTTCGGTTGAGAATTGGTTATGGAGAATCTTGAGGTTTCAGAGAGAATAGAGGGCATGAATGAATTCGTGAGGAAATTTGGGACAAGATTCATGTATAGACCATTTGCAATGGATGATCCTAGAGAGAGTTAGGGTTGAGGACGATGACCGGAGCACCACCGGTGGTGGCCGGAGCTGCGCACGAAGTTCAGAGGTTCAAAAGGTAGAAGATGACTCTTGAGCCATTGGATGTGGTGAGGACTTTGACTGAAGGCATGATCCAACGACCACGTTTTAAGTTCAAGTTGTGAAGGATCTGATTTAATGAAACGCATCGTTTCACTTAGTGCTGATGCTGGGCTTAGTGAAATAACTGATAATCACACCCCCCTCATGGCCCAATCCATTATATGAACTGATTCTGGTTACTACTTGCACCGTGCATTTGTCTATTTTACTTGGGTTTTCATTATTTTTTCATTTTATTCATGGTTATTGATTAATTCATAATAAATTGAAAAATGATCCAATTAATCCCATTCTTTTTGCATTGTACTCATGATTGAGTCTAGTATTTTCATTTCATGCATTTTCTGATTTTATGGGAATTTTATATTTTAATTGATATTAAAATGTTTATGTTTGATACTCAATTTTGTGGAATTTTGTGTGATCATGTGGTGATGACTTTGATCCTGATTTTTTGTGTGTGATTAGTTTAGACATGTATGCTCCCATAGTATTTTTCTCACATTTTTGTGATGAACCTAGGTGGTAGTTTAGGTTGAAACCTTTAGAAGATCTATTTTTAGGGTTTATGGTTGATACCTTTGGTTTAGATTTTAATTTTAGGACTTAATAGATGACTTAGTCCCTGGTTTTTGTATGAGGCATTCTTAATTGAATTAGGATCCCTTAGGATTTTTTGTAGAAATTTATAGGATAGTTTCCTATTTTTGATTGATTTTAGTTTAGGTGCTAGTTTTAGATGATCCTAACTTACTAACTCAACTAGACTAACTTCTTTAGTTCCCTTAGAGTAGGGTTTTGCTTTGTTTGCATTTGGTTGAGATTGAAGACAAGTTGAAGACAAGGTAAGGATGCTTGAAGTTGCTTGAAGTTGCTTGGAGCTTGGAGGTGCTTGTACCTGAAGGTGCCTGATGAGGATTTAGGAGGTAGGGGACATAGGGAGAGCCCTAGAACTAGAATGACTTATTTCACAAATATGGAAAGCATCTTGTGCTTCCATTCTTCCCAATGACTAAAAGTCCTTCCAAGATATTCACATCCCTCCTTTGAAGGGATGACTGGCTTTATCTGGGAAGTAGAACTTTGAGGGAACCAGTCTCTCATAATGATGAACCCTTACAGGCTTCCTTTGGTTGTCAATAAGATGTTTATCATTTCCACTCATTCTGTTGAATCAATTATCTTCTGGTTTGAGTATCTTGAAGATGTTAGACTAGAGTTTGAAGATGAGAACTTCACTGAAGAGTGTGTCCTTGAGCATTGCCATTGCAGCTGAAGCTTGAAGAGCAAGAAGAACAAGTTGACACTTGAGGATCCAATGGAGATTGAGTGAAGAGCTGAGGCTTAAAGAATTGAAGGATGAAGTTGACACTTCCAGATGATTGAAGACTATTCTGAGAAGCTGAAGCCTGTAGGAGGAGAAGACCAAGTTGATACTGGTAAAGCAAAGAGAGCTGAAGCTTGAAGACTAAGTTGATACTTATGAAGAGGATTCAATTGAGATTGAGTGTAGAGCTGAGGCTTGAGGAATAAAAGATAAGTTGATACTTACATTGATGCTTAGAGAGCCTGAAGGAATCAAGTTGATGCTTGTGGTTAAGAGTGAAGCTTGAGGGTGGAATTGACTAAAGAGCTGAAGCTTGAAGAAGAGAGAATAAGTTGACACTTATGTTTGATGGATTGAAACCTTAGAGGAGCAAGTTGATACTTGTCATGAAAGATGATAGCCTTGAAGGGTGGTTGAAGTCTGAAGACTGGATTGCTGTTAGAAGAGCTGAAGCTTGGAGTTGAAAGAGGGAGTTGTTGATCTGCTTTCTTTCTTGTCTGTTTTCTTTTCTGTATTGATGTGCCTTGTTTGACTTGCTTGATGCATTAGAATAAGTCCATATCTAGACTGACTCTAAGCTAGGAGCATGATTGCACTAGAGGTTGAGCTGCTCCCTCTGCTTATATTGTTATTGTATGGATTTGCTTGCGGGTATTCGGTAGAGCCCAGCTCCCTTGCCCATGTGGTTTATTTTGCTTGATAGCATGCTATTTTTACTGTATGATCGCAGTTTATTGTATTTTGCTTGATAGCATTTTATTTCCTGTATGATTACTGTTATTCATATCTGGCTTGAGGTTGAGATGAGCTTGTGGAGGCTGCTGCCCCACACACATTTCCTCCCTCACTTGCATTGCATGCATTTTACAGTTGTTGCGGTGAAATTTGGATGTCAAGCTATTGATTAACTTGAATCTTAATTCATTTACAACCGGTCTTTGATTTATCCGAAGGAAAGGTTAAAGAAAGGAAAAACCTAAAGGGGAGAGATCTAAGGTTCGGGGGTTGGTTAAATTTAGGGAAGGTATTAGCACCCTAAACTTCCGTAGTACTCTACGGAACCTTTTGTTTATTTTTTTTTATTTATTTCATTAATTATTTTGCTTTAGGGTATATACAAAGGATTGAAAATTAAAAAAGACCTAGGGGTTAATTCTAAGTTTACTCGGCAAGACGTCGCATCTTGTGCCTACATATCCTTACGGGAATGGAATCAGAGTAACTGTAGTTCCCCTCAAAAGGGAGGTTAGAAACGTCTTGACTGTGGCCAAGGTTTGTTTAGAGACTCCAATCTCTATGTTAAAAAAATGTTAATTAAAATTAAAATAGGGTTAAATTAGGGATTCCACGGCGGAAAACCTTAAAACAGAGTACGGCGACTCTTTGACCTAACACTAGGATAAAAGCAATTTTGCCCGCGGCGGGACACCTAGGCTAAACAGGGTTTGATCCATTAAAGGGGTAAGACTATTGACTCGGCGGCCAAAAGGATGGACCTAATCCTTCGGAAGGATAAAACTGTAAAAAATGTGAAAATATGACAAATCATTATATGGAGGAATAATTAAGGTACAGAAATAAGAAAAGTAATAAAGGCAGAGGGTATAAAGAAACAAAGAAACATTTCTGAAAACATGAAGAATATGAAAATATGTAATGACACTTAGAATGAAGTGAGGGAGGAAAATAGTGTGGGGCTGTGGCCACCACAAGCACATCTCAACCTCGAGCATGCACATGAAATGCCAAAAGAAAGAAAAGTAATAAAAGGGTACATAAAATGACACGACAAACATCAAACATCAGGAGTTCCTTACGAAAAGGTTTTAATTTTCTAATATTTTAATTATAAAAAAAAGGTTTTAATTTTTTAATAAAAAATATTTAAGTTAAAATTATAAAAAAAAATTAAGTTTAAATTATAAAAAAAAAGTTTTTGGGGGAAAAGTCTTTTCAGTTTTTTTTAGAACAAAAAAGGCTTTTCATCCCAAAAAAAGGCTTTTCAGTTTTTTGGGAACAAAAAGGTTTTTTTTTTCTTCGGAACAAAAAGGCTTTTCAGTTTTTAAAAAAGATCTTACTAAAAAAAAGGTTTTAATAATAAATAAAAAAAGGGTTTTGATTTTAAAAAAAGGTTTTGTTAAAAAAGGGTTTTGATATTAAAATCTACGGACCTAAACACACATGGAGATTAACATGGCAAAATATGCACATAAACATGAAAAAGCAAAAGGTTTAGTAATTTAACGGGCCTAAACACATTAACATGGCAAAATATGCATATAAACATGAAAAGGCAAAAGGTTTAGTAATTTAACCTACGAAGCGGAGGTTTGCTTCGGTAAATGTGAAAAAGGTTTGAATAAGGGAACACTGGAGAGCTCCAATCCTTCTGACGAGTTGTGGGAACGACCGCCTTTCTTCTCTGGGGATCTCCTTTGTTTCTCCCTTTCTCTCTCCTCTTTTCTGAAGAAAACCTTCTGACCCCCTTTTCAACAAGGCAACACATGTATATATAGGAAACAAATTAGGGTTAACACCAAATTGTCAATAATGTCCCTAAAACCCATTTTAAAGCCCAAACTAAATAATTAGTTAAGAAAAAATAAAATTTAAATAATTTAAAATAATTAAAATTAACTTAAAATAAAAACTAATAATCCTATTGATTCCTAAAATCAAAAATATTATAAAAAGAACAAAATTTTTTCCAATATTTTTTATTTTATGATTTTTTGGATATTTTTATGAATAATTTAGAAAAAGGTGAAAAAAATAATATTTTAAAAAATGATTTAATTAAAATACGAAAATAATAATTAAATAATAATAAAAAACTATTTTTGTTATTTTTTAATGAAAGATAGAAAAATTTAGAGTAAAAATAATAAAAAACAAAAAAGTGACAAAGGTGAGATTCGAACTCTCAACCTCTCACACTCACAACTCCTTACACATGTCCTCTTGCCAATTATGCCATTTTTACTTTTTAGAAAAAAAATGCATGCCATATGATATTTACCTGCAAAAAGTCAAACGACTACATAAATTTGTTAGTAATTGATTAAATGCAATAAAAATGCAATGAAATGCGACGACAAATCTTAGGGCAAAATTTGGGGTATTACAGTTGCCCCTATTTAAATAACTTCACCGGGTGATTTGAGCAATGGAGACTCGAGAAATCATGGTGGAGGGATTTAAATACAGATAACCGAAAATTTTGCCTTTAGACGCAGTGCTATGCAATGATATGGACAAAACAAAACGAACTATAATGCTAAATATGATATGAATCTGATATGATGCGTATGATGAAAATGACAAATGCACGGATACAGACGAAACAACGTCACAGGGGACGACCCATCGAGGAATTGCACTAGGGAAGAAGACATGTCATATCTGGAAGAACGTCGGATAGACACGACACAGAATTGTTGATAGGTGCCAAGTAAATTAGAAATTGTCCGCAAGGTAAGACGCGGGTAAAACACGAGCTCAGGAGAAAAACGCAAATGGGGATAAAACACCCATGATGCCAAGTAAATAAATTTTGCCCACAAGGTAAGACGCGAGTAAAACACGACCTCATGAAAAAAAAAAGTAAATGGGGGTAAAACACCATGATGTTAGGTAAACCCAGGAATATCTGGTAAACAGGGAATAAAACACCCGGGATAAAGGTACATGGGGGATAAAACACCCAAGGATAGAAGGTAAATGGGGAGTAAAGCACCCAAGATAGACATGTAAATGGGGAGTAAAGCACCCAGGATAGAAATGTAAATGGGGAGTAAAACACCCAAGATAAAAATGTAAATGGGGAGTAAAGCACCCAAGATAAAAATGTAAATGGGGAGTAAAGCACCCAAGCTAGAAATGTAAATGGGGAGTAAAGCACCCAAGCCAGAAATGTAAATGGGGAGTAAAGCACCCAAGCTAGAAATGTAAATGGGGAGTAAATCACCCAAGATAGAGAGGTAAATGGGGAATAAAGCACCCAAGATAGAAATGTAAATGGGGAGTAAAGCACCCAAGATAGAAATGTAAATGGGGAATAAAGCACCGAGGATATGCACATGTATAGGAATTATGCTATGAGATATGATCAAATGAAAATGCAGACATCGACGACAAGGCTCGACTCTTTCGGTGAGATGACAAAACTGGAGGACTGATTCCTCAACACGGAGATCACTGTCATTCTGTTAAACTGTATCAAGTTGATAGTCACTGTAGGAATGATGAATAACTGCTTAGGGATTATGCAAGTAAACTGCCCCAGGTCAAATGAACTGATAATTGCTTCAGCTGTCTAATTCATGGAATCGACTGTTTTACTGTATCCTCGAAGGGCTTGCCCCAGTCTGGGTCTTGAACAATTCTCTGGATAAACCAAATATGAGAAGATATTTCCTTGAACAAATCTTGAACTGATTCTTTGACAGGATGTAAAAGGAACTTGCCCCTGATAAGATCACTTGACCAAGTTTCTCATTGTTTGAAAATTCCTTAGAGGAAAGCCAGTTTGCAAACAAAAATATTCATACAAACATGGTAATGCAAAGTTCATGCGATTTTTGAAAAATTATTTTTGAATGATGGAAAATACATGAGTCGTTAGTCAGAACAAGGCGGTTCAAGACACTCAAAGTTTAAAATAAAAGTGTATTGCCAAAATAAATGATTCGCAAGGATCTTTAGGAGTCAGGTTACGCAACCTTGCTGTAGTATACTTTCAAAATAACCTTGCTTCAATTAGGTCTTTTGAGGGTTGTAATGTGGCCTGGTTCACGGTTTATGAAACAAAAGATAAAGGCTCAAAATTTATTTGTACCCATCCAATCTACGTGATGATCTTCAGTCCTATGCTCAGTTAACTCATACTATGCATTCAGGTTCCCATAAGTTAGGGATTTCATTGATCGTAGCAATGATGACTCAGAAGTCAAAGGGACCTATGAAAAGGCAGCCACTACTCCCCTATAACATTTGATTGTTTTGACATTGAGGATTTTCAAGATAAGGATTTAAAAATCTCTTTGTATTATCCCTAAATTTTGCCTGAACTGTTTATTTTAGAGTTTACAGTCAGCGGGATGCCCTAGTTTTGCCTAAGTCTCCTTCATAGGTTTTGACTTAGCGGGCTTCTTTTGATTTTTTTATATTATTTTTTTGTGTGAAGGAAAGTGACTGTTTGATTTTAATGATTACGGTGAACCATCATCGACCTTTTGATTAGAAAACATCTTCGACACTTATTTGACGTGTGCGAAGGAAAATTTGTTAATGAAAGGTGTATCGTATGAACACACAACCAAGTTAACTGAGAACTACCCATCCCAAGGTTAAAATTGTGGGTTTTTTGTAACGAAAGAAACTCCAACTTCTAGGCCCGAAGGGGGTAACGAGGGATTAACTTCCTTATTTCTCCAGTGTTTGGGAATTGAAACAATGCCTTACATCGTCAACAAGGTTTGATTGAAAGCATACTGATAGCAATTATGGGTGTAACGTTTTCATCATCCTCCCTCCAATCTTAGCATATCAAAATTTTGGACAAGAAGTAAACATTTGAAAAATAAAGCATAAAGATGCAAATAAATGGACGAAAATGAATTGAATCAAAAGTCGCAATGCTTATTTCATTAATGAAAGTACAAACATAATTAAAAGCAAACAACTTAAACAAAATAAGGAAAGTGCAAACAACGAGAAACAAAAGGCCTAGTGACAAAACTTTATTTCTGATGTACTGGCAAGGGATTTTTCTGAACATCCGGATGACTGTCTGTAAAATCAAGTATTCCAGTTCTAACCAATTCACACACTCTAGCCTTCAATGCAAAACAATGCTCCAAGTCATGGCCTGGGGCACCCTCATGGGAAGCACAATGGAGATCAGCCCTAAATCCAGCCGGAGGATTAAGAGGAGGTGGTAAAGCCTTTGTAGTAATCAGTCCTTGCCGGACTAAGTCAGGATATAGCTCTGTGTAAGTCATGAGAATAGGATCAAAGTGACTCCTGTTCCGTTTCTGGTCTGATATCTGTGTCGAGGAATCATCTTGACGACTCAAAGGTACACTAGAAGACGATAGGACCAAGAAGGAGAAACTGGGGGATAAATGCAATGCAAAAATGTGATGCTAACGCCATGCAATGGTCTCAAGAATTTCAACGGTCAATTGCAAACATTCCCTTTTAGGAAAGCGAGAAAAGCTGTTAGACTTTAAAATGTAGGACTTCTTGAATTTGCAAAGGACTTTTGAATTCCTTGAAACTAGAAATGATATGATGCTTTATGGATGCAAAGCACAAACGCACATAAGCAAACAAAGGTCCTAATTTTAGAGGAACAATGAATGGAGTCAAGGTCTACCCTTCCCAAAGTGGTGTGTACTATAGGTTAATTGTACCTGCAGAACAAGGGTTCTAAAAAGTGCCCAAAGTCATCAGCCCATCTTTTGGATATTATCAACTTCCCGACTGACTCGAGGGTCAATTATATTCTCAAGAGAACCTCTTTTAAGTGTAGCATCGCGTAGAAACCATTGTAGGACTACTCCCATATAGTTCCCGCACTACGTCCTATATAAGGTCACGATGGTGTAAAGGTACTACGGTTCTCAGTATCACAGACTCCAATCGATAATGGTAAAAGTTTTCACGACTACACTCGATCAACCGAACCATTTTCAAAAGGGTCTCAACTGAGCGGTGATTCTCGATTTAGCTTAGTCGGGACTCACTCCCTATAAGCCTCGTCGAATATATCGCCATCCTATAATAATGTCACTCAAGTCCGGGTGTAGGACTTATCTCACAACAAAGTATCCCCCAAGCAAGGTACCCCTGAACAATATATATACAAATGAGCAAAAATATTAATGAAACAAATATATAATGAAAAATAAACAAAATGGGGATAACCCTCAAACGTTAGGACTCCCCAGTGAAGTCACCATTTTCTGTTGCGGTGAAATTTGGATGTCAAGCTATTGATTAACTTGAATCTTAATTCATTTACAACCGGTCTTTGATTTATCCGAAGGAAAGGTTAAAGAAAGGAAAAACCTAAAGGGGAGAGATCTAAGGTTCGGGGGTTGGTTAAATTTAGGGAAGGTATTAGCACCCTAAACTTCCGTAGTACTCTACGGGAACCTTTTGTTTATTTTATTTATTTATTTCATTAATTATTTTGCTTTAGGGTATATACAAAGGATTGAAAATTAAAAAAGACCTAGGGGTTAATTCTAAGTTTACTCGGCAAGACGTCGCATCTTGTGCCTACATATCCTTACGAGAATGGAATCAGAGTAACTGTAGTTCCCCTCAAAAGGGAGGTTAGAAACGTCTTGACTGTGGCCAAGTTTTGTTCAGAGACTCCAATCTCTATGTTAAAAAAATGTTAATTAAAATTAAAATAGGGTTAAATTAGGGATTCCATGGCGGAAAACCTTAAAACAGAGTACGACGACTCTTTGACCTAACACTAGGATAAAAGCAATTTTGCCCGCGGCGGGACACCTAGGCTAAACAGGGTTTGATCCATTAAAGGGGTAAGACTATTGACTCGGCGGCCAAAAGGCTGGACCTAATCCTTCGGAAGGATAAAACTGTAAAAAATGTGAAAATATGACAAATCATTATATGGAGGAATAATTAAGGTACATAAATAAGAAAAGTAATAAAGGCAGAGGGTATAAAGAAACAAAGAAACATTTCTGAAACCGTGAAGAATATGAAAATATGTAATGACACTTAGAATGAAGTGAGGGAGGAAAATAGTGTGGGGCTGTGGCCACCACAAGCACATCTCAACCTCGAGCATGCACATGAAATGCCAAAAGAAAGAAAAGTAATAAAAGGGTACATAAAATGACACGACAAACATCAAACATCAGGAGTTCCTTACGAAAAGGTTTTAATTTTCTAATATTTTAATTATAAAAAAAAGGTTTTAATTTTTTAATAAAAAATATTTAAGTTAAAATTATAAAAAAAAATTAAGTTTAAATTATAAAAAAAAAGTTTTTGGGGGAAAAGTCTTTTCAGTTTTTTTTAGAACAAAAAAGGCTTTTCATCCCAAAAAAAGACTTTTCAGTTTTTTGGGAAAAGGCTTTTCAGTTTTTTGGGAACAAAAATGTTTTTTTTTTCTTCGGAACAAAAAGACTTTTCAGTTTTTAAAAAAGATCTTACTAAAAAAAGGTTTTAATAATAAATAAAAAAAAGGTTTTGATTTTAAAAAAAGGTTTTGTTAAAAAAGGGTTTTGATATTAAAATCTACGGACCTAAACACACATGGAGATTAACATGGCAAAATATGCACATAAACATGAAAAAGCAAAAGGTTAGTAATTTAACGGGCCTAAACACATTAACATGGCAAAATATGCATATAAACATGAAAAGGCAAAAGGTTTAGTAATTTAACCTACGAAGCGGAGGTTTGCTTCGGTAAATGTGAAAAAGGTTTGAATAAGAGAACACTGGAGAGCTCCAATCCTTCTGACGAGTTGTGGGAACGACCGCCTTTCTTCTCTGGGGATCTCCTTTATTTCTCCCTTTCTCTCTCCTCTTTTCTGAAGAAAACCTTCTGACCCCCTTTTCAACTAGGCAACACATGTATATATAGGAAACAAATTAGGGTTAACACCAAATTGTCAATAATGTCCCTAAAGCCCATTTTAAAGGCCAAACTAAATAATTAGTTAAGAAAAAATAAAATTTAAATAATTTAAAATAATTAAAATTAACTTAAAATAAAAACTAATAATCCTATTGATTCCTAAAATCAAAAATATTATAAAAAGAACAAAATTTTTTCCAATATTTTTTATTTTATGATTTTTTGGATATTTTTATGAATAATTTAGAAAAAGGTGAAAAAAATAATATTTTAAAAAATGATTTAATTAAAATACGAAAATAATAATTAAATAATAATAAAAAACTATTTTTGTTATTTTTTAATGAAAGATAGAAAAATTTAGAGTAAAAATAATAAAAAACAAAAAAGTGACAAAGGTGAGATTCGAACTCTCAACCTCTCACACTCACAACTCCTTACACATGTCCTCTTGCCAATTATGCCATTTTTACTTTTTAGAAAAAAAATGCATGCCATATGATATTTACCTGCAAAAAGTCAAACGACTACATAAATTTGTTAGTAATTGATTAAATGCAATAAAAATGCAATGAAATGCGACGACAAATCTTAGGGCAAAATTTGGGGTATTACAACAGTCGTTTACTGTATATCTGTTTACTGTTTAAGCTGATGCTTTAATCTGTTTCTGTTTATCATTGACATGATCCCCTAAGAATCTCACTTCCTTTGATAAGGAAGTGATGATTAGAACTTTAGGTTGAAACCTATGCATGATAACTTCTAGGAGTTCCCTGTTTCAAACTTCAACTATAGGATGAATCCTTGGCATGACAACAGTAGGACTTGATAGTCTCCCTTTAGTTGAGCCTGTTCTCTTCTCATCTCAAACATCTTAAGATACAGTAATCATGAATGATTTCTTTCGTACGTTACGAGCCTTAAGCTATCTGAGAAAGGATTGTTGTAGAGCTTCTTTTCAACAGTCTGGATGTTTAGTATGGCACCCTTTGGGTGACATGCGACGCATTCACTCTCAGGTCATAGTCTTTAGTGCGATTGAAATTGCAAACACAATAAAAAACACTTCTTTCGTAAAAGACAGACACAAACTTCAAACCTTTTTGCCCTGTGGGCCCATAATTCAAAGGAAGCTTTTCTGAAGAAAAGAGTGTCGTTAAACTTCAGTTCTACCACAAACAGGCTTTGTCCCTAACTGCTGGAATTGCTGTTTAACCCTACTCGATAAAACAGATGAATTTAAATTCCCGTAATCCGTATTATCCCGAACTACGTAAGCTCTGATCCCTCATACATGTTGAGAGTACGTAGGCACAATACTGATGTATTGGCGAGCCACCTTCCCCATAACCCGTAGTAGGCGAACTACGTTGACTCTGATTTCTCATTCTCTGATGAGAATACGTAGGCATAAAGTGCGACGCTTTGCCGAGTCATTTTCTTTTCTTTTTAGACCAGCCTTGATAGGTAGATAGATAAACCAACTCGTCCAGTAAACACAACAAGCGTGGATCCCGTCGAGTACGACGGACGTGAGGGGTGCTAATACCTTCCCCTTGCGTAACCGACTCTCGAACCCAGACAATGGTTGCGATGACCTTGTGTTATACCTTTTCGTCAGGTTTTTCCGATCGTTTCCTTTCCCGTTCCGAGGGATAAATAACGAAAGGTGGTGACTCTTCTGTTTTGCCGGCACCTTATTTTCGCGGAAGCGACAACTGGCGACTCTGATGGGGACTTGATAGTTTCCTAGGGATCCAACGTCCCGAATGCGAGTCAGTTTGGGGATCCGACGTCCCCTACGAGAGTCAATCCTAGCGCTTGTATGATTACTTGTTGGGTTGTGTTTATTTATCGCATTTTTATTTCCCGCACGTTATTTTCAGTATGATATGATTATCTGTGCTGTTGTGGGAGGGGCATTCTGATGAGAAGCCAAACCCAGGCTTGAGTGAACTTAGCATTAGTTGTGGAAATTAGTGGGCGCGTGCTTGCTTGGCAGGTACTAGTGTCTCATGAAATCCACGCTCAGACGAGGTTCTCCCGGTTGAATTCTTTTTCAACCCTTTGGGTTGAGGGGGTTGTTGGTTTGGAGGATTGTCGACTCTAGGGACCGATCATTTGGGATTCAGCCGAGTGAGGCCGCTTCATGAGGTGGTGATGCCACACCTTCTGGGTATCGTATCACCCCTCTTGAATGTCTGTGACGCTGATGACCGCATAGGATGCCGAACTTGAGTCAGTTTAGGTCCATACCTGTGAGCAGGGTTGGGTTTGTTGCAGGAAACCTTAACCTTCAGACTACCTGGTTTTCTTGATAGTGAATCAGTTTTGTTGGTACCAGAGGTTCTCGTCATCAGATATGCTTATTCTTGACAGAACAGATTTATGGGATCAGAGGATCTCATCAGCAGATGTGTATTTGTTCTTGATAGAGCAGGTTTATGATTGGGATCAGAGGATCTCATTAGCAGATGTGTATTTGTTCTTGACAGAGCAGGTTTATGATTGGGATCAGAGGGTCTCATTATCAGATGTTTGTTCTTGACAGAGCAGAGTTTTGGTCCTGTATCAGAGGTCCTTATTATCAGATGTTTGTTCTTGACAGAGCGGATTTATGGTCCTATGTGTGTTTGTTCTTGACAGAGCAGATTTGTGGTCCGATACCAGAGATTTCTTATTATCAGATATAGTGGTTGTTCTTGACAGAGCAACATCATGGTTTTTGTTGATACAGAATCTCCACAGCATAGTTACCTTGATCTCCTGCTGCATGATTGCATTTTACATTGCTTTGCATACTCATTTGCATTTCATTAACGTGTGTTTGTGTTGCAGGTACTGTTTCCCCCGATTCAGGATTTCTGGCCTTCTTTTGTATTGTTATGGGTTCTCTGAGGAAGACCGTGGCTTACAAGCTCCCTGCCCCTGATGTGGTTCAGCTTACTGGTTTGATTGCTTTAGCAGATGATTCTGTGAGGGATGAATTCAGAAAGTCTTACGGCAAATTGCTCAGTTTGGTTCGTAAACCTTCTGCATTCGAGTTGAATGGGTTGCACGCTCTGCTGCAGTTCTACGATCCTCCGTTGAGATGCTTTACTTTCCAGGACTTTGTTCTCGCACCTACGCTAGAGGAGTATGTTGATTTGTTAGGTGTGCCTATCAAGAGTCAGATGCCCTTCGTTCATAGGGAGGCTGAGCCTAATCTGGCTAGTCTAGCTCCTTCACTTCATCTGGATGCCTCCGAGTTGGTATTGTCTAGTTGGAACAAGGTTCCCGGTCTCTCCTTATAGTTCTTAGTGGGAAAGGCTCAGCAGTGCGCCAAAGACGGATGTTGGGTCGTGTTCAACGCCATTCTCACTCTGTGCATATATGGCATCATTCTGTTCCCCAATATGCCCGACTTTGTGGACTTCGACGCCTTCCGCATCTTCGTATCAGGGAATCCCGTCCCTACCTTGATAGGAGACGTCTATCATTCCATCCACTACAAAAACGAGAACAGAAGGGGCAAGAATGTCTCATGCTGTGTACCCCTACTCTATAAATGGCTTGATAGTCACCTACCCAAGAAGGGTCCCTTTGCTTCGTCTGTAGCCACAGCTGAGTGTCCTGAGCGTTTGATGAGTCTGTCAGCGGAGGATATTACCTGGTTTGATAGAGACAGGTTGGATATTGAGATCATCTTCAGCTGCAGTGGGTTTTCGAATGTGCCTTTGATAGGCAGGAAGGGCTGTATCAACTATAATCCGTCTTTGCTGGTCCGACAGTTCGCCTACGCTTTGAGAGCTCCGTCAAAGGATGAAGAGGTACAGGAATCTTTGTACCTCACTGGTCTTCTAGAAGGGGATATGTTGTCCAAGCTTCAGCGCGCTTGGAATGGTATCAGTAAGCGGGGAAAACCATTGCTGGGAAAAAGCAATAGTCAAGCCTACGCTCCATATGTGACGTGGATCAGAGCCAGAGCAGATGCTATAGGGATGCCGTTTCTTCCTGCCAAGCCAGAAAGCCCTCCAGTGATTGAAGAGCCTACCACCGTGCCTATTCAGCAGCATAATCAGGTGTTAGCTGAGCGAGATGAATTGAAGAGGGCAAATGAAGAATTGGAGAAAGAATTGGCTCAGCTAAGGAGCGAGAGAAACGAAGCCGTTCATTCCTTCAAGAGGCAAACAGAGCTGGTGAACCAGTTGGGGATAGATTTGACTAAGCAGATAGCTAAGTGTGAGCGCATGGGTCGAGACTTCAAGGCTGTCAATGATGTACTGGCCATGAAGAAGCAGCACTTGGACGAAGCGTATCGGAGGATATCCAAGTTTAACCAGCACTGGAAGGCCTCCCTAGCCACCAGGAAAGAGCGGGAGGATAAGCTGATGCAACAGATCTCCAAGCTGAAAGCCCAGGTGAAGGCTAGTGAGAAGAGGTTTGATGAGGAAACCGCTCGCAGATATGCCACTGAAGGCCAGCTCAACAGGGCTCTTGCTAACCTGAAGGAGCGCAAACTGATGTTTGAGTCCAAGAAGCGGAAGCTAGAAGATTGTTTCGGCGAAGGAGCATGGGAAGATTCGGTCGAAGGTCTTCAATACACCATTATGCAGAGGGAGTTACTTGTCGAAGGGTTGCTCACTCGACCTGATCATCCAGAAATGAAGGGGTTGTTAGAAGAGTCTCGCGCCCGTGGCCGTACTTGACTATTAGTATTCCTTTTGTTGTGATCATTGTTGGATGCTGACCATCACCAGGCTTGTTGGCTGAGGTCACGCTATTGATTCATCTTGTACTCACTGACGTTGTGTACTGCCTTGATGGGCTTTCTTTCTATATATGAGATGTTATTTCCATGACTGGACTCGGACTTCTTATTATCAGCACTGGCACTCAGGCACTAGGATCGGGGGAAATCTCCCTAATGCACAGACACACGTTTGCATTTGCATGAAGCATTTGCATAACGAGCACTTTGTCGTTTTTCCTAACCCTTTTGTGTTTTCAGGTTGTTTCAGGTTGTGCCAGGATTGATCAGAGACCTATCCACCACTATCCGACCAGAGCAAATCAAACCAGAATCATGGAGCAAGTGCAAACTGATGTTCAGGAACTCTGCGAAAGAATGGATCGCTTCATGGAGCTCATGCAAGCGGTCGCTAATGGCCAAGATCAGCTTAGAACCTTGGTTCAGCCTCTGATTTCAAGGGTCGATAGCAATGGCGTACTCCATGGTGGGACTGTGCCTACCCCTCCACCAGTTGAAACTCCTCAGAATGGCGTCCCCGTGACCAGGGGGAATGGCAGTGCCAACGACAATGTGATAGCTAACATGGGACTCAATGGTAATACGACGGGCATCGGTAATGGGAGTCTTGAAGCTAACGTCAATGTTGGGCTGGGCAACAACAATGCAGGTGTCGGGAATCTGTTCGGGCCTCAGCCGTGGTTAGAAGACCGTCAAGACGATGTGTTCTCTCAGAGAGGTGCTGAAGGGGAGCTGACTGCTGAAGCACGTCTAAGGTTCAAGGCACTCGAGGATAAGATGAGGAATATCGAGAATCAGAACACCCTGGGCGTTGATATGTCCAAGTTGGGATTGATTGCTGATTTCAAGGTGCCTCCCAAGTTCAAGGTACCTGACTTTGAAAAGTACAAGGGCACCACTTGCCCTCGCGTCCACCTGAGATCATATTATAGAAAAATGTCCGCTCATTCTGAGGACGAGAAGTTGCTGATGCACTTCTTTCAAGACAGTCTGTCCGGGCCCTCCCTCGAATGGTACATGAGTCTGGAACCTACCAGTGTGCGCACGTGGAAGGACCTTGCTGAAGCATTTGTGCACCACTACCAATACAATAGCGACTTGGCCCCGAACCGAGTCCAACTGCAGAATCTATCGCAAAGGAACAATGAAGGGTTTAAGGAATACGCCCAGCGGTGGCGTGAATTGGCAGCCAGGGTTCAGCCACCGATGGTTGAACGTGAGCTTGTGCAGATGTTCGTAGCCACCCTCCCAGGGGTTTATTATGAGAAATTGGTCAGCGGTATGTCTGGAACTTCTCAGATCTCATTATCACGGGTGAGCACATTGAAAATGGGATCAAACTGGGGAAAATTCAAGGCGATTCATCCTCAGCTGGAGGAGGAAGCAAGAAACCATATGGTGGCAAAAGACGAGAAGGAGAAACAAGCGCCGTGACCAACGCTCGAAGGAAGGGTAAAGGCCCTCATCAACAGGTGGCCAGCATAACTATCCCGGCAGTTCAACAGCCACAGCAACAGCAGCAACCGAATCAACAAGGGTACAGAAAGTATCAGAACAGGGCACCTCTGTCGAGCCGTCACCTCGAGACACCACCCATGTCTTACGCTCAACTATTGCAGACGTTGCTCCAGCTACAGTTGATCCAGAAGAGAACCTTGGCTCCCTTGACAGGGGCACCTCTGCCAGGTTATGACGCGAATGCAACTTGCGAATTTCACTCAGGGGCACCAGGCCACACAATAGAGAATTGCAAAGCCTTCAAGCACAAGGTGCAGGACATGGTGGATGCTAAGATCATCAATTTCTCAGATAATGTGCCAAACGTCACGAAGAACCCTATGCCGAAACATAGGGGAGGTGAAGTAAACGCCATTATTGAAGACGAGAGCTTAGATTTGTTGACTGACGTCAGAGATCTGAAGACGCCGCTTAGCTTCGTTAAAGCTAAGCTGATGAAAAGAGGTTTCTTTCCAGGTTGCGGAGAGCTGTGTATGGGCTGTGCGACAAGTCCTGATGGATGTGAATAGTTGATAGAGGGGATTCAAAGTCAGATGACTGAAGGGATCCTACAGTTCAGCTGGAGGGCCGAAAGCGGATCGGGAGAGGTAATGCTGAAGCAAGATGATGAGGTTGCCACCATCACCATCCCTCACCAGGCGATCACTATTTCTGCATTACCATCACCAAAGCTGGGCCAATACCGTTCGAAAGCACTAATGCTGTCCCATGGAATTATGGGGCTGAAGTCTACTGCAACGAACAGAAGTTGGAACTAGAACCGTTTGGGTCGTCTATGGAGAGCCTAGCGGGCGTTAGCGGAATCACTCGCAGCGGAAGGGTATTTGCACCACCTGAGGTCGTGGCGGATAATGTGGACAAAGCTGATGCAACTGATAAAGGGAAGAGTAAATTCGTCGAAGAGATCCCCCGTGGGGTAGAAAAAGACTTACTTGTTAAAGACGTCGAAGAGTTTATGCGGTTGATTAAAAAGAGTGACTACAAGATCGTGGACCATCTCCATCAGACACCCTCGAAGATTTCCATCCTGAATCTGTTGCTGTGTTCTGAAGCACACCGCAACGCACTGCTGAAGGAGTTGAACACCGCATATGTACCGCAGGAAATATCGGTAAACCAGCTGGAAGAGGTCGTAGCCCACGTAAATGCTGGAAATGGTTTAGGGTTCACTGACCTAGAGCTGACACCGAAAGGGGGGAATCACAATAGCGCCCTGCACATCTCGATAGAGTGTAGGGGAACGATCATGTCTCACGTGTTGGTAGACACTGGGTCATCGCTCAACGTTCTTCCGAAGAAAGCATTGATGAAGTTAGATACTCGCGGAGTGATTTGCACACCCAGTGATCTGGTTGTGAAAGCGTTTGATGGAACCAAACGCCATGTTTTCGGGGAGGTGACGTTGCCAATCCAAGTCGGGCTGGAAACATTCGATGCGGTCTTTTACATTATGGACATCATGCTTGCCTACAGCTGTCTCTTGGGCCGACCGTGGATCCATTCGGCGGGTGCCGTGACCTCCACGTTGCACCAGAAACTCAAGTACGCTGTCGGAGGTAGCATCGTGACCGTTTGCTGCAAGGAAGATATAATGGTGAGCCATTTGTCGTCCTTCAAGTATGTTGAGATGGATGGGGAAATCCACGAAACTCTATGCCAAGCGTTCGAAGCTGTTAAAGTCAAGGACGTAGCTCCTGTAGTCACTGAAAAGCCAGAGATGACTCTCTCCTCCTTCAAGGAAACCCGGGCCGTTGTCCAAGCCGGATCTACCCCAGGCTGGGGGCGAATTTTGTAGATACCTAACAAGCAAGACAAGTTTGGGTTAGGGTATTCTCCTGGAGATGAAGCCTTCTCTTCTAGCAGTGCGTCGCGAGGTAAAGGGCCGATCCAGTTTACCAGCGGCGGGGTGATATTTGAAAGCATCAACGCGGTATCTGAAGACAGCGGAGATAGCGACTGCGACTTAGACTCTTGGATCCAGCCAAGCAAGCCAGGCGAGAGCCTCAACAATTGGTCCGTCAAGGATAGCATCCAGATGACAAGCGAAGAGTAATGATTTACTTTTTCCAATCATTGTACAACCCTATGTCCTACCCGGGGCATAGTGGTTTTATTGTCAGGGCCTTGTTTGATTATGTACATGCATTTTGTCAATAAATCAAAAGGCGTTTTTCTTCGTATTCAAATATTGTGATCTCTGTTATTCCTGTCTTATATTTGTTTTGAAAAACAATAAAATGGCAATGGGGTTTGTGCTAACCTGCATATCCTTGTTTTAAGCTTAACCCTTGTTATTGCAGGATCCACATAGCAGATGACATCGACTCTGGACCTTCTACGGCTTACTTCGACTTCGATTGCCCGATCTATCAAGCTGAAGAAGAGATTGACGAAAACGAAGACCTTCCCGAAGAGTTGGCCCGCTTGTTGAAACAAGAAGAGAGAGTTATTCTACCTCATGAAGAGGAAATTGAGATCGTGAATCTGGGTTCTGAAGAACTTGTCAGGAATGTCAGGATAGGGGCTGCATTGCAGAGTGATGTCAAGCAGAGATTGGTCGAGATGCTAAGAGAGTATAGTGACGTCTTTGCTTGGTCATACGAAGATATGCCCGGACTTGATACTGACATCGTGGTCCACCACTTGCCGCTGCGAGAAGATTGTCCTCCCGTTAAGCAGAAGCTTAGGAGGACGCGACCAGATATGGCCGTTAAGATCAAAGAAGAAGTGCAGAAACAAAAGGCTTCTTAGCGGTCACTACTTACCCTCCGTGGGTCGCCAACATAGTGCCTGTACCGAAGAAGGACGGTAAGGTACGAATGTGCGTCGATTATCGGGATTTGAATAGGGCGAGCCCTAAAGATGATTTCCCGCTGCCTCATATCGATGTGTTGGTCGACAATACAACTCAGTTCTCCGTGTTTTCGTTCATGGATGGCTTCTCCGACTACAATCAGATCAAGATGGCGCCGGAGGACATGGAGAAAACTACGTTTATCACACCTTGGGGAACATTTTGCTACAAGGTAATGCCTTTCGGTCTGAAGTACGCAGGGGCCACTTACCAACGAGCAATGGTTACTTTGTTTCATGATATGATTCATCATGAGATTGAAGTCTATGTTGATGACATGATTGCGAAGTCCAAACGGAGGAGGGACATCTGGTCAATTTGCTGAAGCTATTTGAGAGGCTTAGGAAGTTCAGGTTGAGGCTAAATCCTAACAAGTGTACTTTCGGAGTACGGTCCGGAAAGTTACTGGGGTTTATCGTGAGCGAAAGAGGCATCGAGGTTCATCCTGCGAAGATTAAAGCGATACAAGAGATGCCAGCGCCGAAGACTGAAAATGAAGTTCGTGGTTTCCTGGGCAGAATAAACTACATTGCAAGATTTATTTCTCAGCTCACGGCCATGTGTGAACCGATGTTCAAGCTGCTAAAGAAAAATCAAGCGATTATCTGGAACGAGGATTGCCAGAAGGCATTTGATAAGATAAAACAATATCTACAGGAACCTCCGATCTTGATACCCCTAGTGGCTGGACGGCCTCTAATCATGTACTTGACAGTTCTTGAGAATAGTATGGGGTGTGTTCTCGGTGAGCACGACGAGACGGGCAGAAAGGAGCATGCCATTTACTAATTGAGTAAAAAGTTCACAGACTGTGAATCTCGTTAGTCGATGCTGGAGAAGACGTGTTGTGCACTAGCTTGGGCTGCCAAACGTTTATGACAGTACATGCTCAACCACACCACCATGCTAATTTCAAAGATGGATCCGATCAAGTACGTCTTCGAGAAGCAAGCGCTTTCGGGCAGGATTGCCAGATGGCAAATGGTGTTGACGGAATATGACATTCAGTATGTTTCCCAAAAGGCCATTAAGGGCAACGTACTGTCTGAATACCTGGCCGAACAGCCGATCGAGGATTATCAGCCTATGAAATTTGAATTCCCTGATGAGGATATTATGTTCGTTAAAGCGAAAGATTGCGAAGAACCGTTTCCTGACGAGGGTCCAGATAGGAAATCCCAGTGGAAATTGATATTTGACGGGGCGGCCAACTCTTATGGAAGTGGCATAGGGGCAATCATCACGACTCCCCACGGATCCCACATCCCGTTTACTGCGAGACTGACGTTTCCGGTCACCAATAACGAAGCGGAGTACGAAGCATGCATCATGGGTCTAGAAGAAGCAATTGATTTGAGAATCAAGAACCTAGATGTATATGGTGACTCGGCGCTTGTGATCAACCAGATTAAAGGGGAGTGGGAGACTCGTCAATCGAATTTGGTGCCGTACATGAACTATGCCAGAAGGCTACTTCCGTTCTTTGATCGAGTGGAACTCCATCATGTGCCCAGGGCTGAAAACCAGATGGCTGATGCCTTAGCCACGTTGGCTTCGATGTATAAAGTCAATTTTTGGAATGAAGCTCCAAGAATTGTCCTTTCTCGTCTTGATAGACCTGCATTCGTCTTTGCGATCGAGGAAGCCTCCGACGGCAAGCCATGGTTCCATGATATCCAGAACTTCCTTATGACTAAGGAGTATCCTGCGGGAGCGTCAACCCAGGATAAGAAGACTCTGAGGAGGCTGTCTAGAAATTTTTATCTCAATCCTGATGGAGTTTTGTATAAAAGAAACCACGATCTCGTGCTACTCAGATGTGTAGATGAGAAAGAAGCGAGTATGCTCATCGAAGAGGTCCATGAAGGCACATTTGGTACGCACGCCGGCGGGCATGCTATGACGAGAAAGATCCTGAGAGCAGGATACTACTGGCTAACGATGGAATCGGATTGCTTTAAATTCACGAAGAGATGTCATAAATGCCAGATTTATGCTGATAAAGTTCATGTGCCTCCGTGCCCGTTAAATGTCATGTCCTCCCCGTGGCCGTTCTCCATGTGGGGCATCGACATGATAGGCAAGATCGAGCCCGCTGCATCTAACGGTCATCGCTTCATTCTAGTAGCTATCGATTACTTCACCAAGTGGGTGGAGGCAGCCTCATATGCTAATGTGACCAAGCAGGTGGTGGCTAAATTCATAAAGAGGGACATCATCTGTTGTTACAGAATTCCCGAGCGGATCATTACTGATAATGGTTCGAATTTGAATAACAAGATGATAAAGGAGCTATGCCAGAGCTTCAAGATTGAACATCACAACTCATCTCCTTACCGGCCGAAGATGAATGGCGCTGTTGAAGCGGCCAATAAGAACATTAAGAAGATTGTTCAGAAGATGGTGGTGACCTACAAAGATTGGCACGAGATGCTGCCATTTGCACTGCACGGTTATCGTACGATGATACGTATGTCAACCGGCACAACTCCTTTCTCCTTAGTGTACGGTATAGAAGCTGTCCTACCGTTAGAAGTGGAGATCCCTTCTTTGCGAGTTTTGGTTGATGTACAACTCGACGAGGCAGAATGGACTAAGAACCGACTAAACCAACTCAGCCTGATGGAGTAGGAGAGGTTAGCATCGATTGCACATGGTCTTCTGTACCAAAGCCGAATGAAGAAAGCCTATGATAAGAAGGTGCATTCTAGAAGCTTTCAGACGGGTGATCTCGTCCTGAAGAAGATTCTTCCTCCACACTCCGATCACCGGGGCAAGTGGACTCCCAATTACGAAGGTCCGTACGTCGTCAGCAAGGTCTTCTCGGGAGGAGCTTTATTGTTATCCACGATGGATGGCGAAGATTTTGCATCCCCGGTGAACGCGGACGCAGTTAAAAAATACTTTGCTTAAAAATGACCCGCTGGAAAGAAAAAGAGTTTCCAGGCAAAAATGGGGCATCCTGGCGAACCACAAAAAAGGAAAAAGGTTCGGGCAAAAATTAGGGATATAAAGAAAAGAATGTACACTCGCAAAGTCGAAAACCCGGATGGGCGACTTTGGAAAAAAAGGGTATCCCGGTGAATCGAAAACCCTGAAGGGCGATTCAGGCAAAAGTTAGGGATTGGAAAAAGCAAATGACTGCGTTCCGCGTGTGGACTTTCATTGTTTAGTGGTTTGGAGGACCTGATGGCCGTTTATCTGAATCAATCTCTTTTGAAGCTGAAGCGTCGGAGAAGTATCGAAGTCGAGTGGGTCATAGAGGGATCAACGCATGGTGTTCGTCTACGCCTCGTTGCCGACATTTGTATATACTGATGTATATTTATGTTTTTACTTTTTTGCGAAGCTTTCTCATTCCAGGAGCTTGCATCTGTTGTAAAACATTTTTACCCATTCAGGGGTTCGTTATCAATAAAATGTATACTATTCAGCAATTCTATTTGTCTGTTTAGCATTTATCTGTTTTGTTTGCGAAAAGAACGCCGATGTTTTTGACAAAATGCGCATACATAAACTTACTGGCCTAGGCCACTGATTGTTGAAACAATGAATTACTTGAACATTGTCACAAGATGATAACCTTGATAGGTCCCTTTTGAAGGGTATCTTGTCTGTTTGTTTGTGTTGATGCAGGTGTAGCATATGCCAGACAATGCGCCGTGCGCACCCCCAAGCAGGATGATTCCTTCTTCTCCAGCAAAGTTCAGCAACCTCTCCCCGCAGAGTCTGAACGTGAGATCGTCAAGCATTGATATGTCTCCCCAGGCAGAGAAGATTCTCTCCCCAATCAAATGCGTCCTGAAGGAATGTCATCTCCCCAGCCGAGTCATATACTGAAGTGTGCAACAATTGGAAGTTCCAGACCAAAGTCTCCGGCAGAATTGAAATTCTCCGCAGAGTCGTACCCTCCCCAGTAAGCAGGATGATTCCTTCTTCCCCAGCCGAGTTTGCAGTTCCCCAAGAGAGCCGAGTCCTTAGAAAGCAGTTCGGGCCATGATTGGTGTTCCCTAGTAGAGTGTTGAATATCTGATGCTGTATCTCCCCACCGGAGTCGTTATCTCCAGGAAAGCTTTGGCTGCAAATTCCGTGCAGTTTATTTCTGCGATTGACATTTCTTTCCTCAGCAGGTCTGGGTTCTCGTGGAGCTTCGTTCCCCTGCAGCAGTCAACGAAAGTTTGCTTCCCCATGCGGAGTCCGATTGAGATTGGCGTGACCTTTTCTCCGCGGCAGGATGATTCCTTCCTCCACCAGAGTGGTTCCTTCTCCTTGACAGGAGGATTCTCCCTTGAACATTTATTTTGCTGACGGGATCGCAAATTTTTGCATGATTGCATAGCATTTACCCAAAAAACGCGTAGCATTTCCACCGTGTGGAGCATTGCGCCATTGCCAAAGCATACGCATATGAAGCATGAGCTAGGTCGTTACCGTTCTTGTTTTGCAGGTGTTCCCCGCAGAGCCTCTTGCTCAAGATGATTCTTGAATTCCCCCAGCAATGTCGTTTGCCCAAGATGATTCTTGAATTCTCCAGCGAAGGCGCTTGTTTAAGATGATTCTTAAAATCCCCAGCGAAGTCGAAAGAGTTGGTTTCTCAAGTTGATGCTTAGGGTCCCCGGCAGAGTGGTTGCTCAGGATGATTCTTGAAGTCCAGCAGAGTTATTGGTTCAGGACGATTCTTGAAGTCTCTGGCGGAGTTATTTGTCCAAGATGATTCTTGAAGTCCTCAGCAGAGTTGACTCACCCAGAATGATTTCTGGGACCCCGAAGCAGAGTTACTTGATAGTTCTCCAGAATCCCCAGCGGAGATGTGTCATCCCCAGCAGGTTTCCGAACAGCGAAGTTGAAACTTCCCTCGAAGACTTGATGATTGAAGTCCAACCGTATTGACGAAGCAGTTTTCTCAGCTGACGCGGAGTGCCTGATGGTAGAAGTTGGATATCCCCAATTGGTTCATGATTGACTGAGAATTCCATCCTCGACTTATTGATGAAGGCCGGCTGACACCCGAAAATTTCCTTGATGCCCGACAGCATGATTAACTTGATTGTTGACCTGATGAGTCCCGAGGAATTTTGATGCCTGACGGCATGATCGGCCATGTATCGCCGGTTACCGTGTGACCAATCCCCCAGGTAGTTGCCGTGCAGCTAATATTTCAGTTCTCGAAGATTTGTCCCCATCAGAGTACCGTGTACTTGTGCAGTTGGCAAATTTCCGGGTTTATTGGTATTCAACCGTCTCGTACCTTGATTGTTTGAGAGCTGTTTGCTTCTTACCCAGTCAGGTTCAAGCCGTTTGAATAGGGGCGGCTGTTGCACCCCAAAATTTGCCCAACTTTTCTTTACCTAGCTTATGTTTCATTTCATTCACATTAGCATTATCATTTGCACTTCATTGACATGTATGCAGGAGATCAAGAGGTATGATTACCAATCAAGGGTTATGCAAGACCTTGAAGCTAGCTAAGGAGCTTATTCAAGTGTTCAAGGGTTGATATCCTTGTCAGAGAAGTGAAAGGATTCTCAGAGTGAGTGGTTGAAACCAAGGTTGTGTGCCTCCTAGCTTGAGAGTTGTGGGAGCTCCTCAGATGATTCTGAAGCCATAAAGTTAGACTTGAGGTCTTGAGAGAGCTCATGAGAAGTGTTGAAAGCCATCTTGAATCCTAGACAGGTCACTGTGCAAGATTAAGAAGACTCAGCCAGGAGTGGTGTAATTAGGGTTTGACTGGGTCAACCCTAGGTCAACTGATGATTTGGAGAGGGTTGAGACCTAATACAAGAGCCATGTGATCATAGATTGATGCATTTAGATTCTATAAGGATGATTCCAAGGTCAACTCATCATGATTGAAGAGTTTGAGAAGTTTCAAGCTAGGGTTTCTAAGGCTTGACAGTGTAAAATCCCCTAGTTTGATCCCTATCTTCAAGGCAATTTAGCTCAAGATGTGATTGTCATCTCATCTTGCCCCCAACATGAATGTTTTATAGCTTTCTCTTAGCTTTAATTTGAGTGCTATAAGTCCTTGATAGGATTTGTAGAACTCAAGTTATGACTTTGACAAGTTGCAGGTCATCTGAGGCATGTGAATTTGGGGGCTTGAAAGTTACCCAACTTGCATCAAACGTTTGCCTAAGAAGGATGATTCCTATGAACTTTTGGTCAACATGAATGTTGTTCCTTATTCTCTTAGATTTATAGAGAGTACTAGAAGTCCTTGATAGGGTTTGTAGAACTCAAGTTATGGCTTTGACAAGTCAAGGGCATTTTGGTCATTGGGAGATTACAGGTCATTTCAAGCATAAGGCCATAACTCCCATTTCCAAGCTTCAAATGGGAAAATGTTCAACATCAAACTTGTTCAAAATGATGTTTTAAGGCTAGTAAAGAGGTCATGAGATGTTGGAAGTGCTTGTAGCTCAAAGTTGCAAAAATGACCTAAAATAAGGGTATAAGTTAAATGAATCAAAGTTGGAAATTGATATTTTCAACCTACACATCCAAACCATGGCATGTAATATATCATTTTGACTCTAGAAAACATTTTAAGAATATTGGTTTAGCCACATTTTTGAATTGAAATTCAATTGGTGGACTTGCTTTGAAAAGTGATTACTTACATCATAAGATACATGTGCAAAACCTAGAATCAAGGCATGAGCAAGATCCCTTTCAAGCTAAACACTTTCAAAATGTCACTAGGGGAGAAATTGGAAGAGAATGGGATTGGTTTCAAGCTGTTTGCAGAGTTATGCATATCATGGCACATGGTTGAAAATATCATGACATGAGAGATTGAAACTTTCATTAGAAGGATCTAGAGGGTTCTAGATCATACAAACATCATCTATATATTGAGTAGAGGTGATCCAATGCAAAGGTTGGTGATGATTGAAGGAGAGAGCATAGATTGAGATTGAAATTGCATAGCTTGCAACTGAATTCAGTTTCACCAATTTCTTCACTTTCCATCCATTTTCTTGATTGCAACTTCTTCCATGGATGCTAGGGATTGAATCCAGATCATAATCCAAGAGAATTCGTGGCTGAATCGTGTAGGAGCAATTGAATTTTTCCACCTGCAACTCACCATCGGGTTTCAAGATTCAGGAGTTTTCAACCAGTTCTATTGCATACAGAAGCAACGAAAGGATCCATTGATCGTGTCTGGAAGGTTGTAGAGCTTGATTTGAAGATTTAGTGCATCTGTTCATCAAGAATTTTCAGGTTAGTAACTTTCTTCCTCCAGCATGAATTAGGTAGAATCAAGATGAATTAGGGTGTTAGATGCATTGTAGAACGGTGTAGGAAGATTTTCAGATAGATAAGTTGAGAATTAGTGACCAAAATAGGATGTTACCATTTTCGGTTGAGAATTGGTTATGGCGAATCTTGAGGTTTCAGAGAGAATAGAGGGCATGAATGAATTCGTGAGGAAATTTGGGACAAGATTCATGTATAGACCATTTGCAATGGATGATCCTAGAGAAAGTTAGGGTTGGGGACGATGACCGGAGCACCAAAAGGTTCAAAAGGTAGAAGATGACTCTTGAGCCATTGGATGTGGTGAGGACTTTGACTGAAGGCATGATCCAATGGCGACGTTTTAAGTTCAAGTTGTGAAGGATCTCATTTAATGAAACACATCGTTTCACTTAGTGCTGATGCTGGGCTTAGTGAAATAACTGATAATCACACCCCCCTCATGGCCCAATCCATTATATGAACTGATTCTGGTTACTACTTGCACCGTGCATTTGTCTATTTTACTTGGATTTTCATTATTTTTTCATTTTATTCATGGTTATTGATTAATTCATAATAAATTGAAAAATGATCCAATTAATCCCATTCTTTTTGCATTGTACTCATGATTGAGTCTAGTATTTTCATTTCATGCATTTTCTGATTTTATGGGAATTTTATATTTTAATTGATATTAAAATGGTTATGTTTGATACTCAATTTTGTGGAATTTTGTGTGATCATGTGGTGATGACTTTGATCCTGATTTTTTGTGTGTGATTAGTTTAGACATGTATGCTCCCATAGTATTTTTCTCACATTTTTGTGATGAACCTAGGTGGTAGTTTAGGTTGAAACCTTTAGAAGATCTATTTTTAGGGTTTATGGTTGATACCTTTGGTTTAGATTTTAATTTTAGGACTTAATAGATGACTTAGTCCCTGGTTTTTGTATGAGGCATTCTTAATTGAATTAGGATCCCTTAGGATTTTTTGTAGAAATTTATAGGATAGTTTCCTAATTTTGATTGATTTTAGTTTAGGTGCTAGTTTTAGATGATCCTAACTTACTAACTCAACTAGACTAACTTCTTTAGTTCCCTTAGAGTAGGGTTTTGCTTTGTTTGCCTTTGGTTGAGATTGAAGACAAGTTGAAGACAAGGTAAGGATGCTTGAAGTTGCTTGAAGTTGCTTGGAGCTTGGAGTTGCTTGTACCTGAAGGTGCCTGATGAGGATTTAGGAGGTAGGGGACATATGGAGAGCCCTAGAACTAGAATGACTTCTTTCACAAATATGGAAAGCATCTTGTGCTTCCATTCTTCCCAATGACTAAAAGTCCTTCCAAGATATTCACATCCCTCCTTTGAAGGGATGAGTGGCTTTATCTGGGAAGTAGAACTTTGAGGGAACCAGTCTCTCATAATGATGAACCCTTACAGGCTTCCTTTGGTTGTCAATAAGCTGTTTATCATTTCCACTCATTCTGTTGAATCAATTATCTTCTGGTTTGAGTATCTTGAAGATGTTAGACTAGAGTTTGAAGATGAGAACTTCACTGAAGAATGTGTCCTTGAGCATTGCCATTGCAGCTGAAGCTTGAAGAGCAAGAAGAACAAGTTGACACTTGAGGATCCAATGGAGATTGAGTGAAGAGCTGAGGCTTAAAGAATTGAAGGATGAAGTTGACACTTCCAAATGATTGAAGACTACTCTGAGAAGCTGAAGCCTGTAGGAGGAGAAGACCAAGTTGATACTGGTAAAGCAAAGAGAGCTGAAGCTTGAAGACTAAGTTGATACTTATGAAGAGGATTCAATTGAGATTGAGTGTAGAGCTGAGGCTTGAGGAATAAAAGATAAGTTGATACTTACATTGATGCTTAGAGAGCCTGAAGGAATCAAGTTGATGCTTGTGGTTAAGAGTGAAGCTTGAGGGTGGAATTGACTGAAGAGCTGAAGCTTGAAGAAGAGAGAATAAGTTGACACTTATGTTTGATGGATTCAAACCTTAGAGGAGCAAGTTGATACTTGTCATGAAAGATGATAGCCTTGAAGGGTGGTTGAAGTCTGAAGCCTGGATTGCTGTTAGAAGAGCTGAAGCTTGGAGTTGAAAGAGGGAGTTGTTGATCTGCTTTCTTTCTTGTCTATTTTCTTTTCTGTATTGATGTGCCTTGTTTGACTTGCTTGATGCATTAGAATAAGTCCATATCTAGACTGACTCTAAGCTAGGAGCATGATTGCACTAGAGGTTGAGCTGCTCCCTCTGCTTATATTGTTACTGTATGGCTTTGCTTGCAGGTATTCGGTAGAGCCCAACTCCCTTGCCCATGTGGTTTATTTTGCTTGATAGCATGTTATTTTTACTGTATGATCGCAGTTTATTGTATTTTGCTTGATAGCATTTTATTTCCTGTATGATTACTGTTATTCATATCTGGCTTGAGGTTGAGATGAGCTTGTGGAGGCTGCTGCCCCACACACATTTCCTCCCTCACTTGCATTGCATGCATTTTACAGTCGTTTACTGTATATCTGTTTACTGTTTAAGCTGATGCTTTAATCTGTTTCTGTTTATCATTGACATGATCCCCTAAGAATCTCACTTCCTTTGATAAGGAAGTAATGATTAGAACTTTAGGTTGAAACCTATGCATGATAACTTCTAGGAGTTCCCTGTTTCAAACTTCAACTATAGGATGAATCCTTGGCATGACAACAGTAGGACTTGATAGTCTCCCTTTAGTTGAGCCTGTTCTCTTCTCATCTCAAACATCTTAAGATACAGTAATCATGAATGATTTCTTTCGTACGTTACGAGCCTTAAGCTATCTGAGAAAGGATTGTTAGAGAGCTTCTTTTCAACAGTCTGGATGTTTAGTATGGCACCCTTTGGGTGACATGCGACGCATTCACTCTCAAGTCATAGTCTTTAGTGCGATTGAAATTGCAAACACAATAAAAAACACTTCTTTCGTAAAAGACAGACACAAACTTCAAACCTTTTTGCCCCGTGGGCCCATAATTCAAAGGAAGATTTTCTGAAGAAAAGAGTGTCGTTAAACTTCAGTTCTACCGCAAACAGGCTTTGTCCCTAACTGCTGGAATTGCTGTTTAACCCTACTCGATAAAACAGATGAATCTGAATTCCCGTAATCCGTATTATCCCGAACTACGTAAGCTCTAATCTCTCATACCTGTTGAGAGTACGTAGGCACAATACTGATGTATTGGCGAGCCACCTTCCCCATAACCCGTAGTAGGCGAACTACGTTGACTCTGATTTCTCATTCCTTGATGAGAATACGTAGGCATAAAGTGCGACGCTTTGCCGAGTCATTTTCTTTTCTTTTTAGACCAGCCTTGATAGGTAGATAGATAAACCAACTCATCCAGTAAACACAACAAGCGTGGATCCCGTCGAGTACGACGGACGTGAGGGGTGCTAATACCTTCCCCTTGCGTAACCGACTCCCGAACCCAGACAACGGTAGCGATGACCTTGTCTTATACCTTTTCGTCAGGTTTTTCCGATCGTTTCCTTTCCCGTTCCGAGGGATAAATAACGAAAGGTGGCGACTCTTCTGTTTTGCCGGCACCTTATTTTCGCGGAAGCGACAATACTTGTTGTATTTTCTCCTTTAGTATTTATTGTTATATCTCGACCATCACCAGGATTATTGGACGAGGTCGTGTTTGATTCCATTGTGTCTCCTCAGTGATGTGCTGTGTATTGACACTGGTTCTCATTATATTTATGAGAAGATTGTGTGACCTTATCTGTTGGTTCTCCATTGTCTTGTTATTCTCGTGCAACTAGAATCAAGGGGAAAACTTCCCTAAAACATACTTACATGTCTGCATACTGCATCATTTCTCATTTTGCATCGCAGGTGTTCTGGGATTCGTTAACCTTTTTTTTTTCTTCGTGTGGTTTGTTCATCCTTGTTTCAGGATTGAAAATCAAGTGATTCATCGCTACTCTACCAGGGGAAATCAACGCAAAGCTATGGACCAAATCCAACTTGAGTTGCAGGAGTTCCGTGACCGTATGGCCCAGTTTATGGATATGATGCAAGGGGTCGCCAACGGCCAGGAACAACTGAGAACACAGGTGCAACCTCTGCTTGCAAGGGTTGATGGGAGTGGGGTTCTTCATGGTGGTACTACTGCTGTTCCTCCTCAGAATAATGGGGGTACTGCACATGCTAACGCTATTCCAACGGTTGTTGTCCCTCCGGGCGGAGGAAATCAGACTGGAGTTCACATTCCAGGAGCGACATGTGTTGTACACGGGAATACTGGCCCTCAGTGGGATGAGGATGACCAAGATGATGTTTTCTCTATGAGAGAGCTTGGTGCTGGTCTGCAATCTGATGCAGACAGAAGGTTTAAGCTGATAGAGGAAAAATGAAGAATTTTGAAAATCAAAACTCGCTGGGTCTAGATATGTCAAATCTGGGGTTGTTCTCAGACCTGAAGATTCCTTCGAAGTTTAAGGTGCCAGACTTCGATAAGTATAAGGGGACGACCTGTCCTAGGGTGCATCTCCGCTCTTATTACCGAAAGATGTCTGCATACTCCGACGATGAGAAGCTGCTCATGCATTTCTTCCAGGATAGCCTTTCTGGTCCGTCCCTGGAATGGTATATAGGTTTAGAGCCGGTTAACATTAGAAGTTAGAGGGATTTAGCTGAAGCTTTTGTCAGGCATTATCAGTATAACGGTGATCTGGCGCCAAACAGGGTACAGTTGCAGAATTTGTCACAGAGGAGTAGTGAAGGATTCAAGGAATACGCCCAAAGATGGCGCGAGCTGGCAGCGGGAGTCCAACCTCCTATGGTGGAGAGAGAGCTAATTGACATGTTTGTTGCTACACTGCGAGAGTGTAATATGAGAAATTGATAGGCAATATGTCGGGTAGTTTTTCATACTTGATCATTACAGGTGAGCGGGTTGAAAATGGAATCAAATTGGGGAAGATACGTGCCAGAGAAGGATCCTCAGCTAGAGGAGGTAGGAAAAGTTATGGTAAGAAAAGAAAGGGGGAAGTAAATGCGGTATCGTGCTTCAGAAGCCGGAATAAGAACAAAAATCTGCAATATCGTTAACAACAACCTCAGGTTGCAAGCATTAAAATTCCAGCTGCACCACCATAACAACAACCACATCGTGCACAACAACAACAAAATTATGCTTTGCGACGATTCCAAGATCGGGGAAGAGCGGTGAACAGACAATTTGATGCACCTCCAATGCCTTACTCACAGTTACTCCAACATTTAATGCAATTACAATTGATCTAGAAGAGGACTTTGGATCCTTTAACCGGTGCACCACCCCTAGGGTATGATGCAAATGCCAGGTGTGACTTTCATTCCGGTGCTCCCGGCCATAACATTGATAATTGTAAAGCCTTCAAGCATAAGGTACAAGACCTTATCGACAGTAAAGCTATCAATTTTTCACATGACGTGCCTAACATTATGCAAAATCCTATGCCGAATCATGGAGCGGATGGGGTAAATGCCATTGTTGAGGAAGAAGGTTTGAATCTGGTAACCGATGTTGAAAAGCTGAAAACTGCGTTGTGTTTTGTGAAGGATAAGTTGTTGAGCGGAGGAGTATTTCCCGGTTGTAACAGAGACTGCACAAGTTGTTTAACCCATCCTGAGGGATGTGAGAAATTGAAGAGTCATGTTCAAAGGTTGATGGATATGGTGTTCTACAGTTTAATAGAATTGGAGAAAGAGAGAAAGTAGTTGATAAAGAGAAGGATGAAGTGGCTACAATTTCCATTCCTTATAAGACAATCACTATTTCTGCGCCGCCAAGGCCACCCACTATTATAATCACTATGGTGGGACCCATACCTTACGAGAGTACCAAAGCGATCCCATGGAATTATGGGGCCGAGGTGTTTTGCAATGGACAAAAGCAGGAGCTGAAGAGTTCGCCATTGGATTTTGTTGATAATTTGGTAGGAACCGGTGGAATAACCAGAAGCGGAAGAGTATTTTCACCTTTGGAAGCGAATGCTGAAAGGTCGGATAAGGGAAAAGGGAAGGCTGTGGTCAAAGAAAGCTCTCAGCATGGTGAGAAAGAAACTTTGTTGAATGACGTAGTGGAATTTATGCGTCTAATGATCGCGACTTTCTATGTCTAATACAACTTAACTGCAAGTGCATAGTCTATCGCGTAGTAATAAAAGATATCGATCCCACAAGGACTCGTAATCAAACTAATGTTCACGGGAGTTACAATGTTTAGCTAGGTAGATAATGTTTAAGGGAATAATTTCTATTACTAAAGGGAACTAAAAGCGTTACTTAAAGTATAATTACGCGAATCGATATGCAATAATTATGTTCTTCGGGGATTTGACAAGTTACCGGTATATAAAATATTTTCAGAATTTATTTAAGAAGAAAATAGTGATCTAAAGACCTTTGTCTCACGATGGTTGTTGACGCTAGTCGCAACTTTAAGGCGGAACGTATGTTGTCGCTATCCCGTTCGGGGTTAAAATTGCTTTTTGGAAATCTCTAAATTCTAATCTATTTTAAAGTGCTTTCACTGTTATTAAAACAAATGCCTAGTGTTTACTATCTGGTCCTAGCTGCAGCTGTCGCTTGTTGGTTCGTACCTTAATTAATTTTCCACTATCGTGGCAAAACTACTTTTAAATAAGTTCTCGTTGTCGCGACGAACATTTATTCAGGAAATAAGTTTAAACACTCAGGCTATAAACAACTTTTGAAAAAGAAAGGTTTTAACCGGTTATTATCAAATCCCGTCTGAATTATTATTACATACCGGTTACTCTGGTTTAGCTAGACATGGATTTGGAACAGGTAAAGAGTAAATAAAAGCGGAAATTTAGAACATACATACTGCTGGGAAGTAAAGTTACAATTAACGAAATAATAAAAACCTGTAAAGTATCCAATTGGCTTTTGGCCAAATCCCAACGATGTCGGCAGGATTGTGTCTTCAAGCCAATAGAGCGTACAAAGAAAATTTCAGTAACAGAATACAGGGAAAAGAAAAGGAAAACAAAAACAAGACTTAAACTAAATTTGCTCTGGAAAATATTTGGGCAGCACTTCGTTATCTAAATGCGGCTCTCCTTCTCAGCTCCCCTCCTTCTCCTTTTATAGAGGTGAAATACTAACGGTTATATCTTGCAGAAGGTGGACTTGGAGTCAGAGAAAATAGGAAGTAGTGGTCCATTATTTTGGGACTTGGAACTGATTTTTACACGTTTACTGAAGTTCTGCGTTTTTGCCTGCATGACGATCGTCATGGTGTGTAACGGTCGTCATGGATGTGTGACGGTCGTCACATCAGCAGAATTCGCATCTGCTGTTTTTCATGTTGTTTTCATCTGGTTTTCGTCCATATTTCATCTGTAATTGCTTCTTTTCTTCATATTGCTTTGTTTGGACATGATCTTCAAATACCTGCAAAATATCAGACAAATAACATGGAAAAACCCGAAATCGGATTGAAACCAGTCAAATATTAGTTGAATTATATGTCAATATATATATATATATACGATTTCGCGTTATCATCTAATCAGGAAAAGTGATTATAAAATTGTAGACCATTTGCAACAAACTCCGTCAAAGGTTTCAATCTTATCTTTGCTACTGTGCTCTGAGGCACATCAGAATGCCCTCTTGAGGATTCTGAACACTGCATACGTACCACAGGAAATCTCAGTAAACCAACTGGAAGGAGTGGTGGCACACGTGAACGCCGGAAATGGGCTAGGGCTTACTGACCTTGATTTGACGCCTAAAGGAAGAGACCATAATCACACCCTGCATATTTCCATTGAATGCAGAGGGGCTGTGCTGTCGCATGTGTTGGTGGACACTGGGTCTTCACTTAATGTGTTACCCAAGAAAGCTTTGATGAAGCTGGACACCCAGGGAGTAATGTGCACCCCAAATGATTTGGTTGTGTGAGCATTTGATGAGACAAGAAGGTCCATTTTCAGAGAAGTGACTCTTCCAATCCAGGTTGGGCTAGAGGTTTTCAATGCTGTGTTTTACATTATGGATATTCAGCCGGCGTATAGCTGCTTGCTGGGATGACCTTGGATTCATTCAGTGGGAGCTGTGACGTCAACCCTACATCAAAAGCTGAAGTATTTGGTGGATGGTAATATTGTCACCATTTGCGGGGAAGAGGATATTATGATAAGCCGCTTGTCTTCATTCAAATATGTAGAGGTTGACAGTGAGATTCACGAAACGCTGTGTCAAGCTTTCGAAACCGTGTAGTTTAAGGAGAAGGTGCTAGCTGTGGGCAGTGTGCTTGAGGTTGCTATGTCGTCTTTCAAGGAAGCACAAGCGGTGGTGAATTCTGGAGCATATCAGGGCTGAGGGCAAGTTTTGAGCATCCTCAATAAACAAGACAAATTTGGACTAGGGTACAACCCGTCTTCTTCTTCTTCACAGAGTGTGCCGTGTTACAAGGGACCAGTCGTATTCACAAGTGGTTGGGTGATTTTTGATCGAATCAACGCCGTGTCTGACGAAGAAGGTGATACTGACTTCGACATGGATGCATGTATCCGACCATGTATCCCTGGTCAGAGCTTGAACAACTAGATCATCAAGGAAGTTATCCAAGTGACTCGTGAAGAGCAATTTTCCTGTTTTCTTGATTATGTGTAGCCCTATGTTCTACCCGGAGCATAGTGGTCTGTGTCTGAAGGGCCTTATCGTTTATGTCTGAACATTAGTTTTATCATTAATCGGAGGTCTCCTTTTTATGCAAATCGGTCCCAATCATGCTACTGCAGCTTGGTATCAAGGTTCTCGCATCAAGTTTACCCTGTTTGTTCTAGCGCAATCACATTAAGCCCGTTGTCCATACACTTTCATGGCAAGTCAACCTGTTAGTGATTATGATCTCACGACTATTTTGATCTTTTCATTGCTCATGAGCTTATACCATTGATTTTCAGTGAGTTTTTGTACCGTTGGGCTAAATGCTCGGGTGAGGAGCACCTAACTTAGAGGGAACATGTCTCTATACTCGGGCTATATAGCTTTCTTTTCATGATTTTTCATTCTTTTAGAGATCATACACTTATTTGCATTGGTTGCTCGCTTAGAAGTGTTTAGGATGGTGCTGACTGCTTGTATAAACTACTTGGGGCTGAGTTTGCGTAGAAACTTGAAACTTTGGTACAAGTAGGTAGTGAAACCGACTCGCTTAAACCGGAGGTCTAAGGTGTCAAGACGGTACTGGTTTTGTTAGAACTTTCGTCTCGGAGTTTCAAAACTTGGTTTGAACTTTGGTGCATTCTCGTGATGCTTTTGAGGAACAACTGAAAAAATTTTGTTTATGTCGAATAAAGTGGGGAAATTTGCGTAACGGAAAAAGACATATAAATGAGCTTTTATTTGCTAAAATGGGAAAATGCTTGAATTGAAATTACTGAATTGAAAGTACAAGGAAACGGGAAATAAACGCTCCGCTCCCACACCATCTCAATCAGTGTCCCCACTGATTTGAAAGGATGCGAGATGGAAATACAGAGAAAATGAAAATACAGGAAAGGGAAAAATACAGGAAACAAATAAAGAAAGAAAGACTAGTCACGGCCTCTGCCTCGGTCACGTCCTCTGTCGCGACCTCTCCCTCTGGCATGTTCGACTCGGGCCTCAAAGTTCAGAGCGCTAGTGTAATAGACATAATCTCGGAGTCCTTCGAATTGCAAGGTAAGATTTGCCAGGTTCTCAGTGATGGCTTCCTGGCCAGTTTGGAGCTGTTGCATCGTGGTTCTCTGCCACGCTTCGAATTGCTCTGCTCGCTGATTTTGTTGCTGCATCATGGCGAGTATCTGTGTTTGTTGGTCGAGGGATCGACGGAGGTCTTCTTCAGAGAAGTCGGGCTCTGGATGGTGGCGGCGACGACGGTAGGATGTGCCTTCAGAAGGGGGTGGTTGTGATGCCTCAGGTTGCTCATTTCTGTCCAACTCATCTTGCATTTCGTCAACAGAACCTTGGGTGTTGGTTTAAGTTGGGGCAGCAGTAGCAGCAGGGGCATTTGGGTCAAAAAGCCAGTTGGCACGATCCTGCGGGTGCATCCGGGTGCGTGACGGCATGATGATGCTTCTGATGGTTTTGCCACGCACGACCGGATGGTACTTTCCATCGGACCTTGAGCGGATGAGGTGGGAAGCTCTGCAATGGTTGGTGTCGAGAAACACCGAAGGGATTGTATGGAGATTCTGGAGTTGGTTACCGCAGTTTAGGCCTAGTGCAATGGAGGTAACAATCCCGCCAAAGTAAAATGGCTTAGAGCCATGGTTGCAGTTGGCCTGAATGTGGGCCAGGAGGAACGGAGCGGCATTGATGGGTTCGGAATTGAACACGCAGCGGAGAAAGAAAAGTTCTTTTGAGTTCACCTTGTGGTTGCTATCTCTTACGAAGATGGTATTGCTCAGCACTCTGTGGAAATACCGGATGGTTGGGTTGTGGATGTGTGTTGCATGCAGAGAATCCCAGCCGTCGGCATCGATTCCGGTCAATTGGGACCAATGCGCAAAAGCTTCATGTTGAAATTATTCGGTAATGCGGCGATGAACATCTTCGCCGCGAGGGAAATATAGGATGTCGGCAATCTGATTTTGATTTAATTGGTAGTTCGTGCCGAACATACAGAAACAAGCGGCGCCGGAATGTTGGCTAAGGTCGCCGCTAGAGGTGAAGTAACTGAACGAACTGAGGAACGCAAGGGTGAGTTGTTCGTAAGTGGGCTGCGGATTTGTGCACAGATGCCAAATGCCGGCTCTCTGTAGCATCCAGGTGACGCCGTCAAGGAGGCCGAGTTCCGTGAGAGATGGTATGTGCGGATAGTGGGTTGGCTGTAGCGAACGTTGATCGAAGGCTATGTAGTTTGCTCTCTGTTTCTCGCCGGAATCGCCTTCGCTGAAATTTATATTGCTAAGGTCAGGGGTTTCATTTTTTCTTGCCATTTGCTAGATGATGCTGATGAAATGGGGGAAGAATGCGGTTTCTGCGGAGTGAGAAATTGCACGAAATTGGTTAATGAAGATGAAATAGGAGTTGGGATTATATGTAGTAAGGAGGGAAAACGAAATTTTGAAATGGGGTTTGGATGTGTGGTGATGGGAAGTTGATAAAATGGGAGTGGGGGAAGAAACGTAACCTCCGTTATAGCAGATATCAGGTTTTGGACTCGTGACGGTCGTTACACATCTGTGACGGTCGTCACCCGTGTGACAGGCGTCATGGGTCTGTGACGGTCGTCACACCAACAAATTCTACAGAATGCAGAATTTTGCTACAGGGGTGCTTTTGACATGTTTTTAAGGCTTGTAATTGATACCGCAATGTAATAAATCAGCCAAGAAGCATATGATAACATAAATAGAATAACGGAATAATGAATAAAATTGAAATAACATTTAATTGAAATGATTGTTTTTAATGTAATACATAAGTGAAATGAAACAATGCGGAAATAGAAATAATGGAAAGCGTACAGAAAAACAGGAAAAAATAAACTAAACAAAAGCGAAAATCTCAGTCCTTTTGTGCCTTCAATTCGTCAAACTTCCGGGCGTAGTAATCGAGCTGGTCACAAACTAAGTCCATGAAAACTGATAATTCGGCGTGGATGCTTGTTATTTCATTTCTTGCGGTGGTCAGAGTTGCGTCGAAGGTGTCTAATCGGTGCAGAACAGTATCCATTTTGTCAGTGTTTTCTTCAGGAATGGGCTCAGGATAGGTGTTGTAATGTGGAGGGGTCTCAGGGTCTACCTCAGCTTCGGATACAACATCCTCATAATACATATAATCATGTGCTTCAAAGATGTGATCACTCTCGTACATGTAATTCTGTGGTGTGGATTAAGGTGAAGGAGGTCCCATAGGCTCATCCAATTCATAAACCCAATTTTCCGTGTTATGGATACTTGTCATATGATGATTTGGCAATGTGAATAGCTGGACAGGTTTGTCATTGATAAGGTACTCGTAGGGTCCAGGTCCCATGGTTCTTAAAATGCGACTGTTAAAGAAAAACTGGATATTCATGGGTCGGACGGTGCCAAAACTAGTGCTTGCATTTAGGTGGAATCTAAGGCCAAGCTCGTGGGCAATCATTGTCACGAGGCCTCCTATTAGAATGGGTGATTGTGGTTCCTGAGTGAGGCGTAGGAAGGATCTCATCATAAAAGGCACGACATTCACCGAACGACCCTGAGAAGCACAAAACAAGATAAACAACTCTTCTTTAGATACTGTAGTAATGTTTTCTTCCTTTCCGAAAAGGGTGTGAGCTAGGATCTTATGAAAGTATCTGAAAGCGGGGTTATGAATCTCATCGTTATACATGCCATTTGGGTGAGGGTGATTGTCGCCTGTGATTTTACCCCAAAACTGGTTTAGTTCAAAATCAAGATCGCCATCTTCGGAACTAATGAACACATGTGGTCCGCTAGGAAATCCTAGGAGGTTAGCTAATGACATACGGCTATGGGTTTGGTCCATTCCAAACATTCTAAAGGTGATCAACTCTGTGTTTGATCCAAAACCATAGTTGGGTAAGTACCTGAAGGAACTAAGGAATTCGTAGGTGAGGTCCTTATAGGTAGCAAAACGGGTTTTCAAGGAGGTGTTCTCCCAGCCTAATTGATTAAACAGGAATTGAATGCTATCAGTAATTCCTAGCTTCTCCATGGTAGACTTATCATAATACAGTGTTAAGGTTATGTCTCTCTCAGTTAATGCTTCAAATCTTGCCTTTTGAGCTAATCCTCGAAAATGAACCTTTGTGAAGTCGTACTCGGCCATACTTGCAGGTTAGTCGGAGAAAAACAGGAGGAAGGTGTGAAGGCTTTTAAAATTCTGAAAAGTTTAAAACAGAAACTTTAAATCAGAATTTTTAGAAACAAAAGGTGGTAGAAATAAAAACAAAATTTAAATAAAAGAGAAAATAATGAAACAAAAAAAAATAGTAGCAATTTAAGTTTAAAATTTTGGTAAAATTTCAAAGTAAGATTTCAAAATAAAAATGAGAATGAAATACAGTAAAGAGGGAAATACGGGAAAATTGGGTTGCCTCCCATTAAGCGCTGTTTTTTAACGTCAAAAGCCTGACGATAGCTTGGTGACAAGCTATTCGGGGGTTTGAGCAGGAAGCTCGAGCAATGTTATACTGCTGACTTGAGGGCTGTTTTCGTTCTTATTATAATGTTTTAAACGTTGTCCGTTTACGATAAACGGTGCATTCGTCTTATCGGTAATTTCAACAGCTCCACTTTGAAGTACTTTAGTCACTTCAAAAGGTCCAGACCACCTAGATTTTAGTTTACCTGGGAAAAGTTTCAATCTTGAATTAAATAGAAGTACGATGTCTCCCACACTGAATTGTTTCCGGACTGAACGTTTATCATGCCATTTCTTAGTTCGTTCTTTGTAGATACGGGCATTTTCGTAAGCGTCCAATCTAAGTTCTTCTAATTCGTGTAAGTTCAAGATTCGTTTCTCTCCTGCCTTAGTGTAGTTGAAATTAAGTGTCTTAATGGCCCAGAAGGCTTTATGCTCTAATTCTACAGGGAGATGACAGGATTTACCGTAAACTAATTTGAAGGGTGTAGTACCTATTGGTGTCTTAAAAGCGGTCCTAGAAGCCCATAAAGCTTCATTCAGCTTTGATGACCAATCTTTCCTTGAGGTAGCGACAGTCTTTTCCAATATTTGTTTTATTTCCCTGTTCGAGACCTCTACTTGTCCGCTAGTTTGCAGATGATACGGTGTAGCTACTCGGTGTCAGACTCCATATTTAGAAAGAAGTTTGTCAAAAATTCGCGATATGAAATGTGATCCGCCGTCACTAATGATGAGTCTGGGTACACCGAATCTAGGAAAGATTGTGTTTTTGAAGAGTTTGATTACTACTCGTACGTCATTTGTTGGAGCGGCAATGGCTTCTATCTATTTAGACACATAGTCTACAACGACGAGTATGTAGTTATTCCCAAAAGAAGACGGGAAGGGTCCCATGAAATTTATTCCCCATACGTCAAAGATTTCTACCTCTAAGATTCCTTTCTGAGGCATTTCATCGCGTCGTGAGATGTTTCCAGTTTGTTGGCATCGATCACATTTTAGCACAGCGATGTGAACGTCTTTCGAGAGGTTAGGCCAGAATAGGCCGACTTGGAGAATCTTAGCGCACGTCTTGGATGTTTTGGCATGACCACCATATGGTGCTGAATGGCATTGGGAGATATTGTTTTCTATTTCTTCCTCTGGGACACAGCGACGATATATGTTGTCGGCCCCTCTCTTGAAGAGTAGAGGTTCGTCCCAATAATAGTGTTTCAGATCGTGGAAGAATTTCTTCTTTTGATGATAAGTGAGATCCGGCGGAAGCACGCCTGCAGCTAGGTAATTAACGATGTCGGCATACCAAGGTAATGTGACTTGGGCATAGACGGCTTCTACGGCTTTTTCGAGTTCGGGATCTTCCGAGATTAAGTTAGGCATGTCACTTTCTAATTTGGCTATCAGATGTTCGCATGGAAAATCGTCATTTATCGGTACTAGTTCATGTTTAATGCCTTCTATTCGGGATAAGTGATCTGCAACTACGTTCTCGGTTCCTTTCTTATCTTTAATTTCTAAGTCAAACTCTTGTAATAATAGGATCCATCTCAATAACATTGGTTTGGCATTCTTTTTGCTTATTAGGTACCTAATGGCAGCGTGGTCTGTGTATATGATAATTTTTGCTCCTACTAAGTAAGAACGGAATTTGTCAAGCGCAAATATAACTGCTAGAAGTTCCTTTTCTGTTGTGGCGTAGTTCATTTGGGCAGGATCTAAGGTTATACTGGCGTAGTAGATAGCATGAAGCTTCTTGTCCTTCCTTTGTCCTAGAACTGCGCCTAAAGCATAATCACTCGCATCGCACATGATTTCGAACGGTAGTCGCCAATCGGGTGGTTGCATAATTGGTGCGGTGATAAGGGCTGATTTTAATGTTTCGAATGCTTTTAGACAGTCGTCGTCAAAGAAGAACTCAACATCTTTCATTAACAGGCCGGTCAGAGGTTTTGTGATTTTTGAAAAATCTTTTATAAATCTGCGGTAAAAACTGGCATGTCCTAGAAAACTCCGTATTTCGCGTACGGATTTTGGAGGTTGGAGGTCTTTTATAATTTCTATTTTAGCTTTGTCGACCTCAATCCCTTTATTAGATATGACATGTTCTAGAACTATTCCTTGTCGGACCATAAAATGGCATTTTTCCCAATTTAGGACGAGGTTCAATTTTACACAACATTCTAATACCATTTCTAAGTTTTGTAGGCATCCTTCGAAGCTTTGTCCACATACTGAGAAATCGTCCATAAATACTTCCATGATGTCGTCTATGAAATCTGCGAAGATTGCCATCATGCATCTTTGGAAGGTTGCTGGAGCATTACAAAGTCCGAACGACATTCGGCGGTAAGCAAAAGTATCATAAGGACATGTGAATGTAGTCTTTTCTTGGTCATCAGGATGAATGGGAATTTGGAAAAATCCCGAATAACCATCTAGATAGCAGAAATATGAATGTTTGGCTAATCTTTCTAACATTTGGTCTATGAAGGGCAAGGGGAAGTGATCTTTTCGTGTGGCTTTGTTAAGCTTTCTATAATCAATACACATTCTGTTTCCAGTCACGACTCTTTTTGTTATTGATTCGCCTTTTTCGTTCTTAACTACTGTGACTCCTCCTTTCTTAGGTACGACATGAACTGGGCTGACCCATTCACTATCGGAGATTGGGTAGATGATTCCTGCATCTAGCAATTTCTTTACTTCGTCTTTGACTACAGTGCTTAGGATGGGGTTCAGTCTCCTCTGATGCTCTCTAGAGGCTTTACAGTCTTCCTCTATTGTAATTCGATGCATACAGATCGAAGGGCTTATACCTTTTAGATCGCTTATGTTATAGCCTAACGCGGTGAGATACTTCTTTAGGACTTCTAATAGCTTTGCGGTTTCTAGTTGTCCTAATTCGGCGTTGACTATCACTGGTCTTTTTAGTTCATCGTCTAGGAATTCATATATAAGGTTTTTGGGTAGTGTTTTAAGTTCTAAAGATGGGTTCTTCGGACCTGGCATATGGTTTGGGGTTAGTGCTAAGCTTTCGCTTAAACTGTCGTCTTTATACGGTTTACGCCAATCATCATCTTCAGAAATATCGGGTATTTGAATCTTTATTATTTCTGAATACGTGGTCTCTTCATTTTCAAGTTCTCTTATGCATTCGTCAATTACATCTACTAAATAGCAGGTATCGTCTATGGCTGGTGCATGTAAGAACTTGGTGAGAATGAACTCTATCTTTTCTTCTCCTACTTCAAATGTTAGCCTACCTTTCTTTACGTCAATTATAGCTCCGGCTGTAGCTAGGAACGGTCTTCCTAGGATAATTGGAGTAACTGAATCTTCCTTAATATCCATAATTATGAAATCGGTTGGGATGTAGAATTGTCCTATGCGTACTGGAACGTTTTCCAGTATACCGACAGGGTATTTGACTGATCGGTCAGCCAATTGTACGAACATTTTGGTTGGTCTTAGTTCTCCCATATTCAGCTTTTTGCATATAGATAAAGGCATAACACTGATACTGGCTCCTAGATCGCATAGAGCTTTGTCTATTACGAACTTTCCTATGATGCAGGGTATGGAGAAACTACCTGGGTCTTTTAGTTTAGGAGGCATGTGGTTTTGAATAATAGCGCTACACTCTGCAGTAAGTGTAACTGTTTCGTTATCCTCGATCTTTCTCTTATTTGACAGGATTTCTTTGAGAAATTTAGCATACGGGGGCATTTGAGTGATAGCTTCTGTAAAAGGAATAGTGATATTCAACTGTTTAAGGAGCTCTACAAATTTCTTAAACTGCCCTGTAGTTTTGGAGTTTATTAGTCTTTGAGGATAAGGAATCAGTGGTTTATATGGCGCTGGAGGTGCTTGAGTTTTTTCACTTGCGGTGTCCTCCTTCTCATTGTCTTCCTTCTTCTCTAACTCGGATTCCTTTTCTGCTTGTTCAGTTGGTTTTTGTTGCATGGCTGAGTTTTCGGTTCTCGGATCGATCGGTCCGTCCAATTCTTTTCCGCTTCTTAATATGACGGCATTTGCTTGACCTTTTGGATTAGGTTCGGGCTGTCCTGGAAATGTTCCAGCTGGGGCAGCGGCAGAGGCTTGTTGTTGGGCCACTTGGGATATCTGCGTTTCGAGCATTTTGTTGTGGGTGGCTAAAGCGTCTACTTTTTCGGTCAGCTGTTTAATTTGCTCGCTAGTGTGTATGTTTTGATTTAGGAATTCTTTGTTTGTTTGAGCTTGAGTAGCTATGAATTTTTCCATCATCAACTCGAGGTTTGATTTCCTAGGGACAGTCTGGGCAGCAGCTGGCTTCTGATATCCTGGTGGAGCAGCAGGCATCTGCAATGCATTATCGCTTTGGTAAGAAAAGTTTGGATGGTTTCGCCAACCTGGGTTGTAGGTATTCGCATAGGGGTTTCCTTGAGCGTAATTTACTTGGTATGGTGGGATTCCGGCCAACAATGGGCACTCGGGCGCATTATGAGTGGCGATTTCGCATAACTCGCAGTTTGGAGTTACAGCAGCGACGGTTGCAATGGGGTTAACGGTCAGACTGTCGATTTTCTGTGCTAGAGCATCTACTTTAGCGTTGAACTTTTCAAGGCTGCTGATCTCGTACATCCCACCTTTCGCTGCGGGTTTCTCTGTTGGAATGCGTTCACCTCCCCATTGGTAGTGGTTCTGGGACATGTTTTCGATTAGTTGATAGGCTTCGTCGTATGGCTTATCCATAAGTGCACCGCCCGCGGCAGCGTCTACCGTTAATCTGGTGTTGTATAAAAGCCCATTATAGAAAGTATGGATCGTCACCCAGTCTTCTAGACCATGGTGAGGATATGTTCTCATCATATCTTTGAACCTTTCCCACGCTTCATAGAGAGATTCAGTATCTTTTTGTCGAAATCCGTTGATTTGAGCTCTAAGCATAGCAGTTTTGCTTGGCGGAAAATATCTCGCTAAGAAAACGTTCTTCAACTGTTCCCATGTCGTAACGGAGTTGGATGGTAAGGATTCTAACCATGTCCAAGCTCTATCTCTAAGAGAGAAAGGGAAAAGACGAAGTCTTATTGCGTCTGGAGTTACTCCATTTGCTTTCACCGTGTCTGCGTATTGCACAAACTTCGTTAAATGTTCGTTCGGATCATCAGTTGCATTTCTTGAGAATTAGTGTTGTTGTACAGCTGACAACAATGACGGTTTTAGCTCAAAATTGTTTTGAGTTATAGCTGGGGCAGCTACGCTACTTCTAGGATCCATCTGAGAGGGTGTAGCGTATGCCTTCAGTGGTTTGTTTTGAGGTCCTTCATCCAACTTTTCTTCTTTAACTGGAGGATGAGCTAGAAGATCAGGAATGTTGTGTCTTCGTTGATATTCGACGATGCGCCTTCTTAGATGTAAGAAGCGCTCTAGTTCAGCGATTGTAGGTTGTAAGATTTCGCCTTGTGAGCGAGTACTTGGCATACAATCGAAGAACGAGTAGAGGGAGAGAGAATTGTTAACCTAGTCTATACTGTGTAACAAAGGATTACACTATTGACTAAACGGATCCCCGGCAACGACGCCAAAAACTTGATCGCGACTTTCTATGTCTAATACAACTTAACTACAAGTGCACAGTCTATCGCGTAGTAATAAAAGATATCGATCCCACAAGGACTCGTGATCAAACTAGTGTTCACGGGAGTTACTATGTTTAGCTAGGTAGATAATGTTTAAGGGAATAATTGCTATTACTAAAGGGAACTAAAAGCGTTACTTAAAGTATAATTACGCGAATCGATATGCAATAATTATGTTCATCGGGGATTTGACAAGTTACCGGTATATAAAATATTTTCAGAATTTATTTAAGAAGAAAATAGTGATCTAAAGACCTTTGTCTCACGATGGTTGTTGACGCTAGTCGCAACTTTAAGGCGGAACACATGCTGTCGCTATCCCGTTCGGGGTTAAAATTGCTTTTTGGAAATCTCTAAATTCTAATCTATTTTAAAGTGCTTTCGCTGTTATTAAAACAAATGCCTAGTGTTTACTATCTGGTCCTAGCCGCAGCTGTCGCTTGTTGGTTCATACCTTAATTAATTTCCCACTGTCGTGGCAAAACTACTTTTAAATAAGTTCTCGCTGTCGCGACGAACGTTTATTCAGGAAATAAGTTTAAACACTCAGGCCATAAACAACTTTTTAAAAAGAAAGGTTTTAACCGGTTATTATCAAATCCTGTCTGAATTATTATTACATACTGATTACTCTATTTTAGCTAGACATGGATTTGGAAAGGTAAAGCGTAAATAAAAGCGGAAATTTAGAACATACATACTGCTGGGAAGTAAAGTTACAATTAACGAAATAATAAAAACCTGTAAAGTATCCAATTGGCTTTTGGCCAAATCCCAACGATGTCGGCAGGATTGTGTCTTCAAGCCAATAGAGCGTACAAAGGAAATTTCAGTAACAGAGTACAAGGAAAAGAAAAGGAAAACAAAAACAAGACTTAAACTAAATTTGCTCTGGAAAATATTTGGGCAGCACTTCGTTATCTGAATGCGGCTCTCCTTCTCAGCTCCCCTCCTTCTCCTTTTATAGAGGTGAAATACTAACGGTTATATCTTGCAGAAGGTGGACTTGGAGTCAGAGAAAATAGGAAGTAGTGGTCCATTATTTTGGGACTTGGAACTGATTTTTGCACGTTTACTGAAGTTCTGCGTTTTTGCCTGCATGACGATCGTCATGGTGTGTGACGGTCGTCATGGATGTGTGACGGTCGTCACATCAGCAGAATTCGCATCTGCTGTTTTTCATGTTGTTTTCATCTGGTTTTCGTCCATATTTCATCTGTAATTGCTTCTTTTCTTCATATTGCTTTGTTTGGACATGATCTTCAAATACCTGCAAAATATTAGACAAATAACATGGAAAAACCCGAAATCGGATTGAAACCAGTCAAATATTAGTTGAATTATATGTCAATATATATATACGATTTCGCGTTATCATCTAATCAGGAAAAGTGATTATAAAATTGTAGACCATTTGCAGCAAACTCCGTCAAAGGTTTCAATCTTATCTTTGCTACTGTGCTCTGAGGCACATCGGAATGCCCTCTTGAGGATTCTGAACACTGCATACGTACCACAGGAAATCACAGTAAACCAACTGGAAGGAGTGGTGGCACACGTGAACGCCGGAAATGGGCTAGGGTTTACTGACCTTGATTTGACGCCTAAAGGAAGATACCATAATCACACCCTGCATATTTCCATTGAGTGCAGAGGGGCTGTGCTATCGCATGTGTTGGTGGACACTGGGTCTTCACTTAATGTGTTACCCAAGAAAGCTTTGATGAAGCTGGACACCCAGGGAGTAATGTGCACCCCAAATGATTTGGTTGTGTGAGCATTTGATGGGACAAGAAGGTCCATTTTCGAAGAAGTGACTCTTCCAATCCAGGTTGGGCTAGAGGTTTTCAATGCTGTGTTTTACATTATGGATATTCAGCCGGTGTATAGCTGCTTGCTGGGACGACCTTGGATTCATTCAGCGGGAGCTGTGACGTCAACCCTACATCAAAAGCTGAAGTATTTGGTGGATGGTAATATTGTCACCGTTTGCGGGGAAGAGGATATTATGTTAAGCCGCTTGTCTTCATTCAAATATGTAGAGGTTGACAGTGAGATTCACGAAACGCTGTGTCAAGCTTTTGAAACCGTGTAGTTTAAGGAGAAGGTGCTAGCTGTGTGCAGTGTGCTTGAGGTTGCTATGTCGTCTTTCAAGGAAGCACAAGCGGTGGTGAATTCTGGAGCATATCAGGGCTGAGGGCAAGTTTTGAGCATCCTCAATAAACAGGACAAATTTGGACTAGGGTACAACCCGTCTTCTTCTTCTTCACAGAGTGTGCCGTGTTACAAGGGACCAGTCCAATTCACAAGTGGTGGGGTGATTTTTGATCGAATCAACGCCGTGTCTGACGAAGAAGGTGATACTGACTGCGACATGGATGCATGGATCCGACCATGTATCCCTGGTCAGAGCTTGAACAACTAGACCATCAAGGAAGTTATCCAAGTGACTCGTGAAGAGCAATTTTCCTGTTTTCTTGATTATGTGTAGCCCTATGTTCTACCCGGAGCATAGTGGTCTGTGTCTGAAGGGCCTTATCGTTTATGTCTGAACATTAGTTTTATCATTAATCAAAGGGCGTTTTTCTTGCATTCAAATATTGTGATCTCTGTCTTTCTTGTTTTATTTTAACAATAAAATGGCAATGTGGTTTATGCTTGTTTGCATATCATTTTAAGCATTAAATCATCATCATTGTAGGTTTCACATTGCAGATGCCACCGACTCAGACTCGTCTATGACTCGGTATGACTTTGATAAGCCAATCTTTCAAGCTGAAGAAGAGATTGAAGGAGACGAAGACCTGCCTGAAGAGCTCTCCAGGCTACTGAAACAAAAAGAGAAGGTTATTCTGCCTCATCAGGATGAAATCGAAGTCGTCAACCTGGGCACAGAGGAAGATAGAAAGGAAGTCAAGATAGGGGCTGCATTGCAAGATAATGTCAAACAAAGACTGGTAGAAATGCTTCGAGAGTATAAAGATGTCTTTGCTTGGTCCTATGAAGACATGCCCAGACTTGATACGGATATCGTGGTTCATCGCTTGCCTCTTCGAGAAGAGTGCCCACCTGTGAAACATAAGCTAAGAAGAACCATACCGGACATGGAGGTAAAGATCAAAGAAGAGGTCCAGAAGCTGTTGGACGCAGGATTTCTCGCCGTGACGAATTACCCTCTGTGGGTTACTAACATCGTACCTGTACCTAAAAAGGATGGTAAGGTATGAATATGTGTAGATTACCGTGATCTCAACAGAGCAAGCCCGAAAGATGATTTCCCGCTCCCCTACATTGACGTACTTGTTGATAATACCGCGCAGTATTCAGTGTTTTCCTTCATGGACGGTTTTTCCGGATATAACCAGATCAAGATGGCCCCGGAAGACATGGAGAAAAAAACTTTTATCACGCCGTGGGGGACCTTTTGCTATAAGGTAATTCATTTTGGATTTAAGAATGCAGGGGCAAACTATCAGCGGGCAATGATGACTCTCTTTCATGATATGATTCATCATGAGATCGAGGTCTATGTTGATGACATGATCGCGAAGTCATAAACAGAGGAAGAGAATCTGGTGAATTTTTTGAAGCTGTTTGAGAGGCTAAGGAAATTCAGGTTGAGGTTGAATCCTAACAAGTGCACTTTTGGTGTACGTTCAGGAAAGTTACTGGGGTTCATAGTCAGTGAAAAAGGAATCAAGGTCGATCCTGCAAAAATAAAAGCTATATAGGAAATGCCAGCACCGAAGACTGAGAAAGAGGTTCGTGGTTCCTTGGGTAGATTGAACTATATTTCAAGGTTCATATCTCACCTCATAGCCACTTGTGAACCACTGTTCAAATTGTTAAAGAAAGATCAAGCGGTGGTCTGGAATGAAAATTGCCAAAGGGCATTTAAAAGAATAAAAAAGTATTTGTAGGAGCCTCTGATACTGATGTCTCCAGTGGCTGGAAGACCATTCATAATGTATTTAATGGTTCTTAAGAATTCTATGGGTTGTGTTCTCGGTCAACACGACGAGACGGGAAGAAAAGAACATGCCATTTATTACTTGAGTAAAAAGTTCACAGATTATGAGTCCAGGTACTCATTGTTGGAAAAGACGTGCTGCGCACTCGCTTGGGCTTCCAAACGCCTAAGGCAATACATGCTGAACCATACAACCGTGATAATTTCGAAGATGGATCCGATTAAGTACGTGTTTGAAAAGCAAGCACTTTCGGGAAGGATTGCCAGATGGCAGATGGTTTTGACAGAATACGACATTCAATACGTCTCCCAAAAGGCTATTAAGTGGGTTGAAGCAGCTTCCTATGCCAATGTCACAAGTCATAGTCCAGTTTATCAAGAAGAACATCATCTATCATTACGGAGTTCCCGAGAGAAGCATTATTGATAATGGTCCAATTTTGAATAACAAGATGATGAAGGAACTGTGCCAAAGTTTCAAGATTGAGCATCACAATTCTTCTCCCTATCGTCCGAAGATGAATGACGCTGTTGAAGCGGCCAATAAGAATATAAAGAAGATCATGCATAAGATGGTTGTGACCTACAAAGATTGGAATGAGATGTTACCCTTTGCATTGCACGAATATCGTACTTCGATACGTACTTCAACTTGGGAAACCCCTTTCTCACTTGTGTATGGTATGGAAGTTGTCCTACCAATGGAAGTAGAGATTCCTTCTTTGAGAGTTTTGGTTGACGTTCAACTTGATGAAGCAGAATGGGTGAGGAACAGGTTGAATCAGCTCAGCTTGATGGATGAGAAGAGGTTAGCATCCATTGCATGTGGTCTTTTGTATCAAAGTAGGATGAAGAACGCTTTTGATAAGAAGGTTCTTCCTCGGAGCTTTCAGGAAGGTCATTTAGTGTTGAAGAAGATTCTCCCTCCACAGACAGATCATAGGGGCAAATGCACTCCCAACTATGAAGGTCCATATGTCGTAAGGAAAGACTTCTCAGGAGGAGCCTTAATACTGTCAACCATGGATGGTGAAGATTTCACATCCCTTGTGAATGCAGACGCAGTTAAAAAATACTTTGGTTAAAGAGACCAGCTGGAAAGAAAAAGAATATCCAGGCAAAAATGGGGCATCCCGGCGAACCATAAAAAGAATGGGTTCGGGAAAAAGTTAGGGATAAAAATAAAATATGTAAACCCGCAACGTTGAAAACTTGAAAAGGCGACTTTGGAAAAAATGGGTATCCCGATTAATCGAAAACCCGCGAGGGCGATTCAGACAAAATTTAGGGATTTGAAAAGCAAATGACTGCGATCTGCGTGTTGATCTTCAGAGCATAGTGGATTATGGGAGGACCCGAGGGCCATCCGTTCAAATCAGTTTTTTTAGAAGGCGAAGCATTGGAAAAGCATCAAAGTCATGTGAGTCATAGATGAATCGACACATGGTGGTTGTCTGTACCACATTATTGACATTTTGTATATCTTTGTGCATTTCTGTAAATTTTTGCGCAACTTTCTCTTTTCAGGAGTTGCATTTGTTGTAAAATCTGCCTATTTACAGGACACTTATCAACGAAGTATATACTATTCAGAAAATTGTTGTTCTTGCTTTAGCTTTTACTATTTTGTTTGCAAAAAAACAATGCCTGATGTTTTTGATAAAACTTTGTGGGCTTCGCTGATAGTCATTAAAACTTTGATATGCTTGAACGACGTCACGGAAGATGACCGGGATAGTTTCTATTGTGCAGGATATCTTGTTTGTTTGTTCATTTGCAAGTTGAGCGTGTACACCTATCCCTAGCAGATCGAATGTATGCGCTTATCCCCCAGCAGGTCAAGATTGAAGTTCTCTTCACCTGACAGAACTTGGATTATCCCTAGCAGTGGTGCGGATTCAGGGTTCCGGTTCCCCACAGAGTCTAAGTCTTTGACTCCTTTCCCCTCAGAGTCTAGGTCGTTGACTTATTCCCCAAGCAGAGGTTGATGTTGATTCCCTTATTAAGTAGTCCTCAGCGGAGTTATTGGAGTGGGTTGTTTCTCATCCTCAATAGAGAGAATTTGGGACAGATTCCCAGTAAATCTGATTCGTTTGCCCCTAGCAGTTTGGATTTAATCTCCAACAGGGTGGAATCTACGACAGGGTAGAGGTATTCCCAGCAGTTTACTTTATACCCTAGAAGAATTTCGGTGTTCTAGGAGGCCATCCAGGGCTGATTTCCCCAGTAGAGTTGAGGTGATCTCAGCAGTTGGCTGCCTTTTCCTAGCCGAGTCTTTTGTTCCCTAGAAGAGTCATATTCTGGTAGGCCATTCAAGGCGTTTCCCTCAACAAAATTTGAGTTGATTCCCAGCGGAGTGGATTTTTGTTCTTGTCAGAGCAGTATTACCTAGAAGAGTACTCTTTTCCTGGAGACCATCCAGGGCTTGTTGTTCCCAGCATAAGTCCAATCGTATTTGGCATGTCCTATCTTCCCCGGGCAGGGTTGCTTTCGTCTCTTCAGCATTTATTTTGCTGGAGCGGTTCTTTTGCATTTGCATTGTGCATAGCATCCTCCCAAATGCGTAGCATTTCCATTTCGTATGGAGCATTACGCCATATTTAAATATATGCATTTGAAACATAAGACAGGTTATTACCTCGTGTTTTTAGGTTTGTCTACAGCAGACAATGATGGCTTCCTAAGCCCGTGCGGTATCCAAACCCCGATAGATATTGATATTTTTCTTGAGCCTGTTTGGTATTCAGACCTCCAGCAAGATCGTTGATAGATGTGTTTATCTTATTGTTGCTCCCCAACGGAGTCTACACGGTTGAGTTCATTATTACCCCAGCGGATTTCTTATTGTGAATTGATGAATTCTCTTCACAACTTCGTGTTAAGCCGGATTTCGGGTTTGATGCTCGCTTTTATTTAGCAAATGCCTGCTGGTTAGCAGATGTTCTCAACTTCGTGTTGAGATGGCATTCGGGTTCGATGCTCACTTTTATTTAGCGAATATCTGCTGGTTAGCGGATGTTCTCAACTTCGAGTTGAGCCGGCCTTCGAGTTTGATGCTCGCTTTTATTTAGTGAGTGCCTGTTGGTTAGCAGATGCTCTCAACTTCGTGTTGAGCCAGCCTTCGGGTTCGATGCTGCTTTTATTTAGCGAATGCCTGCTGGTTAGCAGATGCTCTCAACTTCGTGTTGAGCCGGATTTTGGGTTCGATGCTCGCTTTTATTTAGCGAATACCTGCTGGTTAGAAGATGTTCTCAACTTCGTGTTGGGCCGGCCTTTGGGTTCGATGCTCGCTTTTATTTAGCGAATGCTTGCTGGTTAGCAGATATTCTCAGCTTCGAGTTGAGCTGGCCTTCGGGTTCGATGCCTGGTTTGTTTAACAGATGCCTGATGGTGAAATCAAATGATCTTTCCGACTTAGTTTCGTTGTCTGTGTGTTAGCAGATGTTCTTCCGACTGCGTGTCATTATTTTCTAATTGGTTATCAGTTAGCTTATTTTCGTTGCGGTTATCAGATACAGTTATCTTGGGTTATTCTACTCCAGTAAACAAGTTTACAATTCTATTTTTGCGATTGGCAAATTTCCGGTTTCTTTGGCATTCAACCATATTTTACCTTTGATTGTGTGAAAGTTGTTAGCTTTTCACCCATTCAGGTCCAAGTCGTTTGAATAGGGGCAGCTGTTATACCCCAAAATTTGACCAACCTTTTCTTAGCTTATGTTTCATTTCATTTTAGCATTTTGCATTTGCATAGCATTGTTCTTAAAAGTGGATCAAGATTGATGTGCCATTCAAGAGAAGAGTCCCATTGGTTTCAAGCTCAAGCAAGGGTAATTATCCAGATCATCAAGTGTATGCCATCATCATAAGCTTGTCAAAGCTCTTTAGAAGGAAGGGTTAATGTGTATTTGTTGTCTCCTATCTTGGCGATCAACAAAGGATCATCAGGGGTTCACGAGATCATTGTTTTGGATAGGATATGATTAAGAATCTCATTGAGTACCTTGAAGGTCATTGTGGAGCTTATCTGAGCATTCATTTCATCTGCAAGAGGTCACAGGCAAAGGATATGAACCGAGGGTTCATCTGGTCAACTCAAAGTCAACTGTGGACTTGAGGGAGTTCAAGACTTGGTTTTAAGTCATTGAAGCCATGAGAAGTTATCTTGAGAAATTTAGGATTTCATGTCAAGATCAAATCAAGAAGAATCAAGAGTTCAAGAAGTTACTAAATTAGGGTTTCAGAGGATCTCAGTGTAAAATCCCCTTCTCTAGTGCTTAACTTCAAGGACAATTTATCATATGATACAAGTTCAATCTTACTTTCATGCAAACATGAAACTTATAGGGTATGTTCTAAGCTTTCTTTTGAGTACTAGAACTAATCCATTGATTATGTAGAACTCAAGTTATGATGCCAACAAGTTAGGGGTCTCAGATGAACTTATTTTTGGTCAATTTAAAGTCAACCCACTTCCAAGGAATTTTTGACCTAGAATAAAGTTCCTCCTCAACTTCAAGTGAACATGAAAGTTTTTCCTCATGATCGTAGCTTTCCAAAAAGTCCTAGAAGTCATTGATATCATTTGTACATCTCATGTTATGGATCTCACAAGGCAGGGGTATTTTGGGAAAGTTTCATTATAGGTCATTTGGTACAATGGTCATTTCCATGAACTTATGCACCTCAAATGCACTTCAATCCAACATAAAAGTTGTTCATAAGGGCCTCATTTACATCTTTGAACTTAAGAATCATTTGAATTATGGAAATATATAGCCATGTGGGAAGATTTTCAAGTGAAATTTGAACTTTTAAGCATGATATGAATTTGGTTCATTATAGGTCACCTTTGTCATTTATTTTGAATCAATTCACACCAAAGCATGAGCATGAGAAGTTTGCCACAATTGGCTTGGTACCAAAGCGCATGGGAATATGGTATTTTCAAGTTTCTTCATGAGAAAATTTCCATTCCAAACTTACAATGTGGATCAAATTCAAAGCCCAACTTAATTCAAAAGCAAAATACACCTCATACGTTGCAAATTCATGATTTCCTAATGTGTGAAGCAAGCCAAAATGCGTGTGCATAAGTGAAGTTTCTTTTTTGGGAAATTTTTGAAATCTCACAAATGGGGCATCATGGGCATGCATGATGTAACACCACACTTCTCAAATTCAAATAAAATGCGATTAATTCAAATAAACATCAGAGTTTCTTCCACCAAGTGGGATATCACATCAAATAATTCCTCATATTTCCTTATCAAAAAGGTTTTCAAAATAAAACAGCGGAAAAATTATTCATTAGTTTAACATTCACGGCCACCTGCTCAATTACATGAAACAATGCTTAATGAAATTCATCCACAGGATACGTCATAGGAAAATAAAACAAGTTCAACATGAAAACAAATAACGCCCAAGTCCCGTGCTACGTATCAGAGCATCCTAAGACTTGACTTGCACACCACTATCCAAGTTAGCTAAGTACCTGGATTATCTGTACTTCCGAAGAAGCACAGACCACAACAACAACAAAGGGGTGAGAAAACATGATCAAAATTATCGGTAATTAAATACATGAAAATACAGGCAGAAATCACATAGATGTCACCCAACATACACCAATCACGACCTACTGTCCAAACGTCAAGCACCACATATAGTAATGCAATTATGCAACTCAACACCATGCATGCGGTACCAACTCATTGGTTCATTCAATCGAACCCCGGATAGATCACATACACCCCTCCTTGGCAATGATCTATCCCCACCATTCTCCACAAAGGAGTACGGATGAATCACATACACACCTCCTGAGCAATGATTCATCCCACCAAAACACCATGATATGCACGACACTAAATGCACAACATTAACATAAGCACACTAAGTGCACACGATCCTCCTGATCACATCATCATACATCATACACACATGTTACTCACCAATTAATTAATTTAGTTAAAATCACACGATCCCCCTGATCACATCATCATACATTATATATACATATACACCCCAATCCATTATTTTAATTAAATTCACACGATCCCCCTGATCACCTCACCATACCTCATACATACTTCACACATCAATTTAATAATTTCAATTAAATTCAATACTACATAATTTCACCTATTACTCACCAAGTATATACTCTTCCCCACTAAATACCACACCTGTACCTGTCCCAGCCCAAGGGATCCTACCAAACGAATCACAACGTAATACAACACAAAATCACATTCTGTCATGCTCGCTGGCTCATTCGCTTAGCGAAGCCCTAGTGAACGCTCGCTAGCTGCTCTCCTAGCCAAGGCAGACACTACTGGAAGCCTTTGCTACCCATCTCGCCTAGCGAAGTCGTAGCAAACACTCGCTACTAGCTCGCCTAGCGAACTACCTATCGAATTGCTTGCTAGCTCGCTCGCTAGCTACTCGCTTAGCGAGTTCTGTGATCTCTCAAAACCCTCATAGTCCAGAACTGTTATCTTGCTCAAATTCAAGCCTATCACTCTACTTCTATCTTCAGTCCTATCAATACTACAACTAATAAACACTACTCTATCATTTTCTATCAATTTTAACTCCAGAGCCCACACCTATGTTCATCATCAGAACTTCAGAAGTTACTCAGAACTTCACCACTCTCACAACAACACGTACCCAAAGTCATCAATGGCAGCCATGCTCATAAACACATCAAAGTACATACAATTCATCATACCAACAACAATAATCATCAACATTTCAATATATCTTTCATATTCACCAAATTCCTACGGGGTTAAGGAATCCCCTCTACCCTGTTCATGCAATTTACCAATCTTAACCCGTTTCTCCCCTTACCTCGATTAATGCTCCAATTGACGAAGAACCTTCAAGAATCATTAGCCCTAGCCTTCTTCCCTTCTTTCCTCTTACTTTGTTCTAAAACTGATTTTTATCGTGTTCTCTCTTTCTTCTCTCCAAAACTCCCTAATACCTCTTTAACTTCTTATTTTATTTAATCCAATAATAATAATATCTAATAATAATAGCAATAATAATATTAATAATAATAGTCATAATAATGATAATAATAATAATAATAATAATAATAGTAATAATAATATTACCATTAATTATTATATTACCACCAATATTATTCATATTTTATTAATATCAAATTCCATACTTATTAAACAATCCTCATAACTTAAGGGTACCCACCAAGCGCTCAGACACACCCCCACACAAGGACACACCAAACAAAATAACACCAAAAAGACTAAATAATTAAAATGGGTGTTACACATGACATGTTCAAATCCATCATATATAAACTAAAAGCCTGCCCTAGAAGCGGAGAACGTGCGTTTGGAGCTGGAAAGAGCAGATTGAAATTCAAAATTGCTCAAGAATTCTTCAAATTCGATTTTGCATTTTCACTTGAAATCAATTGAAATCGAAGCCTGTATCTTCTTCCTGGGAGCATTTGGAACGTGTTTGAAGCAAGATAGTGAAGCTTGCACGCATCTGAAGAACCAACAAAGTTGCTCCATTTAGTAAGTTTCCATCTCTGAATTCTCTCATTCTAGGCACTGATTTAGGCTCATACTGCTTGCATTCCGGCATCTGGTTCATTTGAGGTCAGATCTGACCTGGCTCCCCGTTGACTTGTTGACTGGCTTGCGTGTTTGTGTGTGATTGGCTTGACCTAGTCCAGTTGGCTTGTTGACTCCACGTATTTTTAATGAAACGATGCGTTTCATGTGTTGAGTTGAGCTGATCTGATTTGGGCTTCCTTTGATATCCACACCCCCTAGCTTCAGGGCCCAATGCGCATTTTGCCCATTTCCTTTGAATCTGGATATTTTTTTTGCACCCCCTTTCCATAGTTGATTTTATTTTATTTTCTGTTTTGATTTTCAATTATTAAAAATAGCTCCAATTGTCACTCATGAATGAGGTTTCCTCTCCATTTGAAATCTGGCCTGCGTGTTTGCGTGTGATTGGCTTGACCTAGTCCAGTTGGCATATTGACTCCACGTATGTTTAATGAAACGGTGTGTTTCATGTGTTGAGTTGAGCTGATCTGATTTGGGCTTCCTTTGATATCCACACCCCCCATCTTCTAGGGCCCAACGCGCATTTTGCCTATTTCCTTTGAATCTGGATATTTGTTTTGCACCCCCTTTCCATAGTTGATTTTATTTTATTTGCTGTTTTGATTTTCAATTATTAAAAATAGATCCAATTGTCATTCATGAATGAGGTTTCCTCTCCAATTTAACGTTTGAGCTACCATTTGATATCACTCATGAATGAGGTTTCCTCTCCATTTAGAGGATAGACTGAGGTATCTTTGAGGCTGATTTTGGTCAATGTTTGACCACTTTTTGTTTGACTTTGCTTTGACTTTATTTAACCCTCGATTATAACTCAATAAGGTGGAGCACCCTAGTTGATCAAATCATTTGGTGATTCCTTGAGTTGAGTTTGACATTGAAACTTTGGCCTCTGTTTGCCTTTGAGCTTGGTTTATTTTTGCATTTTATTTGGAATTTATTGAACATTTCTTCTATTTTTGGTGAACCTTGCAAGTCAAGTCACCTTAGATGAAATTCATACAAACTAGTTGACCTAGTTCCTTTGGGAAATGACTTTTATGGATCCCATATGCACCCTATGAGTCTTGATACTCATTCTTGACATGATTAAGGTGCTGGCTTTGCATTTTCAGTTCATACACTTGTGTAACTTGTGTTACAAGTTACTTTGAAGTTAAGGCATTCCACTTGAGTTTAAGTGTTGATTATGAATTGAACTTTGGTTCTTTCTCTTACCTTGACTTGTTGCTTTCTTGTGCTTTATTTCCACTCTTATTGTCATCCTTTTATCTTATGTTTTCACTTCTGTCGCTTAGGTTGTGATCGTCATTCAAGGCAATTTGGTATCCATGTTTATACTTTGAGTTTGTCTTGAATGAGGGATCACTTTTAGCACTTGTTTGCTACTTCTTTTTACATGATCAATGTGTTGAGTTTGGTTGAGATACTTTTCATGTGCTTACTACCCAAGCGTCTTTCTCCCATCTACACTTTGATCATGGTCTTTGCTTGTGAATTGTTGTTTATCCTTATGGTTTAAGTGATTGATGTATGAATGATTGTAGGAGTTGTAACTTCTCCCATTTCATCTCACTTTTTCTTTGACTTGTTTAAGTCATTTTTCTTCATCTTTTGTTTGTGTTGCATCATTTGAGCATTGCTTCTCATGTTTACCTTATTCCTTGACTTGTTTAATTCAACTTCATCTCTCTCTCTTGCATCTCATTTGTGATTGATTTATCTTGTGTTTTCTTGGTCTTTTGCCATGATCCCTTAGGATTCCTAGTCCCTCAGTTTAGGATGGGAGTACGAGAGACACTAAGTGTTCAATCCAAGCATGATAACATTAGGATAGTCTTTTCCTCTCTTAATCTCAATCTTAGGAGCACATTGCTTGATAACATTAGGGTTGATTAGTTTCCCCTTAGAGTTTGTGTCTTCTCTTTTCATCTCAAAACTTTTTCAAGACATCTAATGAAGAATAATAAGTGTTGTACGCTACGAGCCTTAAGTACTTGGGGAATGATAGTTGAGGGGCTTCCTCTCAACTGTCTAGAGTGTTTAGCGTATGCCCTTTGGGGGATATGCGACACATTCGGTCTCAAGTCGTAGTGTTTAGTGCAACATGAGTTACAAACTTAACTCAATTCACTTCTTCATAAAAACACAAAACAAAACATCAAACCTTTTTATCCTTCGGGATTGTTTGGAAAATCATTTTCAGAAAGAGTGTGTTAAGTCTTGGTTCTACCGCAAACAGGTAACGCCTAAGTCTCTAATGGTTGAGCAGTAATACACCTAACTACTAGAACGAAGGTTTAACCCTACTTAGTTAAAACACTTGAACCAATCTGTGGTCGTGTTAGCTCGAACTACGATTTCTCGTACCAGACGAGGATACGTAGGCACAAGACGGTGATATCCAGGCGAGCAACCTTCCCCTACTTCACCCGTAGTTTTTCGAACTACGTTGACTCTGACTTTCCCATTGCACGAGTGAATACATAGGCATAGAGCGGTGATTCTCTATCGAGTCTCTTTTCTTTTCTCTTGTCATTGTGAGCCAGCCTTATAGTTTAAACACCCTTTTAGATAGACAGCAAGTGTGGATCCCGTTGAGTACAAAGGACGTGAGGGGTGCTCATACATTCCCCTCGCATAACCAACTCCCGAACCCAAGATTTGGTTGCGATGACCTGTCTTTTCCCTTTTTCGTAGGTTTTCTCTGATCGTTTCTGTAACAGCCCAATTTTTCAATAATGAATTATTCATGTTACTTAATTAATTTATTTGGATTGTTTTAATTATTGGAATTATTGGTAGATATTTGAGAGGATATATGATGGAAGGAAATAGAATGGAAATGCATATAAGGAAAGTGGAAAGAAAAGGAAAAGATAGAAATATAAGAGAAAAAGAAGAGAAAGAAAGAGGAAGAGGAGAAAAGAGAAGGAGAAGAAGGAAAAGCTTGGAATCATCAAGAACAACACCTAGCTTCCGATTTAATCAAGGTAAGGGTGTGAAATATCATTATATTGATAATGTATATGATTATGTATGATTGTTTTGGATTGTTTGGATGTTTTCTCCATTTTCCATTCTAGGGCATAGATGAGTTTAATCGGTAGAATCAAGGTTTTAACGGTTGGAATCGAGAATAAAATGTGTAGTTTAGTCGAAGATTGTAAGACTAAGACTATAGGAACTGGTTTGGTGAGAACCAGTTGATTTTGTGAAGAGTTGAGGATTGATGACAGTGAGGGTTTTTGAGTTCGTAGACGTTCGCTAGGCGAACAGGTCGCGAGTGTTCGCTAGCAACTCGCTAGGCGAGCAAGTTAGCGAGTGATCCCAAACCTTGACAAAATGCATTTGATCTGGTTTGCTGGTAGCGAGTGAGGTAGTAAAGGATTTTCTAGGGCCTCGCTGCGGCGAGTAGGTGGCGAACGAAGTCAGTAGCTTCTGGTTGCCTTCGCGAGCTTGTTCGCTAGGCGAACAAATAACGAGTATTCGCTTGGGACTCGCTAGGTGAGCAAGCCAGTGAGCATGACAACATTTCATTTTCCTTGTGATTCTATCCGATGTTGATTTTTTGGTTCGATTGTGTTCGATCCTTATCGGAATGAGTAGTTGTGGGATATGTTGTGGGTAGCCGTAAGGCGTGAATCCTAGATTGTGGAATTGATCATGTAATGTGATCTTTTGACAATATATGCATTGTTTAAATTGTTTAAAAGTGCAAGATGATTGTGATTGAGTTTGTTGCCATTGGCACGATATTATTAATAATGCATGAGAATATATTGTGAATATGTGTGCATTGCTTGTAATTGTATGTGAATATGTGTGCATTACTTGTAATTGTATGTGAATAATGCATGAGAACATATTAGCGAATATGTGTGCATTGTTTGATAATATGGTGATGATGATTTAAAGTATGAATACTTTGATTATGTGAAATATGTTGTGTGTGCAATCACGTTATAATTCTTATGTGATGAATTATTGAGAATGCATGAGATTAAGATGCGAGAACGGTCTTAAGTGCATTTGGTTGTTGATTGCATATGCATCATTTAGTCAAAAGGCAATGCTTGCTAGTTTCGTGGAGACTAGTGACTTGTCCCAAGCCTAGAAGAGTGGGTTTGAAAGCTTAGAGGACGGGCTTTTGTTGTTATCGGTCTAGAAGAGTGGACCTGGTTTAAGTGTAAAAACTGAAAAATGATAACAAGTGTTGGTACCACATGGTATGAGTTGCATTGAGTTGTGTTGGGTCACATAACATAGATATCATTGTTATATAAATTATGCTTGTGTGTGGATTGTTGAGTTGAGAACTATGGATATGTGTATGATGAAACATGTTTTGTGATTATCCATGTGTGTTTATACATATTATGAAATGTATAATGAGTTATGAATGAATTGTGGTGAGAAATGCGGAATATGTGTATTCTATGTTTGTGTATATATATAATTATATGCATTGATTATTATGATAATATTTCTCACCCTTCTGCTGTTTTATAATGCTCTATGAGGCATTGCAGATTAGCTTTGATGGAAGTCTTTTGTGAAGTATAGCTTCATTATTTTGGTCGGTTATGCTCTGATATGTAGCACCGGGTAGTTAGGATTGTATAGTATTCTTTTGGGATACATTTTGTATATGTATCTGATGGTAAATGTTTATGTAAACATGATGGTATGGTGAACAAACTGAATGATATGTATTTATATGATTACATGTTTTAAGTAATTCAATGTTTATATTTTCCGCTTTAATTCTAAATATTGAGATGTGGGTGTAAGGACTAAGCTCCTCTGTTGAGCTACCCCACTGTTACATGTCTTTTATAGAGCAGGTGTTGTATGTTATTTTGTGCATGATGTGGCATACTTCTTTTATACCATGTTTCAAATTTACTCTGATGAAAATTTATTATGTGATTTATTTGTTTATTTGGGGGTATAGAAGGGGGTGTTACATTAAGTGGTATCAGAGCAGGTTGGTCTGTTGACCAAGTTGTTAACGTGTTCATTCCCTTATGCATTTGGTATATGTGTGTAGCACTATCCATATGGTTGTTTTAACGGGGATTTGTTGTGGGAATCAAGAACAATGGCTGCAGGCAGGAATGATGAAGCGATTGTTGAGGCGTTAACGGGGTTGGCTGGAGCGATTGGGCAGAATCCTAAAGCCAATGTGAATGTTGGAAATAACGCCGATGATGAGTTTCTTGCTTTTGGAAGGTTCCAAAGGAACAATCCACCGATTTTCAAGGGAACCCATGAACCTGACAAAGCACAAGTATGGCTGAAAGAGATTGAGAAGATCTTTCGAGTCATGAATTATTCGGATGCGCAGAGGGTGCAGTTTGGCACTCATATGCTTGAAGAGGAAGCTGAGGACTGGTGGGGTAATACTCGCCAAAGGTTTGAAGAGGATAAGATTGTGGTTACTTGGGATGCTTTTAGAGAGGCATTTATGGAGAAGTATTTTTTGGAAGATGTGCGTGGTAAGAAGGAAATTGAATTCCTTGAGCTGAAGCAGGGTAACTCAACTGTGGTCGAGTATGCCGCAAGGTTTGAGGAATTGATTAAGTTTTGTCCTCATTATAATACTGCTAATGCTGAGAGATCCAAGTGTCTTAAGTTTGTGAATGGTTTGAGGCCTGAAATCAAGCAAGCCGTTGGTTATCAGGAGATTAGGCGATTCCCTGAATTGGTAAACAAGAGTAGAATTTATGATGAAGATAGTAGGGCTCGGTCTAGCCACTACAAGAGTTTAAGTGACATGAAGGGAAAGGGATAATTTAGAGGAAAGCCGTATGTGACTCCTGCGGATAAGGGGAAACAGAAAGCTGGTTACGACAAAAAGCCGAGTGGGGGAGGAGCTTCCACCCTGGTAAGATGTTATAATTGCGGTGAAGCGGGACATCATGCTCCTGAGTGCAAGAGTGTTGGGGTGAAGTGTTTCAAGTGTGGGAAGCCAGACCACAAAGCTCTTGAGTGCAGAAGCAATGCGAACATGACTTGCTACAACTGTTGTGAGCAAGGGCACATTAGTACCAAGTGTGACAAGCCGAAGAAGACTCAAGGGAATGGGAAAGTATTTTCTCTATCAGGATCGGAGACTGCTAGTGACGATCGATTGATCCGAGGTACGTGCTTCATTAATGGTATACCTTTGATCGCTATAATTGACACTGGAGCTACACATTCTTTTATTTCCTTTGATTGTGTTAAGAGATAAAGTCTTGAGTTGTCTGTTATGAGTGGAGGTATGGTTATTGATACTCCTGCTATGGGTTCGGTAACTACCCCGTATGTGTGTATGAATTGTCCGTTGAGTATTTTTGGTAAAGACTTTGGAGTTGATTTAGTGTGTCTTCACTTAGATCAACTTGATTTTATTCTTGGGATGAATTGGTTGGAATTCAATCGTGTCTATATTAACTATTTTGACAAAACGGTTATTTTTCCTGAACCTGATGATGAAAGAGATTTGTTTATGACTGCTAAGCAAGTGAAGGAATCTCTGCAAGATGGTGCTAAGGTATTTTTGTTAATGGCAACGGTGAGCATTGGTGAGAGTGGAACAATTGATGCTTTACCAATTGTCCATGATTTTCCGGAAGTTTTTCCTGAGGAGATAATAGATTTACCACCGGAACGAGAAATGGAGTTTGTGATCGACTTAATTCCTGGAACTAGTCCGATATCGATGGCTCCATATCGTATGTCTGCATCGGAATTGAAAGAGTTGAAGAGTCAACTTGAAGATCTACTTGAGAAGAGGTTTATTCGTCCGAGTGTGTCGCCGTGGGGTGCACCAGTGTTGTTGGTTAAGAAGAAAGAAGGTTCTATGAGACTCTGTGTGGATTACAGACAATTGAACAAGGTAACTATCAAGAATAAGTATCCACTTCCGAGGATTGATGATCTGATGGATCAATTGGTTGGTGCGAGTGTCTTTAGTAAGATAGACCTGAGATCTGGGTATCATCAGATTCGTGTGAAGGTTGAGGATATTCAGAAGACTGCTTTTAGAATGAGGTATGGACATTATGAGTATTATGTGATGCCATTTGGTGTGACTAATGCACCGGGTGTATTTATGGAGTACATGAATAGGATTTTCCATCCTTATTTGGACAAGTTTGTGGTGGTGTTCATTGATGATATTTTGATTTATTCGGAGAGTGAAGAAGAACATGTCGAGCATCTGAGGATTGTGTTATCTGTATTGAAAGAGAAGCAGTTATACACTAAACTTTCTAAGTGTGAATTTTGGTTGAAGGAAGTGAATTTTCTTGGTCATGTGATTTCGAGTAGAGGTATTGCAGTTGATCCGTTGAAGGTTGAAGCGGTATCGCAATGGGAGACTCCGAAGTCAGTTTTTGAGATTAGAAGTTTTCTTGGTTTGGCGGGATATTATCAAAAATTCATTTAGGGATTTGCCAAGTTATCATTGTCGTTGACGCAGTTGACTAGGAAAAGTCAAGCTTTTGTTTGGGATGCAAAGTGTGAGGGAAGTTTTCAAGAGCTTAAGAGAAGATTGATGACACCTCCTGTTTTGATTTTGCCAAATCTGACAGAACCGTTTGTTGTGTATTGTGATGCTTCTTTAATGGGTTTAGGAGGTATGTTGATGCAAGATAAACAAGTTGTAGCTTATTCTTCGAGGCAACTCAAAGTGCATGAGAAGAATTATCCGACGCATGACCTAGAGTTGGCCACCGTTGTATTTGTGCTAAAACTTTGGAGGCATTATTTGTTTGGTTCGAGATTTGAGGTGTTTAGTGATCATAAGAGTTTGAAGTATCTCTTTGATCAGAAGGAATTGAATGAAAGGAAGGGGAGATGGTTGGAACTTCTGAAGGATTATGATTTTGGTTTGAATTACCATCCGGGTAAAGCAAATGTGGTAGCTGATGCATTGAGTAGGAAATTGTTGCATATGTCGATGATGATGGTGAAAGAGTTGGAATTGATTGAGCAATTTCGTGATTTGAGTTTGGTGTGTAAGAAGACTTCTTACGGAGTTAAGCTTGGTATGTTAAAGCTTACTAGTGGTATTCTGGACAAGATTCGAGAAGGACAAAAATCTGATTTGAGTTTAGTTGACCGGTTGACTTTGATCAATCAAGGTCAAGGTGGTTATTTTCGGATTGATGAGAATGGTATCATGAGGTGTCGTGATAGAGTTTGTGTTCCTGATGTTGTTGAGTTGAAGAAGAGTATCCTTGAAGAAGGGCATCGTAGTGGATTGAGTATTCATCCGGGTGCTACTAAGATGTATCAAGATTTGAGGAAAGTGTTTTGGTAGCCTCGTATGAAGAAGGATATTGCCGAGTTTGTATATTCTTGTTTGACTTGTCAGAAGTCAAAGATTAAACATCAGAAACCGTCGGGTTTGATGAAACCTTTGTTTATTCCTGAGTGGAAATGGGATAGCATTTCTATGGATTTTGTATCTGGTTTACCGAGGACGCCGAGTAACTTTGAAGCTATTTGGGTTATTGTGGATAGATTGACCAAATCTGCTCACTTTATTCCTATGCAAATGGATTACCAGTTGGAGAGGTTGGCAAAGTTGTACATTGAAAGGATTGTCAGTTTGCATGGTATTCCGTCTAGCATTGTGTCAGATAGAGATCCGAGGTTTACTTCGAGGTTTTGGGAGAGTTTGCAAAGTGCTTTGGGTACGAAGATGTGTTTGAGTTCAGCTTATCATCTGCAGACTGATGGTCAGACTGAGAGGATGATTCAGTCACTTGAGGATCTTTTGAGAGCTTGTGTGTTGGAGAAGGGAGAAGTTTGGGATAGCTACTTACCTTTGATTGAATTTTCTTACAACAACAGTTTTCATTCGAGTATTGGTATGGCACCGTTTGAGGCATTGTATGGTAGGCGGTGTAGGACGCCATTGTGTTGGTATGAATCTGGAGAGAGTTCTGTGGTTGTACCCGAGATAGTCCAGCAGACTACTGATAAGATTAATATGATTCAAGAGAAGATGAGGATTTCCCAGAGCCGTCAGAAGAGTTATCATGACAAGAGGAGGAAAACACATGAATTTTAGGAGGGAGATCACGTTTTTCTTCGGGTTACTCCTATGACTAGTGTTGGTAGGGCATTGAAGTCGCGTAAGTTGACGCCGAGTTTTATTGGTCCTTATCAGATTTTGTAAAAGATAGGGGAGGTAGCCTATCGTGTTGCTTTACCACCGTCGCTTGCTAATCTCCATGACATGTTCCTTGTATCTCAGTTGAGGAAATACATTGCGGATCCATCTCATGTTGTCCAAGTAGATGATGTGCAAGTGAGAGATAACCTGATTGTGGAGACATCACCTATGCGGATAGAGGATCAAGAGTTGAAGCAACTTCGAGGCAAAGAGATTGCTCTGGTGAAGGTCGCTTGGGGAGGACCGGCTGGTGGAAATGTGACTTGGGAACTTGAGAGCCAGATGAGGGAGTCTTATCCAGAGCTGTTTGAATTAGGTAACATTTTCGAGGACGAAAATTCCTAAAGTGGGGGAGGGTTGTAACTGCCCAATTTTTCAATAATTAATTATTCATGTTAATTAATTAATTTATTTGGATTGTTTTAATTATTGGAATTATTGGTAGATATTTGAGAGGATATATGATGGAAGGAAATAGAATGGAAATGCATATAAGGAAAGTGGAAAGAAAAGGAAAAGATAGAAATATAAGAGAAAAAGAAGAGAAAGAAAGAGGAAGAGGAGAAAAGAGAAGGATAAGAAGGAAAAGCTTGGAATCATCAAGAACAACACCTAGCTTCCGATTTAATCAAGGTAAGGGTGTGAAATATCATTATATTGATAATGTATATGATTATGTATGATTGGTTTGGATTGTTTGGATGTTTTCTCCATTTTCCATTCTAGGGCATAGATGAGTTTAATCGGTAGAATCAAGGTTTTAACGGTTGGAATCGAGAATAAAATGTGTAGTTTAGTCGAAGATTGTTAGACTAAGACTATAGGAACTGGTTTGGTGAGAATCGGTTGATTTTGTGAAGAGTTGAGGATTGATGACAGTGAGGGTTTTTGAGTTCGTAGACGTTCGCTAGGAGAATAGGTCGCGAGTGTTCGCTAGCAACTCGCTATGCGAGCAAGTTAGCGAGTGATCCCAAACTTGGACATAATGCATTTGATCTGGTTCGCTGGTAGTGAGTGAGGTAGCGAAGGATTCGCTAGGGCCTCACTGCAGCGAGTAGGTGGCGAACGAAGTCAGTAGCTTCTGGTTGCCTTCACGAGCTTGTTCGCTAGGCGAACAGATAGCGAGTATTCGCTTGGAACTCACTAGGCGAGCAAGCCAGTGAGCGTGACAACATTTCATTTTCCTTGTGATTCTATCCGATGTTGGTTGTTTGGTTCGATTGTGTTCGATCCTTATCGGAATGAATAGTTATGGGATATATTGTGGGTAGCCGTAAGGCGTGAATCCTGGATTGTGGAATTGATTATGAAATGTGATATTTTGACAATATATGCATTGTTTAAATTGTTTAAAAGTGCATGATGATTGTGATTGAGTTCGTTGCCGTTGGCACGATATTATTAATAATGCATGAGAATATATTGTGAATATGTGTGCATTGCTTGTAATTGTATTTGAATAATGCATGAGAACATATTGTGAATATGTGTGTATTGCTTGTAACTGTATGTGAATAATGCATGAGAACATATTAGCGAATATGTGTGAATTGCTTGATAATATGGTGATGATGATTTAAAGTATGAATGCTTTGATTATGTGAAATATGTTGTGTGTGCAATCACGTTATAATTCTTATGTGATGAATTATTGAGAATGCATGAGATTAAGATGCGGGAACGATCTTATGTGCATTTGGTTGTTGATTGCATATGCATCATTTAGTCAAGAGGCAATGCTTGCTAGTTTCGTGGAGACTAGTGACTTGTTCCAAGCCTAGAAGAGTGGGTTTGAAAGCTTAGAGGACGGGCTTTTGTTGTTATCGGTCTAGAAGAGTGGACCCGGTTTAAGTGTAAAAACCGAAAAATGATAACAAGTGTTGGTACCACATGGTATGAGTTGCGTTGAGTTGTGCTGGGTCACATAGCATAGATATCATTGTTATATGAATTATGCTTATGTGTGGATTGTTGAGTTGAGAACTATGGATATGTGCATGATGAAACATGTTTTATGATTATCCATGTGTGTTTATACATGTTGTGAAATGTATGATGAGTTATGAATGAATTGTGGTGAGAAATGCGGAATATGTGTATTCTATGTTTGTGTATATATAATTATATGCATTGATTATTATGATAATATTTCTCACCCTTCTGCTGTTTTATAATGCTCTATGAGGCATTGCAGATTAGCTTTGATGGAAGTCTTTTGTGAAGTATAGCTTCATTCTTTTGGTCGGTTATGCTCTGATATGTAGCACCGGGTAGTTAGGATTGTATAGTATTCCTTTGGGATACATTTTGTATATGTATCTGATGGTAAATGTTTATGTAAACATGATGGTGTGGTGAACAAACTGAATGATATGTATTTATATGATTACATGTTTTAAGTAATTCAATGTTTAGATTTTCCGCTTTAATTCTAAATATTGAGATGTGGGTGTAATGACTAAGTTCCTTTGTTGAGCTACCCCACTATTACATGTCTTTTATAGAGCAGGTGTTGTATGTTATTTTGTGCATGATGTGGCATACTTCTTTTATACCATGTTTCAAATTTACTCTGATGAAAATTTATTATGTGATTTATTTGTTTATTTGGGGGTATAGAAGGGGGTGTTATAGTTTCCTTTCCCTCTCTTTGGGATAAATAACGAACGATGGTGACTCTTCTGTCCTTGCCGGCCCCTCTTCACAGCGATGCGACAGTATGGAAGCTGTACTCCTAGTAGAAGTTGAGATTCCTTCTATGAGAATTTTGATGGAAGTGAAGTTATCAGAGGCTGAATGGTGTCAAAGCAGATATAACCAACTGAACCTAATTGAAGAAAAGAGAATGATGACATTGTGTCATGGTCAATTATACCAGCAAAGAATGAAGAAGGCGTTCAATAATAAGGTTCGACCCCATGAATTCAAAGAAGGTGACCTTGTGCTCAAGAAGATTCAATCATTCCTCACTGATACCCAAGGAAAATGGGCTCCGAACTACGACGCTCCGTATGTGGTGAAGAAGGTTTTCTCAGGAGGTGCTCTGATGTCAGCAACCATGGACGGAGAAGAAATCACTCGCTCAGTGAATGTAGATGCTGTTAAGAAGTGTTACGCTTAGAACATAGGAAGTTCAAGTTGATTAAGGAAGAAATGGGTTATTATTCCCCTGATGTAACTGTCATTATTATTATTATTATTATTATTGTTATTATTATTATTATTATTATTATTATTATTATTATTATTATTTTCCAACATTGTAATAATATTTTGGAGTCATGCTTTTTTACGGACTACCATTTAATAAAAGTTGGCTTTCCAAGCATTTCCTACTTTTTCTTCCTCTTTACTTGTGTATATAAATGTTTATTTTGATAGCAAACTATGGGCAAGTTTAAAACCATTTCAAAATTTTATGTTTTTACTTGATATATGAATGATAAATGGACATACATGGACGTTTATTTCATCCCTGGAAAATACTGAGTTATGGTTCTCGTGCAAGATTCCCTTTGAAGAAGATATTTATTTTATCTACACCAATGAAGATTTCTCTGATAAAGCAGATATTTATTTTATCCTGGATTCTAATCTATCTGAGCATTTGTGCAAGTAAAGTCCAATATTGTTCCCCGGAGGAAGTTTTGGAGTAGCTTGCATCCTTCCCGACGATTATTTTGATCTGTGAAGATTTGGTTTGAGTGTCCTCCGCCTGAGATGTTTATTTCATCTCTGTTTTTCTTGTTAGCATACACATAGCATATAGATAGATAGCATGGCATGTGCATTTTGCATCTTTGTGTTTGTTTATTCTGTCACCTTGGTTGTGTTTATTTTCAAGTGACTGGGTTCGTCTTCTCCTTCTAAGTAGATTCGTCAGTCCTAAGCAGAAAAGAGCGCAATATTTCTAATTCCCCACTGAGTTCGATTCTCGTGGAAGATGGTTACTTTAGTTAAAATTCCCATTTGGGTTCACCCCTCAATGGTTGAGTCTTTCTTGACCGTTTCTCTTTAGTTACTTCCTGAATTGAACTTTAGTCCTTGATAATCTCATGTTTGGATATCTCCAAAACCTGGATTAAGCGTGCATTTATTTTGCACATTGACATCCCCAGGAAGAATCTTTTTGAAGATCACCATTGAAGATAAGATATTTCTCTAGTAATGTTACAAAATCTTCTCGGCAATTTATACCTAGACCACAAACAACCTCTTTATTTGAGCAACTTATTTTGATCTGGTTTTATATTTTCGGATGACAAATGACAGTCTCCTCAAGACAGTTTGTCCATCCCCAATGAACTTATCAAGATTATCAACTCGTCAAATGGCATCTACCCGGGAATCCGTCAGAGAAGTTTGTCGAAGACTTTACAGATATTTCTCTTTGTTTGAGAATCTTCACTATAAAGGTTTCACACATTTTTACAGCTATAACAAAGACACTCCTCAGAAATGTATTCCCCAGTGAGTCTATCACACAAGTTAATTCCATCAAATGGCACCTCTTCTGAGAATTTTGGTGAAGTTTATTATAATTGATCTCTCTTTATTTGAGAAGACATATTTGCAAATCAACCGGCTTGCATCTCTTCTGAAGATCCCCGGTGAAGTTTTATAATCTCCAATGAAATTCCAATCCCTTGTGAAGAAGCTCTCTTGAGTATTCGTCATTCCAAGAAGAAATTGGGACCCGTTCTTGGCATACAACCTTGAAGCGTGGGGAGGTTTATTTTACCCTTTTCAAGTAAAAGAAGAAACTGAGACCCGTTCTTGGCATACAACCTTGAAGCCTGGGGAGGTTTATTTTACCCTTTTCAAGTTAAAGAAGAAACTGAATTATGTCTTGATGAGGAAAGTTTATTTTGGATATTACCTTTGCTTAGGCTATCATACGTTTGATAGTAGCTGTTGCACCCCAAAATTTGCCTAACCTTTTCTTAACTTGGTTTATGTTTCTTTTCATATTTCTTTTAGCATGAGCATTTGCATAACATTCGTTCTTAAAGCATGGTGTCAAGGCTTCCCGTGTCTCAGGTTTCATTCCAGTGCAAGCAACTGAACATCAAAACAACATTTGGCATTTATTTTTCCCGATGGAGCGGTCGATTTTATTTTATTTTTGCAGGTTAATTTCCAGCGTTCAGGATACTTCAAGCAGTTTCACAGTCAGGATGATCGAAAACGAGTTTCAGAGGCTTAACAAATGTCCAAACAGTTGAAAACGGGCGAGTGGGCATGTTCCCTCCAAAAGGCACCAATTTCAAAATTTTGAAGGTGTTAATCGGTTAACACATAGGGTTAACCGATTAACACAATCAAAATCAGGCTAATTTTGCAGGTTTTCACAGTGTTAACCGGTTAACCATATGCGTTAACCGATTAACATGTGTAATTTTTGTCCTGTACGTGAATTTTCAAGTCCAGCTACTTTTGGAGTCCAATTTTAATCATTTGAATTTCATTTTTACACTTGGGAAGGATCTAGAACCTCATTTGAAATTGGGTTAATTTCAATTTCCCACCAAATGCCCATTCCACATTCCACACCATATTTTCCAATCCAAATTCCAAACCTTGCATTGGATCCAAACCTAAGTGATATTTAAATGATTCACTCCAAACCTCACCATCTAATCTCATAATTCAATTCATTTTTCAGAATTCACTCTTGAGCTCTCAATTTTCTCTCAAACTTCTCCATTCCTAAAACCCTCACTCAAAGCTCTTTATCATTTGGATTCATTGATTTTTCATTGAAATCAATGGATTCTTGAGCATAAACCTCCATTAATCATCATCATTGGATCAATTTTCATAATCAATTTTTGTGCAAATTGAGATCTGATTTTGGAGCTTGAGTTGGAAGTGCTTGTTTGGAGTATCGTGGCTTAAAAGTGTTTGATATTCATTCCTCTTGCAAGAATTATTGTGGATCTTGAAGTTTTTCGGATAATCTTGTTTGGATCTGCTCAAATTCAGTTGATCAACACTTACCAAAGCAAATCTCCGCTTCGAAGGTTGGAATTCTCGATCAGATTTAATTTTTGAGCTTATCATGTTAATCTTCATATTCGATTGAATTTTGGTTGATTTCGATCTGTTTTGAATTGTGATTGTGCTGTGTAGACATGTTTCCATGTCTATTGGTTTTCTGTTTGCAGGTGTAATTTCGTGCTTATTTGATAAGCTGATCTTTTGGATTATTTGATTAAGTGATTTTGTGCTGAAAGTGCTTTTCTGCTGCTGTTTTTGGCCTCTGCTACAGTGTTAATCGGTTAACGCATACCGTTAACCGATTAACCATTTCAAATTTTCAAAATTTTTTCAAACATTAACAGTGTTAATCGGTTAACACATATGGTTAACTGATTAACCTGTTCAAATATCCAGATTTCCCAAACTTTTTAAGGTGTTAACCGATTAACCCCAGGGGTTAACCGATTAACACTGTAACAGTGGGCCTATTTTGCTGTTTTTCAAGGTGTTTTTGCATACCGTTCCACTTTGAATCATCATAGATCAGTGTGATGCATTAGGAGTGTGATGTATGGTATATGTGTCGCTGTTCTTGATCGTTGGATCATGATTTTTGTCGACTCGTTTTGTTCGATCTCCACTCGAATGCATATTTGTATATGTTGTTCAATGTTATGTTCATCCTTGTTTGCTTGAGCGAAGAGCTATGGTTGAGATGCGCTTATGGCGGCTGCTGCCCTACATTTCTTTTCCTCCCATTTTCTTCGATGATTGATAGCCGAAGGTTGTAGAGGCTTGCCTTCTCCCGTTATGTCTCATCCGCTCATTTTCTTTTTGCATTTGCATGTTCTTGTTGCTTATCTTTGCATGTGCATTTTATCTTGTGTTTTGCATTTTTGTTTGCTCCAAAGGGGTTGAGATGTGCTTGTGGCGGCTGCTGCCCCACACTTTGTTCCTCCCTCTTTGCATGTTTTCTTCATGTTTGTATCTTCTACTTATGATTGATCCTTCCTTTGTTCTTCTTGTGCTCTTTGCCATGATCCCCATAGGATTCCTAGTCCCTCCGTTTAGGATGGAAGTAGGAGAGACATTAGTGCTCAATCCAAGCATGCCAACCTTAGGTAATTCCCTTTTGTATCCCAACCTTAAGTCCACTTTGCATGACAACTTTTAGGATTAATTAGTCTCCCATTAGTGGTCCTTTCTTCTCTTCTCCTCTTCAAACATTCATAAAACACCTAATAATGAATGACAAGTGTTGTACGCTACGAGCCTTAAGCTACATGAGAAATGGTGATTGGGGGGCTTCCTCTCAATGACCTAGAGTGTTTAGTGTACACCCTTTGGGTGATATACGATGCATTCGCTCTTAGGTCATAGTCTCTAGTGCGACATGAGTTATAAATCAAACTCAAAACACTTCTTCTCTAAAAAACACAAAAACACTTCAAACCTTTTTCATCCTTCGGGATCATAATCAAGGAAAATCTTTTCAGATAAAAGAGTGTTATTAACTCTTAGTTCTACCGCAAACGGTAATGCCTAAGTCTCCAATGGTCGAGTTGCATACACCAACTGCTAGAACTACTTGTTAACCCTACTCGGGCCTAAAAAATTTTTGAACCAACCTGTAGTCTTTTTTAGCCCGAACTACGTTTGCTCCAATCTTTCATACCAGATGAAAGTACGTAGGCACTATATGTGATGTCTTGGCGAGCAACCTTCCCCCTTTCACCTGTAGTTAGCCAAACTACGTTGAGTCTGACTTTCCCATTGCACGAGGGAATACCTAGGCACAGAGCGACGATGCTCTGCCGAGTCTCCTTTCTTTTTCTTTTGTCCCTTGGCCTTTATCAAGATAAATGATCACCCTTTAGATAGACAATAATACGTGGATCCCGTCGAGTACGACGGACGTGATGGGTGCTCTTACCTTCCCCTTGCGTAACCGACTCCCGAATCCAGACTTGGTTGCGATGACCTTGTCTTTCCCTTTTTCGTTAGGTTTTTCCGATCGTTTCCATTTCCTCTCTTTGGGATAAATAACGAAAGGTGGAAACTCTTCTGTTTTCCGCTGGGTGTTTTTCGCAGTTGCGATAGCTGGCGACTCTGCTGGGGACTCTGGTTCCCTATGCGAGTCAATCCTAGTGCTTGTTTGTTTATCTTTGGGTGTTGTATATATGTGCTTTATTTATTTTCCCGCATTTATTTTTAGCATCATATATCATTATTGTTGTGCTGTGGGGAGAGGATGTTCCATTGAGAGATAAGCCAGACCCAGTCTTGAGTATATACATAACTTTAGTAGTGGAGAGTAGTGGTGGATGTGCTTGCTTTGCTCGTACTAGTTCACCATGAAATTTGTGCTCGAACGAGATCCTCTTTGATGATTTTCTTTATGGCCCTTTGGGCTCGTAGGAATTTTGGATCTGAGGGTTGTCGACTTTGGGGACCGATCATTTGTGAGTCAGCTAAGTGAGGCCTCTTCAAGAGATTATGATGTTAAACTAGAAATGGTGAACGTATCATCATTTCTTGAAAGTTTGTGACACTGACAAACGCATAGGATGCCGAACCTTATCAGTGGATAGGTCCATACTTGTGAGAGGGATTGGGTTGTGCAGGAAACCTTAGCTTTCAGACTACCCGGTTCGTAACAGTGTGAATCCGTGTTCCTGATATCAGTGGGTCCTATTGTCGGTACTTTGTTCTTGCTAAAGCAGGGCGCTGGTTCTTCTCGACCAACAACACAACAGTCTTGATCCCCTGCTTGCATTTGAATTTGCATTTTCATCTGCATTTCATTAACATGTATTCATGTTACAGGTGTATATTTCTCCTCCGATTCTAGTGATCTTGTTCCATTATTGCTGATATGGAGCCCTTGAAGAGAACAATGGCTTATAAGCTTCTAGCTCCTGATGCTAGTTCTTTGCTGAGTTTGATTTCTATGGCTGATGGGAAGGTTATGGAAGACTTCAGACAGTCCTATGGGAGGTTATTGAGATGTGTCTGCAAGCCTTTGGTGTACAAGATGGATGCTCTTTATGCTCTTCTGCAGTTCTACAATCCACAACTGAGGTGTTTTGTTTTCCCTGACTACATTCTAGCACCTACCTTGGAGGAGTATTCCATGTTGTTAGGTCTGCCCATTCTTTATCAGATGCCATTTGTTCATACTGACACTAAGCTTGATCTGGCTAAGCTAGCTGCTGTAATACACTTGGATGCTTTAGAGCTAGAGGGGAATTTGACTAAGTGAAGTAGAGTGTCTGGGCTAAGGATGGTTGTTGGATTGCATTTGGCGCTATTCTTGCTCTTTGTATCTACGACATTATATTGTTTCCTAATCTTCCTGATCTTGTGGGTTTAGATGCATTCCATATTCTGGCTTCAGGAAACCCAGTGCCTACTCTTCTTGGAGATGTTTATCATTCTGTTCACTACAAGAATGAGAAACGAAGGGGAAAGAATGTAGCTTGTTGTGTTCCTTTATTATACAGATGGTTTGCTAGCCATATGCCCAAGGTCGGTCCGTTTGTTGCCACCGCTAGTACTTCAGAATGGTTGGAGAGGTTGATGGGTCTATCTGCAGAGAACATTACTTGGTTTGACCGAGATATGCTTGGTACGGAGGTTATTTATAGTTGTAGTGGATTTCCTAACGTCCCTTTGGTCGGAAGGAAAGGTTGCATCAACTCTAACCCTTCTCTATTGGTCAGACAGTTTGGGTACGCGCTTTGGGAGCCTCCCAGAGAAGAGGAGATACATGAATCTCTGTATCTCACTGGTTTATTGGAGGGTGAGACTTTAGGCAGACTTGAGCATGCTTGGAACAACATTCACAAGAAGGGGAAAGCCTTATTGAGGAAGAGTAATAGTCGAGCATATGACCCTTACCTAACTTGGATTCATGATAGAGATGTGAAGTTTCTGATGCAGTTTCCTTCAGTTGCACCTCTGTATCCTCTCATGATTGAGGAACCCACTACCGTAGACATTCAGAAATACAATCAGGTACTATTTGAGAAGGAAGAGTTGAGAAAGGCTAATGAGGAATTGGAGAAAGAAATCATCCAGCTTCGAAGTGAGAAGATTAATGTTGTTCATTCCTTCAAGAAACAAACTGAGCTTGTAAAAAAATTGGGTACGGATCTGACCAAGGAAACCAATTCTCAGGAGCGTTTGGGTTTGGATTTCAAGGCCGTTAATAGTGTTCTTGCCTCCAAGAAGGAAGATTTAGATAGAGCTTACTTGAAGATTTCTAAGTTTGAGAACCAATGGAATGCTATGCTCACCAACAACAATGAGCGCGAAGACAGGTTAAAGCTACAGATCAGCAGGTTGAAGACGCAACTCAATGCCAAAGACGGGGAGATTGCAGCAGAGGCATCACTTAGACGGGATAGTGAGTACAGGTTGAATGAAGCGATTGCGAACTTGAAGGATCTCAGGTTGAGAGCTGATTCCAAGAGATGCAGGCGTGTTTCGGGGAAGGAGCTTGGGAAGACCATGTTGAGAGTCTAGAACGTATTGTTAGCCAGCAGGAGTTTCTTATTCAGGGACTGCTTGCTAGGCCAAATCATCCTGAGACACTGAAGCTGCTAGAGGACTTCCGTTCACGTCATCCAACTTGACTATCTTATTTGTCTCTGTTGTAGTTTGATGCTTATTGTTTGTTGTACTGACCATCACCAGGCTTGTTGGTTGAGGTCTTTTCCTCATTGTACTCAGTTGTAGTTTATACATTGCTTGTTGGCCTGTGATTATATACAAGGAGTTTCTGTTCTTTGCTTGTCTGTAGGGTTCTCCGTTGTTGTGTTTTTCTCCCGAAAACTAGAATCGAGGGGGAAATTTCCCTGTTGCATACATACATGTCTGCATTTTTGCATTTTTCGCATTGCAGGTGCATCAGAATGATTAATCTTATTTTTCCTGTGGTTCACAAGTGTTTCAGGATTGCCGATCTAACGAATCACTGGTACGCAACTAGGGGGAATCAGAAGAGAGTAATGGAGAAGATGCAAGCAGAGATACATGAAATGAGGGACCGGATGGCCCAGCTCATGGAAGTAATGCAAGGAGTGGCTAATGCACAAGAGCAACTCCGGACTCTAGTGCAACCCTTGATTGCACGTGTTAATGGCAACGGTGTGTTGCATGGTGGAAATGCTGCTAACCCTCCACATGTTGAGACTCCTAGAGCTGATAACTCCATGCCTACTGTAGTTATCCCTACTGCTGGAGGGAGTGGTAATGCTGCTGGTGCCGATAATGCTGTAAGGTTCAACAACGCTGGTTTTGGTAATGGTGGTAATGGTAATGGTAATGGGAACGGTTATGGTCCTGACACCACTTGTGCTATACATGGTAATAATGGGAACGGTTATGGTCCTGACACCACTTGTGTTCTCGCCGAGGGTTGTGGCTACTGAGTTACCCTCTGAAGCTGACAAGAGGATTAAGATGATTGAAGAGAAAATGAAGTCCTTTGAAAGTCAAAACTCCATGGGCCTCGACATGGCTAACCTGGGACTGATCCCGGACCTGAGAGTGCCACCAAAGTTCAAAGTCCCAGAATTGATAAATATAAGGGTACCACTTGCCCAAGAGTTCATCTGAGATACTACTACTATAAGATGTCTTCCTACTTAGACGATGAGAAATTGCTCATGCATTTCTTCCAGGATAGTTTGTCTGGTCCTTCGCTGGAATGGTACATGATTCTGGAACCGGTAAATGTCCGCAGTTGGAGGGATTTGGCCGAGGCCTTTGTGAAACATTATCAACACAATAGCGACCTTGCTCCTAACAAGGTACAACTTCAGAATCTTTCACAAAAGAACAATGAATGTTTCAAAGAATACACTCAAAGATGGCGGGAGTTAGCGGCCAGGGTGCAGCCGCCTATGGTGGAGCGTGAGCTCGTTGATATGTTTGTCGCCACTCTGCCTGGCGTTTATTATGAGAAGCTCATTAGCAGCATGTCGGGTAGTTTCTCTGACTTAATTATCACCGGAGAGAGGGTGGAAAATGGTATCAAGTTAGGGAAGATAAGTGTTGGTGAAATGCCCTCAGCTGGAGGAGGTAAGAAAGTGTTCGGTAACAAGAAACGAGAAGGAGATACCAACTCAGTGTCTAGTTCTCGCGGGAGAGGTAGAGGTCAGAATTGTCAGCAATAGCAGATTTCCAGTATTACAATTCCTGCAGTCCAGCAGCAACCACCACAACAACAACCACAACAGGGTTATAGAAGATATCAAGATCGGGCGATAGTGAATAGACATTTTGATGCGCCTCCCATGCCATATTCTCAGCTATTGCAAGCTTTGTTACAATTGCAGTTGATTCACAAGAGGACCATGGCTCCCCTGACTGGGCCTCCTCCACCCGAGTATGACGCAAACGCTCGCTGTGAGTTTCATTCAGGTGCCCTGGGGCATAACATCGATAATTGTAAAGCCTTTAAGCATAAGGTGCAGGACATAATTGACAGTAAAGCAATTAACTTCTCCAATGATGTTCCTAATGTGGTACAAAATCCCATGCCAAATTATGGGCAGGCTGGGGTTAATGCAATTATCGAGGAGGATGTTTTGGATTTGGTAACAGATGTTAATGAGCTGAAGACACCCTTGAGCTTTGTGAAAGCCAGATTGTTAAGGAGGGGTGTTTTCCCAGGGTATGCTGAAGATTGTGCTAAGTGTCTGTGTAATCCCGAGGGATGTGGGCAGTTGAAAAGATGTATTCAAGAGATGATGGATAGTGGAGTTTTTCAATTTTACCGGTTTGTTGGAAGAGAGCCTGAAGAGTTGGTGGCTGAGGAAAGGGATGAGATTGCGACAATTTCCATTCCGTACAAAACTGTTACCATTTATGCGCCAAAACCACCAATAATAACCATAACTAAAGAAAGTCCCGTACCGTTTGAAAGCACGAAGGCTATTCCGTGGAATTACGGAGCTGAAGTGTATTGCAACAGACAGAAACTAGACTTGAATGGTCCCCCTGCGGATTCAGTAGATAATCTTGTGGGAGCAGGAGGTATTACCCGTAGTGGCCGGGTTTTTTCGTCACCTGAAGTGGTTGTTGACAAGGGGAAGAGACCGGTGGTAGAGGAAACTTCCTAGTCTGGGGAGAAGGAATCTTTGTTGAAAGACGCGGAAGAGTTTATGAGGCTGATACGAAAAAGTGACTACAAGATAGTTGATCATTTGCAGCACACTCCTTTTAAGGTATCTATCCTGTCTTTGTTACTATGTTCTGAGGCGCATAGGAATGCACTGTTGAGAATACTGAATACTGCTTATGTGCCGCAAGAAATTGCGGTTAATCAACTTGAAGGGGTTGTTGTGCACGTAAATGTAGGGAACGACTTGGGGTTTACAGACTTGGATTTGACGCCCAGAGGTAGAAACCATAATTGTGCATTGTACATATCATTAGAATGCCGAGGGGCTGTTATGTCTCATTTACTTGTGGATACGGGATCATCCTTGAACGTACTTCCGAAGAAATCCCTAATGAAGTTGGATACGCAAGGATTGATTTTCACACTAAGTGATTTGGTGGTGCACGCTTTTGATGGTACCCAAAGGTCTGTGTTCGGAGAAGTGACATTGCCCATTCAGGTGGGACCGGAAGTGTTTGATGCAGTGTTTTACATTATGGATATCCAGCCAGCCTACAGTTGTTTACTAGGCCGTCCATGGATTCATTCAGCAGGAGCTGTGACCTCCACGCTGCATCAAAAGTTAAAGTATATGGTTGGCAGTAGTGTTGTTACAGTGTGTGGAGAAGAGGATATAATGGTTAGTCACTTATCATCCTTCAAGTATGTCGAGGTGGATGGAGAGATACATGAAACCCTTTATCAGGCTTTTGAAACAGTTAAGATTAAAGATAAATCTCCTGTTGTGAGCAAAGCGCCGGAGGTGGCCATGTATTCTTTTAAAGAGGCCCAAGCAGTAGTACAGACTGGGGCAGTGCAAGGTTGGGGCCAGGTATTGGAGATTCCTCACAAGCAAGACATGTTTGGTTTAGGGTACCGCCAGTCTTTTTCTTCATCCTCGTAGAGCGCGCCGCGCTAAAAAGGACCTGTGCAGTTCACTAAGGGGGGAGTTATCTTCGAAAGGATCAATGTTGTGTCAGACAAAGAGGGAGATAATGATTGTGATATGGATGCTTGGATCAAGCCTTGTAATTTACGACAGAGCCTGCGCAACTGGTCTATTGAAGAATTCATTCAAGTGACAACAGAACAGTAATGCTTTATTTTTTCCGATTATTGTACTACTCTATGTTCTACCCTGAGCATAGCGGTATTTTGTTTCAGGGCCTTATTGTTTATGTTTGAACATTGCTTTATCATTTAATCAAAGGGAGTTTTCCTCATTCAAATTTTGCGATCTTTGTCTTTCTTATTTTTGTTTTTCACAATAAAATGGCAATGTGGTTTGTACTCATTTGCATATCGTTTGAATCATTTAACCATTTTTATTGCAGGATTCCTATTGCAGATGACACCGATTCAGAACCTCCTATGACTCGCTTCGACTTCGATCAACCGATATATCAAGCTGAAGAAGAGATTGATGAGGATGAAGACTTCCTGAAGAGCTAGCTAGACTCTTGAAACAAGAAGAGAAGATTATTCTGCCTCATCAGGAGGAAATCGAGGTTATTAATCTGGGTTCTAAAGAAGTTATCAGAAATGTTCAGATAGGGGCTGCGCTACAGAGTGACATCAAGCAAAGACTAATCGAGATGCTTTGAGAGTATAGTGACATCTTTGCTTGGTTGTACGAAGATATGCCCTGCCTTTGCGCGAAGAGTGCCCGCCGGTCAAGCAAAAGCTTAGAAGGACAAGACCAGATATGGCTGTAAAAATCAAAGAAGAAGTCCAGAAGCAGTTGGATGCTGGATTTTTAGCCGTAATAACTTACCCTCCGTGGGTCGCCAACATCGTACCTGTACCTAAGAAGGACGGTAAGGTACGGATGTGCGTAGATTACCAAGACTTGAATAAGGCGAGCCCAAAGGATGACTTCCCGCTCCCTCACATTGACGTATTGGTCGACAATACTGCTTAATACTCCATATTTTCTTTCATGGATGGTTTTTCGGGTTATAACCAGATAAAGATGGCACCGAAAGATATGGAGAAAACGACATTCATTACACCGTGGGGAACTTTCTGTTACAAGGTAATGCCTTTTGGGTTGAAAAACGCAGGGGCAACTTACCAGCGGGCTATGGTCACTTTGTTTCATGATATGATTCATCATGAGATTGAGATCTATGTTGATGACATGATAGCAAAGTCGCAAATGGAGGAAGAGCATCTGGTCAACTTATTGAAGCTGTTTGAGAGGCTCAGGAAGTTCAGGTTAAGGTTGAATCCAAATAAGTGCACTTTTGGAGTTCGGTCCAGAAAGTTATTGGGGTTCATTGTCAGTGAAAAAGGAATCGAGGTCGATCCTACAAAGATAAAAGCTATACAAGACATGCCAGTGCCGAAAACAGAAAAGGAGGTCTGTGGTTTCTTGGGAAGGTTGAACTACATTGCTCGGTTCATATCTCATCTCACGACCACTTGTGAACCAATGTTTAAATTGCTAAAGAAAGATCAAGCGGTCGTCTGGAATGAAAATTGTCAAAAAGCATTTGATAAGATAAAAGAATATTTGCAGGAGCCTCCGATATTGATACCCCCAGTAGATGGAAGACCTTTAATCATGTACTTAACGGTTCTTGAGAACAATATGGGTTGTGTTCTCGGTTAACACGACGAGACTGGAAGAAAAGAGCATGTGATCTATTATCTGAGTAAAAAGTTCACAGACTGTAAGTCCCGTTACTCAATGCTCGAAAAAATATGTTGTGCACTTGTTTGGGCTGCCAAACGTTTGAGACAATATATGCTTAATCATACAACCATGCTGATTTCGAAGATGGATCTGATCAAGTATGTCTTCGAGAAGCAAGCGCTCTCACAAAGAATTGCCAGGTGGCAAATGGTACTGACAGAGTATGATATACAACATGTTTCCCAGAAAGCCATCAAGAGAAGTGTTCTGTCAAAGTACCTTGCTAAACAACCAATCAAAGAATATCAACCAGTGCAGTTTGAATTTCCTGACGAAGACATCATGTTCCTCAAGGTGAAGGACTATGAAGAGCCATTACCCGATCAAGGGCCGGAGAAAGGTTCTCAGTGGCAGATGATATTCAACGGAGCTGTCAACTTATATGGTAGTGGAATCGGGGCAATTATTACAACTCCTCATGGCACTCATATCCCGTTCACTGCCAGGTTGACGTTCCTTTGCACTAATAATGAAGCCGAGTACAAAGTGTGCATCATGGGCCTGAAAGAGGCTATTGATTTGAGAATCAAGAATTTGGATGTATATGGCGATTCAGCGCTGGTGGTTAATCAGATCATGGGAGAGTGGGAAACTCGTCAGCCAAATCTAATTCCTTACAAAGATTATGCAAGGAGGTTGTTACCCTTCTTTGACAGGGTAGAGTTTCACCATGTGCCGCGAACGGAGAATCAGATGGCAGACGCTTTGACAACGCTATCTTTGATGTATAAAGTGAATTTTTGGAATGATGCTCCAAGAATAGTCATTTCTCGCCTGAATAGGCCCGCTTTCATATTCGCCATTGAAGAGGTCGCCGACGGTAAGCCGTGGTTTTATGATATACAGAACTCCCTCAAGAAGCAGGAGTATCCGCCAAGGGCTTCGATCCAGAATAAGAAGACATTGGGGAGGTTGTCTGGTAACTTTTATCTAAACCTAGATGGTGTCCTTTACAGAAGGAACCATGCTTTGGTATTGTTGAGATGCATGGATGAAAAGGAAGCAGCGTTGCTTATGGAAGAGGTCCACGAGGGTACTTTTGGTACACATGCCGGTGGGCATGCCATGCCTCAGAAACTGTTGTGAGCAGGGTATTATTGGCTAACCATGGAGTCAGATTATTTCAAATTTGCGAAGAAAAGCCATAAATGCCAGATTTATGTAGACAAAATTCATGTACCGCCATGCCCATTAAACGTTATGGCGTCCGCGTGGCCTTTCTCCATGTGGGGCATTGACATGATTGGCAAGATTGAGCCAACCGCATCCAATGGTCATCGTTTTATCTTGGTTGCCATTGATTATTTCACCAAATGGGTTGAAGCAGCCTCGTACGCCAATGTTACAAAGCAGGTCGTAGCCCGATTCATAAAGAAGGACATCATTTGTAGATATGGAATACCCGAGCGAATCATTATTGACAATGGTTCGAATCTAAACAATAAGATGATGAAGGAATTGTGCTAGAATTTCAAAATCGAGCATCACAACTCATCGCCCTATCGTCCGAAGATGAATGGCGTTGTTGAAGCGGCCAACAAGAATATTAAGAAGATAGTGCAAAACATGGTTGTCACGTACAAGGATTGGCATGAGATGTTGCCATTTGCTCTTCACGGTTATCATACGACGGTACGCACATCAACCGGGTCAACTCCTTTCTCACGGGTATATGGTATGGAGGTTGTCCTACCATTGGTGGTTGAGATTCCTTCTTTAAGAGTTCTGGTCGACGTCAAGCTTGATGAGGCGGAATGGATAAAGAACAAATTGAATCAGCTTAGCCTGATGGATGAGAAGAGGCTAGCGTCTATCGCATATGGTCGGTTGTATCAGACCCGGATGAAGAAAGCTTTCGACAAGAAGGTGCACCCTCGAAGCTTTCAGACGGGCGATCTTGTGCTGAAAAAGATTCTCCCACCATAATCAGATCATAGGGGCAAATGGACTCCCAACTATGAAGGTCCATATGTCGTTCGAAAGATATTCTCTGGAGGAGCCTTGTTGTTGTCCACCATGGATGGCGAGGATTTTACATCCTCTGTGAATGCAGACGCAGTTAAAAAATACTTTGCTTAAAGAGACCCGCTGGAAAGAAAAAGAATATCCAGGAAAAAATGGGGCATCCTGGCGAACCATAAAAAAGAGAATGGGTTCGGGCAAAAATAAGGGATAAAAATGAAAGATGTAAACCCGCAAAGTCGAAAACCTGAAAAGGCGGTTTTGGCAAAAATGGGTTTCCCGGTGAATCGAAAACCCGAAAGGGCGATTTAGGTAAAAGTTAGGGATTGAAAAGCAAATGACTGCAGTCTGTGTTGGAATTTCATTGCTTAGTGGATTGAGAGGACCTGAGGATCGTTTATCCGAATCAATCTCTTCTGAAGATGAAGCGTCGGGAAAGCATCGGGGTCAGGCGAGTCATAGAGGGATCAACTCATGGTGTTTGTTTGTGCCACATTACCGACATTTCTGTACATTTTTGTATATTTCTGTACATATCTATATTGTTTTTGCGCAGCTTCCTCTTTTCAGGGGTTGCATCTATTGTAAAACTTTTCCTATTTACAGGCTGTTGATCAATAAACATATACTATTCAGTATCTCATTTGTTTTGTTTTAACTTTTACTTTTTTGTTTGTGAAAAACGCCCAATGTTTTGATAAACTTGCACATCCATAAACTTGCAGGCCTCGGCCAATAATTGTTAAAACTTTGAATTAATTGAACAATGTCACGAATGATGACCGAGATAGTTCCGTTTGCGTAGGATATCTTGTCTGTTTGTTTAATTTTGCAGGGTCGTTACCCTTGGGGCAAAGAGGTGTGGATGAAATTTGTTTTATCTCCAGTCGGAGTCTGTTTCCCCAGTAAGTGAAGTTTGCATCTTTATCCCCAGTGGAGTTTGTATGCAGTTTGAGCGAGCAGGTAGCGTGTATGCTCTCCTTCAGCAGTTGGTGCACATTCAATCCCTGCGAAGTGCATGTTCGGATGCACTCCCCAGCGAGTTGTGATTGGAGTTTCCCCACTGAGAAATCTACAGCCAAGATAGGTTCGTCCCTAGCGGAGTAATCCCTAGCAAGTGGGAGGAAGGTGGTTTCCCCAGCGGATTTGTTCTCTTTTCCCCAACAGGATGGAGGAATGATGTTATCCCGGCATTTTCTTTGCAGGAGGTCAGCGAGGGCTCATTTACTCAGCATAAGTCCAAGTGTTATTGGCAAGAGTAGTTTGTTTCCCCGACAGGGTGGTTTCTGTATCTCTAGCATTTATTTTGCTGATTCAGTTATGTTGCATCTGCATGCGTGCAGGGCATCTACCCAAACGCGTAGCATTTCCATTTTGTATGGAGCATTACGCCATTTTCAAACATATGCATGTGAAACATAAACCAGGTTTTTATCTCTCTGTTTCAGGTGCATCTCGCAATTGGTTAATATCTTTCCCCGTATGGTATCTAAACCCCAACTTATGTTATTTCCCCAGCGGAGTTTCCTTGTGATTGTTATCATCGGATGAGTATAACTTCGTATGACTCTTGATATTCAGTTTTATTTAGCGAAGGCTTGGCGGCAATGTCAGATGCCCTTATCTTCGGATCCGGTGCAGAAGTTTTATCCTCTACATATGCCTGACGGTGATGTTAGATATTTCTCAAGTTTACAGATGCTTGACGGCGATGTTAGATGTTTCACAGACTTTGTGGTTTACAGATGCCATGAGCGTTGACAGCTCCATCAAAAATCAGACTCCATTGAGAACCGGGCTTGGGTCCTTCATCTGGAAGAGCCTCTTCACAATCTTTCATTTTCAAATACATAACCTCTTCTTCCGGGAAATCTTCATTCAAAGGTTGATGATCCAAAATAGGCTGATGCGCCAAATGGTTATCCAAAATACTTACTCTAATAGCCTTCTGAGTACGGTACTCGATGTCATATTCTGATAACAGCATCTACCACTTTGCAATTCTTCCAGTCAATGCGGGCTTCTCAAAGATATACTTGATGGGGTCCATCTTCGAAACTAACTAAGTAGTATGACTCAACATGTATTGTCGCAGACGTTTAGCGGCCCATGCTAAAACACAACAAGTCTTCTCAAGCATAGTGTATCGAGATTCAAAATTGGTAAACTTCTTGCTCAAATAATAAGTGACGTGATCTTGTTTTCCCATTTCATCCCGCTGACAGAGTACACAGCCCATCGAATATTCTAACACCGTCAAATACATGATCAAAGGTCGCCCTTCCACTGGCGGTATCAGAATAGGCGGTTCAAGTAAATACTCTTTGATACTATCAAAAGCCTTTTGGTAAACCTCGGTCCAAGCATACCCTTTCTCTTTCCTCAAAAGCATGAAAATAGGTTTACACGTAGTAGTCATATTAGATATAAATCGGGAGATATAGTTCAAACGTCCCAAAAATCCTCTGACTTGTTTCTCTGTAGACGGAGCTGGCATTTCCTGAATAGCCTTCACCTTATCAGGATCCACTTCAATACCCCTCTGGCTAACAACGAAACCCAATAATTTCCCTGATCGTACTCCAAACGTGCACTTGTTGGGATTCAGATGGAGCTTGTATTCTCTCAATCGACCAAACAGCTTCAACAAATGCTTGACATGATCATCTTCAGTCTTCGACTTAGCTATCATATCATCCACATAAACTTCAATCTCTTTGTGCATCATATCATGGAACAAAGTACTCATAGCCCTTTGATATGTTGCCCTGGCATTCTTCAATCCAAACGACATAACTCTATAGCAAAAAGTGCCCCAGGGTGTGATGAACGACGTCTTCTCTCTGTCCTCGGGAGCCATTCTGATCTGATTGTACCCTGAAAACCCATCCATAAAAGAGAAGATTTCATATCTCGCAGTACTGCTAACCAAAATATCGATGTGAGGTAATGGAAAATCATCCTTTGGACTGGCTTTGTTCAGATCCCTGTAATCCACACACATATGAACCTTTCCATCCTTCTTCGGCACGGGCACAATGTTGGCTAACCAGAGCGGATACTTGGCAGTGACAAGAAAACCTGCATCAATCTATTTCTGTACCTCTTCTTTGATTTTTAGAGCCATATCGGGCCGAGTTCTTCTGAGTTTCTGTTTAACTGGAGGGCAATCTGGCTTCAACGACAGACGATGTTCAACTATGGCAGTGTCCAATCCAGGGATGTCTTGATATGACCAAGAAAATACGTCGACAAACTCTTTGAGCAACTTAATCAACTGCTCCTTCACATCCGGCTTGAGCAGAGCTCCAATTTTCACTTCCCTACGAATTTCTTTTGTTCCCAAATTGATTACCTCTATTGGCTCTTGATGCGCTTGGATAGCCTTATCTTCCTTCTCAAGCAGTCTAGAGATCTCTTCTGGAATATCATATTCTTCGTCTTCAGCCTCAAACATAGGAAATTCGAAGTTTGGCGAAGGAAGTGGGTCATTATTCCCGAGATGTGATGTGTGTAGCAATCTGCGCATGTGATATTTTATTCAGTTTTATAAGGTGGAAAGTGTGTGTACGCGAGATGCTACTTATTATTATTTTTCAACATAGTAATAATAATAAAAGAAAGATAAAATAACACACAAATGGGAACAAAATATTTATTGATGATAGCAAAATCCGAACAAAGAAATGCCCAACAAGGTCACATTTGCCTTGGGCAGAGAAAAGGGAATTATTAAAAGTAAGCCCACACAACACATTTTCGCCTTGGGCAGAGCGGAAACTTAAAAAACAAATGTTTTACTTTGATATATGAACGACAGCAGGGGCTTCAACCGCACTCCAAATCTTAACCAAAACTCCTGGAGTCACAAAGTCTGGAACATCTTCATCGGAATCTTTTTCAGTAATAGCATAGACTCCAAAACTATAATCAAAGTCATCTGAGGCATAACCCAAATCCTCTATATAGGGCTCATAATCTTCAAATGGAATGTAGAGACTTGTTGAACCATCTTATATGTAGCCTTCAGACTCGTCTTCGGACACAGCGTTGATATGAGCAGGATGGATGACCCCTCCACTGCGGAACACTTCGTTAATCGGCGGGAACTCTTGATTTCTGATGACCTGTTGAGCAGACCCACTGGAAAAACCAAGACCTTCCTTGTTCTTGTTCTCTATAAAAAACAACATTTTGCCCCAACCTGTCTGAGGACCATTGCTCACAACCTGATGCGCATCCTTAAATGATGACATAGGTATTCTAGGTTTCTGAGCACTATCGCCTATAATAGATAAAGCTTAGAATTGCGTACCAACCTCTTCCTCAGCTTCAACATACGAAAATAATGATAAATGACTCACCACTAAAGCTCTCTCTCCACAAACTGTAACCGTTTTGCCTTCAAAGGCGTACTTCAGTTTCTGATGCAGGGTGGAGGTAACCGCCCCGACTTCATGTATCCACGACCTCCCTAACAAACAACTATAGGTGGCGCGAATGTCCATGACTTGAAACGTGATCATAAAGGTCTGCAAACCGATGGTCATTGGCATATCTACTTCACCAATTATCGCTTTTCTAGATCCATCAAAAGCTTTGACGATGACATGACTGGGCCTCATCGGTGATCCCTGATAAGACAATTTGGATAAAGTGGTTCTAGGTGTAACACCCCGATTCCCAGAATTAAAATAAGACAATTCCTTCAAACAATTATCAGAGTTCTCCCCCAAAACGGGATGTCACTTTACACAAAAATTCCATAAAACATTTCTTTCAAATAATTTTCAACAATAATGCAGCGAAAAAAAAGTTTATCACATAAACATATATACATAAACATCATCCACATTAATTCGGCCATATGCCCAAAATAGAAAAACATATACATATCAACAGATCTAACAAAACATGATACGACACGGATACAAACATAATCATCAAACAGATAAATAACTCCCAAAAGCCCCGTGTTACGTATCAGAGCATCCCAACGACTCGACTCGCTACAATCCAAGCTAGCTACGCACCTGGGTTGTCTGTACTTTCGAAGAAGCACATACCACAACAACAACAACAAGGGGTGAGAAATCACGATCAAAAATATAACGTTAATAATGTACATGAATAAACGCAGAAACATATAAACATCATTCTACATACATCAAATCCGGACCTACTGTCCCATGCCAACACAACACACATAACAATGCAACCCATGCAACTCGACACAATGATATGCGGTACCGACTCAAACTCAGGATAGATCACTTACGCTCCATCCGAGACATGATCTATCCCTACCACGCTCCTCCTGAGCCTATATAATCAATCTCAGGATAGATCACTTACGCTCCATCCGAAACACGATCTATCCCTACCACGCTCCCCATCTGGAGCACGGGGGAAATCATTTACGCTCCATCCGAGACATGATTCCATCCCATCCACGCTCCCCATTTGGAGCACGAGTGAATCACTTACGCTCCATCCGAGACATGATTCAACCCGTCCACATGTTATGCAAGACACCAATGCACACAGCAAATACAAGCACCCCCGATGCACACGATCCTACTGATCCATTCATCATATATCACATATACTTACATTTATATGCATATATTCCACACATCACCATAAACATGTACCATAAAATACACCAATTCAAATATCATACTCACACGAAAGTCACGGAATTCACGTTCCGACACCACACATACACTCACCTCAGCTCACTAACACGCTCATCATCAAACATGACCAACAAGGGTCCAAAACCACAAAGGAATCAAAACAGAACAGCAGCAAAACACAAACTGCTATCGGACTCGCTGGCACATTCGCCAGGCGAAGCCCCGCAGCGAATAATCGCTAGAGCTCGCCGAGCGAAACCCCTGGCGAAGCCAGACAGTGGCTACTGACAGCACTCGCTGCCCAGTTTTCCTGGCGAAGCCTGGAGAACGCTCGCCCCCTCATTCGCCCAGCGAATGCTGGCGAGCGCCTGCGATTTCAGAAAAAACTCACTGATCAGAATCAGCCATTCTCTCCGAACTTGCCCGATTTTACCAAAATCAGCTTCTAACATGACTAACCAACATTCTAAGGCTAAACTCCAAAATCTATTCTCCATTCCATCCGATAAAACTTCAACTCTACTCAATTAATCAACTTCCGGCTTAAAACGGTAAACTACCGGAAACCCCAAATCAACCTAACATCTACATGCAATGGATGAATCATCTCAGCAGCAATCAAAATCACAGCAACACATCAATTCGATTCATCAAAAGCCTATGGGGTTATGGAAATTCTCTTCTACCAATTATTCATGCATTACTTAAATTTAACCGATTCTCCCCCCCACCCCCCCTTACCTCCAATACGCAACTTTGATCGAAGTAGAACTTCCAAAATCTATTAGCTTAGACCTTCTCCTTCCTTTTGATCATCTCTCAAGCTTGCTCTTCACTTGCTAGACCGTGTTCTTCTTCCTTTTTTCCTCTCACGATCGTGTTTCTCCTCTTTCTAATTCTTCCAAATGCCACTATTGCCCTTAATACCCCAAAATAATTCCAATTAATATAAATCCTCCTTTTAATTCCAAATTAATATTAAAACCCCATAATATTAATATTAATAATAATATAATAATAATAATAATAATAATATCAACATTAATATTAATTATTAATTATTATCATTATCGATTATATATTATTAATACTATGCTCCTTATTCCTCAACAACTTTCCATACAACGCACGCTGAAAAATGAAATAACACTGGAAAAAGGAGATAATTAAAATGGGCGTTACAACTCTCCCCCACTTTAATTATTTTCGTCCTCGAAAATACCTGATGGAAACAATTCTGGATATGCTTCCCGCATCCTGCTTTCCAGTTCCCAGGTCATACTGCCTCCTGCAGCACCTCCCCAAGCCACTCTCACTAAAGGTATCTCTTTCCCTCTGAGTCGCTTCATCTTGCGATCCTCGATCCTCAATGGCATTGTCTCAACAGTTAGATTCTCTCTAACTTAAACTTCATCTCTCTGAATCACATGAGACGGATCCGGTACATACTTTCAAAGTTGCGACACATGAAACACGTCATGCAAGTTCGAAAGCTCCGGCGGCAACGCCACCCTATATGCCACAACACCAACCCTTTGAGAAATCTGATACGGCCCAATAAACTTCGGATCCAACTTCTTGGACTTCAATGCACGACCTACTCCGGTCACTGGGTTAACTCTCAAAAATACGTGATCACCTTCACTGAATTCTAACTCTTTCCTTCGGTTATCATGATAATTCTTCTGCCTATCCTGCGACGCTTTCATCTTCTCACAGATCATCTGAACTGTCTTAGTAGTCTGCTGCACAATCTATGGTCCCAAAACAACACTCTCACTCGTCTAATACCAACACAGAGGGGTTCTGCACCTCCTACCATAAAGAGCCTCAAACGGTGCCATTTCGATAGTAGAATGGTAACTGTTGTTGTACGTGAACTCTACCAACGTCAAATGAGTATCCCACGCACCACCTTTTTCCAACAAACAAGCTCTTAACAAGTCCTCCAACAACTGAATAATCCTCTCTGATTGTCCATCGGTTTGAGGATGATACGCTGAACTCAGCTTCAACTCGGTACCCAAAGCTTCCTGCAAACTCTTCCAAAATTCTGAAGTGAACCTCGGATCTCTATCCGACACAATACTTGACGGCACACCATGCAGCTTCACAATCACCCGAATAAAACTCTGCCAGCTTCTCCAACGAAAAACTGATACTAATCGACACAAAATGCGCTGACTTCGTAAGTCGATCCACAATCACCCAAATGGCATCAAATCCTCTTGCCGTGTTCGGAAATCCCGTAACGAAATCCATGGTTATACAATCCCACTTCCAAACCGGAATTTCCAACGGTTGCATCAAACCAGACAGTTTCCGATGTTCCACTTTCGATTTCTGACACGTCAAACAGGCATAAACAAAACGAGCGATATCTCCTTTCATGCCAGCCCAGCAAAATAAAATTTTCAAATCATGATACATCTCCGTAGCTCCCGGATGGATACTCAGGCTACTACGATGTCCTTCGTCCAAAATCGACTTCTTCAGCTTGCTATTATCCGGCACACAAATTTTGCCTCGAAATCTCAACACACCTGCACTATCCAACTTGAAATCACTACCGGAGTCACTTCTTGCTTCTCGCATCAAATCGACAAATTTCACATCCAACCTTTGGTTTTCTCTAATCAAATCCAAGAAATCATTCCTCACTTGCAACTTGCGCAACATCACACCATCTGCTGTAAATTCACAAACCATGCTGAAATCTCGAAACTGCTCAATTAGCTCCATCTCTTTCACCATCAAAGCCAACATATGAATTGTCTTCCTGCTCAAAGCATCCGCAACAACATTCGCCTTTCCGGGATGATAACTCAAGCTGAAATCATAATCCTTCAAGAATTCTAACCATCTTCCCTGCCGCATATTCAGCTCTTTCTGATCAAACAAATACTTCAAGCTCTTATGATCTCTGAACACCTTAAACCTCGAACCGAACAAATAATGTCTCCAAATCTTCAACATAAAAACCACCGCAGCCAACTCAAGGTCATGAGTAGGATAATTCCTTTCATTCACCCTCAATTACCACGAAGCATAAGTTACCACTTTATCATTCTGCATAAGAACTCCGCCTAATCCCAACTTAGATGCATCACAATACACCACAAAAGGTTCACTCGAAGTCGGCAATACCAACACTGGTGCTGAAGTCAACCTCCTTTTCAGCTCCTCAAAAATTTCCTCACAGGCAGCATCCCACACAAAAGCTTGATCCTTTCTTGTTAACTGAGTCAATGGCAGCGCCAATCTAGAAAACCCTTCAATAAACCTCCGGTAATACCTTGCCAAACCCAGAAAGCTTCTAACTTCCGTTACCGTCTTTGGTGGTTCCCACTGTAAAATCGCACTCGCTTTTGACGGGTTTACCGCTACACCATCACTAGAAATCACATGCCCCAACAAACTCACAGTCTTTATCCAGAACTCACACTTCGATAGCTTGGCAAACTGCTTGTTATCCTTCAACACTTGCATAGAGATCCTCAAATGCTCTGCATGCTCTTCTTATGACTTAGAATAAATCAGTATATCATCAATGAACACAACAATAAATTGATCCAAATAAGAATGGAAGATCCGGTTCATATACTCCATGAACACTCCCGGCGCATTAGACACTCCGAAAGGCATCACAGTATACTCATAGTGTCCATAACGAGTTCTAAACGCCGTCTTCTGAATATCACCATCCTTCACTCTAATCTAATGATAACCCGACCTCAAATCAATCTTACTGAACACACGAGCTCCCACTAACTGATCCATTAAATCATCAATCCTTGGAAGAGGATATTTGTTCTTGATGGTCACTTTGTCCAGCTGACGGTAATCGATGCACAGATGCATACTACCATCCTTCTTCTTTACCAACAACACTGGAGCTCCCCACGGTGACACACTCGGTCTGATGAACTTTCTATCCAACAACTCTCTAATCTGAGACTTCAACTCGGCCAATTCCACTGCCGACATCCTGTACGGCGCCATAGAAATAGGCCTTGTACCAGGAACAAGATCAATGCCAAACTCAACTTCTCTCTTCGGAGGAAACTCTGTAATATCATCAGGGAACACTTCCGGAAACTCATTCACCACCACTAACTCTTCCAATAACGTCTTGTTGTCAACCGATAATGATGCAAATAAAGAAAACACCTTTGCTTCGTCTTCCAACAAGACCCTCAATTCCTTATTAGACAAAGAATCTGCCAATGCCTCCTCTTATAGAGTTAGAAACAACAACACCTTCTGAAAACAATCGATGTAAACTCGGCTGAACTCCAACCAGTTCATACTCAGAATAACATCCAAACCACCAAGTGGTAGACAAATCAAATCTACCCCAAAATATCTACCAAAAATAGTCAGTGGACACTTCAAACACACCAAAGAAGTAGTCACTGAACCAATAGAGGGAGTCTCGATTGTCATCCGCCGCTCGAGAGTAGTCGGCACCAAACCTAACCTCTTCACACAATCAACAGAAATAAACGAGTGGGTTGCACCCGTATCAATCATAGCAGTCAAAGTAACATTATTGATAAAACAAGTACCTTTGATAGCACGCTCTTCATCTGCTGATTGAGTTCCCACCACAACAAACACTTTACCGCTGACCTGAGTCGTCTGAACCTTCCTCGACTTCTCACAATGAGTGCTAATATGACCTTTCTCATCACAGTTATAGCAAGTAAGCACATTAGTCCTGCACTCTGCCATCACATGGCCCGGCTTCCCACACTTGAAGCACTTCTTCACCTCATTAGGACACTTATTAGCATGATGCTCCGCGACACCGCACCAAAAACAACTCAAATCCATAGATGTCCTCCTCTCTCTGAACTTCTTATCAGCAACAACCTTCTACTTTCCCTTACCAGCCGGAATGCTGTAGGGAGTGCCACCAAACCTCTGCTTACCCTTACGATCATTCACCGCCTTATAGTGTGCAATCCTTGCCCGGTTGTCATTATCATAAATCCTACTTCTACTCACCAACTCAGGATAGCTCCTGATTTTCTGACAAGCAATTCCCATCTTAATCGCCGGAAGCAGCCCGTTCTCAAACTTTAGACACTTAGACGTCATCGCCTCATCAGTATTGTAATGGGGACAATACGTAGCCAACTCTTCAAATCTAGCCGCATACGCGGCTACAGATAGGTTACCCTGCCTCAGCTCCAGAAATTCAATCTCCTTAGCACTTCTGATGTCCTCCAGAAAATACTTCTCCAGAAAAATCGTCTGAACCACCTCCCAAGTAATGGCAGTTCCTACAGCCTCCAATCTCTGGCGACTGTTGTCCCACCAAGCTTCATATTCACCCTCCAACATGTGAGTACCATACCTCACCTTCCGCTCATCACCGCACTCCATGGTCCTGAAAATCTTCTCAATCGCTTTTAGCCACTTCTGTGCTGCTTTAGGGTCAAAAATCCCTCCTTAAAACTTCGGTGGCTTATTATTCTGAAACTGCGTCAAATCTATGAATTGCGCATCCGCAGCCAGATTCTGATTGGCAACCACCTGCGTCATCGCTTGCATAGCTGCAGCCAAAGCAGCATCATTCCTCCCTGCCATACTGCTCAACCAAAACAACACTGGGTCAAAAGACACACAACCTCTATCCTAAGGACAGACTCAAAACACTACACTGGCCGGACGGACCGATCTGCTCTGATACCAACTTGTAACACCCCGATTCCCAGAATTAAAATAAGACAATTCCATCAAACAATTATCAGAGTTCTCCCCCAAAACGGGATGTCCCTTTATGCAAAAATTCCACAAAATATTTCTTTCAAATAATTTCCAACAATAATGCAGCGAAAAAAAAAAGTTTATCACGTAAACATATATACATAAACATCATCCACATTAATTCGGCCATCTGTCCAAAATAGACAAACATATAAATATCAACAGATCTAACAAAACATGATACGACACAGAGACAAACATAATCATCAAACAGATAAATAACTCCCAAAATCCCCGTGTTACGTATCAGAGCATCCCTACGAGTCGACTCGCCACAATCCAAGCTAGCTACGCACCTGGATTGTCTGTACTTCCGAAGAAGCACAAACCACAACAACAACAACAAGGGGTGAGAAATCACGATAAAAAATATAACGGTAATAATGTACATGAATAAAGGCAGAAACATATAAACATCATTCTACATACATCAAATCCAGACCTACTATCCCATGCCAACACAACACACATAACAATGCAACCCATGCAACTCGACACAATGATATGCGGTACCGACTCAAACTCAGGATATATCACTTACGCTCCATCCGAGACATGATCTATCCCTACCACGCTCCTCCTGAGCCCATATAATCAATCTCAGGATAGATCGCTTACGCTCCATCCGAGACACGATCTATCCCTACCACGCTCCCCATCTGGAGGACGGGGGAAATCACTTACGCTCTATCCAAGACATGATTCCATCCCGTCCACGCTCCCCATTTGGAGCACGAGTGAATGACTTACGCTCCATCCGAGACATGATTCAACCCGTCCACATGCTATGTAAGACACCAATGCACACATCAAATACAAGCACCCCTGGTGCACACGATCCTACTGATCCATTCATCATATATCACATATACTTACATTTATATGCATATATTCCACACATCACCACATACATGTACCATAACACACACCAATTCAAATATCATACTCACACGAAAGTCACGGAATTCACGTTCTGACACCACACATACGCTCACCTCAGCTCACTAACACGCTCATCATCAAACATGACCAACAAGGGTCCAAAACCACAAAGGAATCAAAATAGAACAGCAGCAAAACACAAACTATTGTCGGGCTCGCTGGCACATTCGCCAGGCGAAGCCCCGCAGCGAATACTCGCTAGAGCTCGCCGAGCGAAACCCCTGGCGAAGCCAGACAGTAGCTTCTGGAAGCACGCGCTGCCCAGTTCGCCTGGCGAAGGCTCTCCCCCTCATTCGCCCAGAGAATGATGGCGAACGCCTGCGATTTCAGAAAAATCTCACTGATCAGAATCAGCCATTCTCTCCGAACTTGCCCGATTTTACCAAAATCAGCTTCTAACATGACTAACCAACATTCTAAGGCTAAACTCCAAAATCTATTCTCCATTCCATCCGATAAAACTTCAACTCTACTCAATTAATCAACTTCCGGCTTAAAACGGTAAACTACCGGAAACCCCAAATCAACCTAACATCTACATGCAATGGATGAATCATCTCAGCAGCAATCAAAATCACAGCAACACATCAATTCGATTCATCAAAAGCCTATGGGGTTATGGAAATTCTCTTCTACCAATTATTCATGCATTACTTAAATTTAACCGATTCTCCCCCCCACCCCCCCTTACCTCCAATACGCAGCTTTGATCGAAGTAGAACTTCCAAAATCTGGTAGCTTAGACCTTCTCCGTCCTCTTGATCGTCTCTCAAGCTTTCTCTTCACTTGCTAGACCGTGTTCTTCTTCCTTTTTTCCTCTCACGATCGTGTTTCTCCTCTTTCTAATTCTTCCAAATGCCACTATTGCTCTTAATACCCCAAAATAATTCCAATTAATATAAATCCTCCTTTTAATTCCAAATTAATATTAAAACCCCATAATATTAATATTAATAATAATAATAATATCAACATTAATATTAATTATTAATTATTATCATTATCGATTATATATTATTAATACTATGTTCCTTATTCCTCAACAACTTTCCATACAACACACGCTGAAAAATGAAATAACACTGAAAAACGAGATAATTAAAATGGGCATTGCACTAGGCATCATGTAACACCCCCTTCTATACCCCAAATAAATGCATATAATACAACTAAGCACATACAAGTTATCAGAGTAAAAAAAAAGTTTTATAATAAGGTATAAAAGAAGAATGCCACAATTTCACCTATAAAACACTTTCACAATTTGCTCCAGAAAATATGTAACATTTTCAATTTAAGCGGAAGATAAAATCATTTGATCGTTTTCAAAATATTAATCCACGTGCACATAAGCTATCTAAACTAATATATCATATCAGTTAGATTACAAAACCACATCAGCTGATACATCGCAATGTATCACAAAAGAATGACTGCACTAGTCTAACTACCCGGTGTTACATATCAGAGCAGTAGACTCAAAAGAATGAAGACTATTCTTCACAAAAGGACTCCAGCCTCCTAATCTGCAATGCCTCATAGAGCATTATAAAACAGCAGAAGGGTGAGAAATATAACCATAATAATCAAAGCATAAGATTATATATATATAGGTATCATATAACACATATTCACATTTCTCACCACACTTCATTCTCATAATCATAAATCATATTTGTTCACATATATCAACATTATGAACATTCACAAGCACATCCCTTCATGCTTAATTTCACAATCAATCGCAAGCACATTTGTACCACGACAATATTATGCAATGTGACTCAACATTTCAATGCTATGCGGTACCGACTCTCGTTATCTTTTCTCGGTTTTTACGTTAAACCGGGTCCACCCTTCTAGACCGATAACTCGTTATCATTTTTTTGGTTTTTACTTTAAACCGGGTCCATCCTTCTAGACCGATAACATCCAAGCCCGTCCCCTAGGCTTCAAACCCACCCTTCTAGGTTTGGGACAAGCCACTAGTTTCCACGAAACTAACAGACATTGCCTCTTGACTGAATGATGCATGTACAATCAACCAATCACAATAAATGCACTTAAGACCGTTCTCGCGTCTTAATCCCATGCATTCGAATAATTCACCCCTTCGAGAATTTCATTATGATTGCACATACAACATATATCAAACATTTATCAATGTATTCATTTCACACATCATCATCACATTCAACAACAATGCACACATATCACATATGTTCCCATGCATTCACACAATCAATCGCATATAAATATGCACTCACAATTCATTAGACGATACACATACATTCCTCATTGTACTCCCATGTATCTCTAATTATCACAACAATCAAGGTATTCACAACTCATCAATTAATACACACATAATCCTCATTATGTTCTCATGTATTTTAACCGATTACAATTAATCATTCATATCACAACTCTAGGATTCACGCCCGAAGGCTACCCACAACACATGTTATCATGATAGTTCACATACTCATTCATAACATAGAAGTATAAACATATGCGAATCAACCAAACAATCACCATTTGGATAACACAGCAAAGGAAATGTACTGCCACATTCGCCTTCATTCGCCTGGCGAACCCTCGCAGCGAACACTCGCTAGGCTTCGCCTGGCGAGACTTCCCAGCGAGCCCAAGTCAGTAGCTACTGACTTCATTCGCCACCATTCGCCAGCACCTTCGCTGGGCGAACCTTCGCTATCCCACTTCGCCTGGCGAACCCACCAGCGAAGTCCACTGGGACTTAAACATAATTATTCGCCAACATTCGCTAAGCTTCGCCTGGCGAAGCTTCGCCTTCGCTCGCCTGGCGAGAGCCAGCGAACCTGCGCAGAACAGAACCCTATTCTGTCTTCTCCTTCACCAATCCATCATCAACCTTCTCTTACACACCCAAATCAGTATAAACAACATCAATACATGATACCCGACTATTCTACGGCATTAATACTCGATTTCAACCGATTAAATCATCAATCTACCGATTATCCAACATTTTGCCCTAAATGGAAAGTGATGGAAACTCTACTAAAACCCTAACCCATCATACATAACATCATACCATGATCAAATAGAAACATTTCTCACCCTTACCTCGATTAATCGGAGCTTTGATGTTGGTTCTTGACGATTTCCACTTTTCCTCTTCTTCTCTTCTCTTTCTCTCCTTTCTTCTTCTTTCCTCTTTCTTTCCAAAATGTTTTTCTATCTTTCTTTTCTTTTCTTTCTCTCTTATATATTCCTTTATTTTCCTTCCTTCCAATTTCCTTCTCAATTCTCTATTAATTCCAATTAATAAAAATAAATTTCCAATATTAATAAAAATCCCACTAAATCAATCAATTACTACAATTAATTATTTAATGAAATTTGGAATGTTACAACCCTCCCCCACTTAGGAATTTTCGTCCTCGAAAATGTTACCTGATTCAAACAGTTCTGGATAAGACTCTTTCATCCGACTCTCAAGCTCCCAAGTAACATTTCCACCAGTCGATCCTCCCCACGCGACCTTCACTAAAGCGATCTCTTTACCTCGAAGCTGTTTCAATTTCCGATCCTCAATCCGTATAGGTGATGTCTCAACAGTCAGGTTATCTCTCACCTGCACCTCATCGATTTGGACTACATGAGACGGATCCGCAATGTATTTCCTCAACTGAGATACATGGAATACGTCATGAAGATTAGCAAGCGACGGTGGTAAAGCCACACGATAGGCCACTTCTCCTATCCTTTGCAAAATCTGATAAGGACCAATGAAACGCGGCGATAACTTGCGCGACTTCAGTGCCCTACCAACACCTGTCATCGCGGTGACTTGAAGAAACACATGATCTCCCTCTTGAAATTCAAGTGCCTTCCTCCTCTTGTCATAATAACTCTTCTGACGACTTTGAGCAACTCTCATCTTCTCTTGAATCATCTTGATCTTATCAGTAGTCTGTTGGACTAACTCGGGTCCAACAACCGAACTCTCTCCGGACTCGAACCAACATAATGGTGTCCTACACCGCCTACCATACAACGCCTCAAATGGTGCCATACCAATACTCGAATGGAAACTGTTGTTGTAGGTAAACTCAATCAAAGGCAAGTAGCTATCCCAAGCTCCTCCCTTTTCCAATACACAAGCTCTCAAAAGATCTTCAAGCGACTGAATCGTCCTCTCCGTCTGGCCATCAGTCTGAGGATGATACGCTGAACTCAAACGCAACTTAGTACCCAAAGCATTCTGCAGGCTCTCCCAAAATCTCGAAGTAAACCTCGGATCTCTATCCGAAACAATACTTAACGGAATACCATGCAGGCACACAATCCTTTCAATATACAACTTAGCCAACTTCTCCAAAGGGTAATCCATACGCATAGGGATAAAATGAGCGGATTTAGTCAACCTATCCACGATAACCCAAATAGCCTCAAAATTACTCGGCGTCCTCGGCAATCCTGATACAAAATCCATAGAGATACTATCCCATTTCCACTCCGGAATAAACAACGGCTTCATCAACCCCGATGGCTTCTGATGCTCAATCTTTGACTTCTGGCAAGTCAAACAAGAATACACAAATTCCGCGATATCTTTCTTCATATTAGGCCACCAGAATACTTTCCTCAAATCCTGATACATCTTAGTAGCACCCGGATGAATACTCAATCCGCTACGATGTCCTTCCTCAAGGATACTCTTCTTAAGCTCAATCGCATCTGGAACACAAACTCGGTCCCGACATCTCATAATACCATCCTCATCAATCCGAAAATCACCACCTTGGCCTTGGTTGATTAAAGTCAACCGATCCACTAGGCTCAAATCCGATTTCTGTCCTTCTCGAATTTCGTCCAAAATACCACTTGTAAGCTTTAACATACCCAACTTGAATCCAAAAGAAGTCTTCTCACATACCAAACTCAAATCCCGAAATTGCTCGACCAATTCCAACTCTTTCACCATCAATGCCGACATATGCAATGATTTCCGACTCAATGCATCCGCTACTACATTCGCTTTACCCGGATGGTAGTTCAAGCCAAAATCAAAATCCTTCAAAAGTTCAAGCCATCTTCTTTGTCTTGCATTCAATTCCTTTTGATCGAAAAGATACCTCAAACTCTTGTGGTCACTAAACACTTCAAATCTTGCGCCAAATAGATAATGCCTCCAAAGTTTCAACACGAACACAACGGCGGCCAACTCTAAGTCATGCGTCGGATAATTCTTCTCATGCACTTTGAGTTGCCTCGAAGCATAAGCTACAACTTGGTTATTCTGCATCAACACACCTCCTAAACCCCTCAAAGAAGCATCACAATACACAACGAATGGTTCTTCCGGATTTGGCAGAATCAAAACAGGGGCTGTCGTCAACCTTCGCTTAAGTTCTTGAAAACTCGCTTCACACTTGGCGTCCCAAACAAAGGCTTGACCTTTCTTAGTCAACTGCGTCAACGGCAATGATAACTTAGCAAATCCCTCAATAAACTTCCGATAATACCCGGCTAAACCGAGAAAACTTCTGATCTCAAAAACTGACTTCGGAGTCTCCCATTGCGACACCGCTTCAACCTTCGACGGATCGACCGCAATACCATTACTCGAAATCACATGACCCAGGAAACTAACCTCCTTCAACCAGAACTCACACTTAGAAAGCTTCGCGAACAACTGCTTCTCTCTCAGCACAGATAACACAATCTTCAGATGCTCGGCATGCTCTCCTTCGCTCTTCGAATAAACCAAGATGTCGTCAATAAACACCACCACAAACTTATCCAAATAAGGATGAAAAATCCTATTCATGTACTCCATAAATACACCTGGTGCATTAGTCACACCAAATGGCATCACGGAATACTCATAGTGTCCATACCTCGTTCGGAAAGCCGTCTTCTGAATATCCTCAGCTTTCACACGGATCTGATGATACCCAGATCTCAAATCAATCTTGCTGAACACGCTTGCACCAACCAACTGATCCATCAGATCATCAATCCTTGGAAGTGGATACTTATTCTTAATAGTCACCTTGTTCAACTGTCTGTAATCCACACAGAGCCTCATAGAACCCTCTTTCTTCTTAACCAACAAGACCGGTGCACCCCACGGTGACACGCTCGGACGAATAAACCTCTTTTCAAGCAAATCCTCAAGTTGAATCTTCAACTCTTTTAACTCCGAGGCCGACATACGATATGGAGCCATCGATATCGGACTAGTTCCAGGAATCAAATCTATCGAAAACTCCACTTCTCGCTCCGGCGGTAAATCCTTTATCTCTTCAGGGAATACTTCCGGAAAATCTCTAACAATGGGCAAAGCCTCAATCTCTTCGCTCTCACTAGTCCTCAAAGTTGACATAAGCATAAATACCTTAGCCCCATCTTGCACCGATTCTTTCACTTGTTTCTTCGTCATAAACAAATCTCTTTCAACATCCGAATCGGGAAAAATAACCGTTTTGTCAAAACAGTTAATATACACACGATTGAATTTTAACCAATTCATTCCCAGAATGACATCAAGTTGATCTAAGTGAAGACACACTAAATCAATCCCAAAATCTCTACCGAAAATACTCAACGGGCAATTCAAGCAAACATACGGTGTAGTTACCGAACCCATAGCAGGAGTATCAATAACCATACCGCCACCAATCACAGACAACTCAAGATTCAACCTTCTAACACAATCCAAAGAAATAAAAGAATGCGTAGCTCCGGTATCAATTATAGCGATCAAAGGTATACCATTAATAAAACACGTACCTCGGATTAATCGATCGTCGCTAGCAGTCTCAGATCCAGAAAGAGCGAACACTTTCCCGCTCCCTTGATTCTTCTTCGGCTTATCACATTTCGTACTAATGTGTCCTTGCTCACCACAGTTATAGCAAGTAACACCCGTACCGCTTCTGCACTCAAGCGCCTTGTGGCCTGGCTTGCCACACTTAAAACACGCCTTCTCAACACTTTTGCATTCGGGAGCACGATGTCCCGCTTCACCGCACCTATAACATCTCACCGGAGTAGAAACTCCCCCACTTGGCCTCTTGCCATAACCCATTCTCTGCTTCCCTTTGTCCGCAGGAGTCACATAAGGTTTTCCTCTGAATTGACCTTTTCCTTTCTTATCACTTAGGCTCTTGTAGTGGCTAGACCTAGCCCTACTGTCTTCATCATAAATTCTGCTCTTGTTAACCAACTCAGAAAACCGCCTGATTTCCTGGTATCCAATAGCTTGTCTAATCTCAGGTCTCAAACCGTTCACAAACTTGAGGCACTTAGACCTCTCAGCATTACCAGTATTATAGTGAGGACAAAATTTGATCAACTCCTCAAATTTCGCCGCATACTCGGCAACCGTCGAATTACCTTGTTTCAACTCAAGAAATTCGATCTCTTTCTTCCCCCGCACATCCTCTGGAAAGTACTTCTCCAGAAAGGTTTCTCTAAACAAATCCCACGTAATCACAATATCATCTTCCTCAAATCTTTGGCGAGTATTACCCCACCAATCTTCAGCTTCTTCTTCGAGCATATGAGTCCCAAACTGCACCTTCTGTGCATCAGAGCAATTCATAACTCGAAAAATCTTTTCCACGGCTTTCAACCAAATTTGTGCCTTGTCCGGTTCATGAGTCCCCTTGAAGACCGGAGGGTTATTCTTTTGGAATTTCCCCAAAGCACGGAATCCATCATCAGCATGATTCCTCACATTCACATTGGCCGGAGGATTCTGCCCAATTGCCCCCGCCAATCTCGTCAATGCCTCCGCAATCGCTTCGTCGTTCCTCCCTGCAACCATCTTACTAATTCCAATAACAGAACAACGTAAGAACAACCAATATTGATAATGCATCACACGCATATCAATAACACACAGGGAAAAACACTCTAACAACTTGGCCGGACGGACCGACCTGCTCTGATACCACTATTGTAACACCCCCTTCTATACCCCAAATAAATGCATATAATACAACTAAGCACATACAAGTTATCAGAGTAAAAAAAAAGTTTTATAATAAGGTATAAAAGAAGAATGCCACAATTTCACCTATAAAACACTTTCACAATTTGCTCCAGAAAATATGTAACATTTTCAATTTAAGCGGAAGATAAAATCATTTGATCGTTTTCAAAATATTAATCCACGTGCACATAAGCTATCTAAACTAATATATCATATCAGTTAGATTACAAAACCACATCAGCTGATACATCGCAATGTATCACAAAAGAATGACTGCACTAGTCTAACTACCCGGTGTTACATATCAGAGCAGTAGACTCAAAAGAATGAAGACTATTCTTCACAAAAGGACTCCAGCCTCCTAATCTGCAATGCCTCATAGAGCATTATAAAACAGCAGAAGGGTGAGAAATATAACCATAATAATCAAAGCATAAGATTATATATATATAGGTATCATATAACACATATTCACATTTCTCACCACACTTCATTCTCATAATCATAAATCATATTTGTTCACATATATCAACATTATGAACATTCACAAGCACATCCCTTCATGCTTAATTTCACAATCAATCGCAAGCACATTTGTACCACGACAATATTATGCAATGTGACTCAACATTTCAATGCTATGCGGTACCGACTCTCGTTATCTTTTCTCGGTTTTTACGTTAAACCGGGTCCACCCTTCTAGACCGATAACTCGTTATCATTTTTCGGTTTTTACTTTAAACCGGGTCCACCCTTCTAGACCGATAACATCCAAGCCCGTCCCCTAGGCTTCAAACCCACCCTTCTAGGTTTGGGACAAGCCACTAGTTTCCACGAAACTAACAGACATTGCCTCTTGACTGAATGATGCATGTACAATCAACCAATCACAATAAATGCACTTAAGACCGTTCTCGCGTCTTAATCCCATGCATTCGAATAATTCACCCCTTCGAGAATTTCATTATGATTGCACATACAACATATATCAAACATTTATCAATGTATTCATTTCACACATCATCATCACATTCAACAACAATGCACACATATCACATATGTTCCCATGCATTCACACAATCAATCGCATATAAATATGCACTCACAATTCATTAGACGATACACATACATTCCTCATTGTACTCCCATGTATCTCTAATTATCACAACAATCAAGGTATTCACAACTCATCAATTAATACACACATAATCCTCATTATGTTCTCATGTATTTTAACCGATTACAATTAATCATTCATATCACAACTCTAGGATTCACGCCCAAAGGCTACCCACAACACATGTTATCATGATAGTTCACATACTCATTCATAACATAGAAGTATAAACATATGCGAATCAACCAAACAATCACCATTTGGATAACACAGCAAAGGAAATGTACTGCCACATTCGCCTTCATTCGCCTGGCGAACCCTCGCAGCGAACACTCGCTAGGCTTCGCCTGGCGAGACTTCCCAGCGAGCCCAAGTCAGTAGCTACTGACTTCATTCGCCACCATTCTCCAGCACCTTCGCTGGGCGAACCTTCGCTATCCCACTTCGCCTGGCGAACCCACCAGCGAAGTCCACTGGGACTTAAACATAATTATTCGCCAACATTCGCTAAGCTTCGCCTGGCGAAGCTTCGCCTTCGCTCGCCTGGCGAGAGCCAGCGAACCTGCGCAGAACAGAACCCTATTCTGTCTTCTCCTTCACCAATCCATCATCAACCTTCTCTTACACACCCAAATCAGTATAAACAACATCAATACATGATACCCGACTATTCTACGGCATTAATACTCGATTTCAACCGATTAAACCATCAATCTACCGATTATCCAACATTTTGCCCTAAATGGAAAGTGATGGAAACTCTACTAAAACCCTAACCCATCATACATAACATCATACCATGATCAAATAGAAACATTTCTCACCCTTACCTCGATTAATCGGAGCTTTGATGTTGGTTCTTGACGATTTCCACTTTTCCTCTTCTTCTCTTCTCTTTCTCTCCTTTCTTCTTCTTTCCTCTTTCTTTCCAAAATGTTTTTCTATCTTTCTTTTCTTTTCTTTCTCTCTTATATATTCCTTTATTTTCCTTCCTTCCAATTTCCTTCTCAATTCTCTATTAATTCCAATTAATAAAAATAAATTTCCAATATTAATAAAAATCCCACTAAATCAATCAATTACTACAATTAATTATTTAATGAAATTTGGAATGTTACACATCACATTCATAGAGGATTCAATATCAACCAACACACTGGACAAAGAATCATTCTCACAATTCACAGAAATATGCAAGGCCATATTATGTTTCTTTCCTTCCTCTAGGAGGTCTTCCTCATCAAAACCGAGATTGTCGCATGAAATAATATTGTCGATGACATTATCAAACTGCTCCATTGCAACATCTTGTTCGACATATGCTTGCTCCAATATATTTTGGAGCGTTTCCCTGTGTGCCTCAGAACTCATTAGCAATTGCAACACGAAAATCTTAGACGGGGTCTGCAAAAGCTGATCCGCAAATTTATATTCACTTCTTTTGATTACTTTCAGCACTTCGTCCGCTTGGACTAGTTGGATCCACCAAATTGATCCACAATTGGGTCTTTTGAACTCGGTTTCTCTACTGAGATTCATTTGTCTTTCGAAGGCATTGAAGGGTAAACTCGGTCGCTTCTTGTTACTCTACTGACGTCCACGATGTTAACAACCGAAGGCAACATAGGTAAAGGTACCTCCTTTCCATTCTCTAACATCATGGCGTTATATCTGTATGGGATAGCCTTACTAGAAGTGTAAGGAATAGGTCCTGGCACATTGATTACCAAGGGAGTAACGGTCGGCTTTCTACTATCATACGTGATTTCAATACGCTCCATTTCTTTGAAGTGAGGCACTATAACACATATTTCTTCAGTCTTTCCATTCAAAACTTCCTGATCGCTTTCTTTTGCGTAGCTCTGAATCATGTTTATTGAGGGTGAACCATGCAGAGGCAATGGATTATCCTACACATTAGGATTGGAATCCTTAAAGGATAAGATTCCATACTTAATGAGCCTCTAAACATCTGCTTTCATACCAAAACAACTCTTAATATCATGACTTGGAGCTCCTTGATGGTAAGGGCAAAATCTGTCAGCTTTATAATAAGGAGGGGGATTCTGGGGAACCTCGGGTGGAGCTTTTGTCTGAATGTGACCCTTTTGGATCAAGGTTGGGAACAAATTAACATACTTCATAGGGATAGGATCAAAGTTTATCTTCCTGTATACGCGACCTTGATTGTTGAATGGTTGATTCTGTTGAGGCGATTGGTGATTTTGTTGTGGTTGTGGCTGATAGGCTGGAGCGTTGAATACTGGCGATACCACTGCAACCTGATATGATGGCAAATACCTTTTTCTGAGTCTTCCTTCTTGTACATCATTCACTTCCTTCTCCTTTTTCTTCATAAAACCACTCTCATACTTTTTAGCAAGACTAGGAGCACTCTCTTCTTTGACCAATCTTCCTTCTCAGACTCCCTCCTCCAAACGCATCCCCATATTCACCATTTCAGTGAAGTCGCTGGGTGAACTTGCTACCATTTTTCTCATAAAAGAAAGGACCAAGGGTCTTCAAAAAAATCTTGGTCACTTCCCTTTCCTCCAATGGCGGCGTGACCTGCGCGGCTAACTCGCGCCAACGTTGAGCATATTCCTTGAAGTTCTCTTTGTCTTTCTGCATCATGGCCCTCAACTGATCTCATTCAGGAGCCATGTCTACATTATATTTATACTGCTTGATGAAGGCCCCACCTAGATCGTTGAAAGTTTAAATCTTCGCACTATCCAACCCCATATACCATTTGTGCGCAGCGCATGTCAGACTATCCTAGAAGTAATGGATGAGCAATTGATCATTGTCAGTTTGTGCATACATCTTTCTGGCATACATGATGAGATGACTCTGAGGGCAAGTATTTCCTTTGTACTTCTCAAAATCAAGAACCTTGAATTTTGGGAGAACCTTGACATTCGGAACAAAACATAAGTCTGAAGCACTCTTTCCAAACAAATCCTTTCCACGAAGAGCTTTTAATTCTTTTTGAATCTCAAAAAATTGGTCCTAAAATCCACCCATCCTTTCTTCAAATCCCACAGTTTCGCTCGAAGACCCATGGAAAATTGGCTCGTCCAGAACATATGGAGCAGCATTCACATGTGGCGGTGCAGTGGTCATTACGGCAGCAGGAATGGTTTGAATAGTGGTTATGGCAGGGACCTCAGGGACAGGCAGGCGATAGCCAGCAGGAGTGAAATGAGGAGGCATCCCCCATAGAAAACCTGGCGGCATGATGTAGGTCACTTCAGCAATAGTAGGCACCACTGGGATCGGTGCTGACACAACTTCGGAGATAACAGTCCTTGGAACATCTTGATTGTTGAGCGTAGACTGGTTGGACAAGGCTTCAACTAGACCATTCAATCTCTCCAAGCTTTCTTTCAGAATTGCGACCTCATCACGGAGCACTTTGTTCTCTTGTTCAAGTTAATCCATCTTTTGGTATTGACTGGCGCGAGTATTGTATTGATGATTCAACTTGTCTATGGAGATGAAGAAAGAGTGAGACCCTAGAATGCAAACGATGCTATACCGATGCAAAATGAAGTATGAAACATCAAGAAACTCAAAGTGTTTTTTTAGCATTATAACGTTGAATAATTGAAAACTTATTTTATTATTGATATTCGAGAAGCATTACAAATAAAAGTACTCCTTTAAGAGTTTATTACATTGAAACAAAAGCAAAAGAAAACTTAGAGATCTGCTCCTTATGCTCCTTCTGCACACGAAGCTCTTCTACAATCTGATTGACGCGTTCCTGGAGTTTTGCCTTCTCACTGATGAGTCGATCTACATACTCTTTCCAAGCCACAGTAGTTGGGGGAAGATCATCACTGGTGACAGTTCTTGAAGAGGTACGAGAGGAAAATAAATCCTCTCGCGCCTTTCTTTTTCTAGCAGATTCGACTTCTGGTAGTTTCTGCAATTTCTCTTTCTCTACCTTAAGGGTGAAGTACTTGTTTCTCCAAGAAGTCTTCAGCTTCTGGGCCTCATCCAAGGAAGTCTTCAACTGATCTATCTCACTCACATCAAACCAATCAGGATCATGAAAGGTCAACACCATAGGTTCGTGAAACGGGAAAGGCATCTTAAGGTCGAGAGCCCTCTCTCGCACCCAATGTAGATAGTCTTTAGAGGCAGCACAATTCGGGAATCCTAAAGTAGTTGTTCCTCCCACGTTGATGCGATCCCATGCTCGTATTATTCTCGACTTCAAATCTGGATTTTCTCCTTTCTTGAAAAAGACTCCTTCCAACAGAGTTTGGTCTGGTACTTCGTTCATGGGGTACCCCAATTGTCTGCGAGCCAAAGCGGGGTTGTAACTGATGCATCCCTTTGTCCTAATAAGGGGTACATTGGAGAAGTCTCCACAGCTGTTGATCATCTTAACACCTCCATACGCAGGGTCATACCACATAATATCAGAGTGGGTAAGGGCCATGACTATTTCAGACCAGCGGGGCGCCTCGATCTGCTCCCAGATAGATGGATGCCATGTTAGGCGAGCGATAAACCATGAATACAACAAGGCGGTACAACAGACAATATGTCCTCCCCCTTCAGCATTCCACGAGTGAATTGAATGGTACGTGTCAGCTAGCAAGGTAGGAACTGGATTCTTGAGGATGAATAGCTTAATTGCATCCATGTCAACAAAATCATCAATCTTTGGGAACCAGAAAATCCCATAGACTAACAAGGCAAAGGAAGCTTCCATTATCGGGACTTCCTTTGTCTCAGCATGGTAACAGACTTTCCCGATTAAGAATTCAGCCGGAAACCCAAGGACTCCTTCCTTGGTGGTTAAATGAGCTTGAATATTTGCTAGGCTGAGTCGGGTAGCAGATGTAATTTCCCGGTTGCTAAGGGTATCCTCCAATCCAGTAAACATGGGTCGGGTAGTTACAGGTATCCTCAAAAATTCAGAATATTCTTCCAGAGTTGGCATCAGCTGGTAATCTGGAAAAGTGAAACAATGATACAACAGATCATAGAACCGAACAAGGGTCTCCAACAACCCATCAATCATCTTGAGCTTTAGGAAATGGAAAACTCCTCCATATTTTGATGATAAAGCGTGACGGTTATCAATAAGATCTGCTAGCTCTCTTAAGCTTCAATGTTAGGACTCTGAAAAGTGTACTTCAATGTTTCTCTTTTGAAATCAATCGTTACAACACCTGTAAAACAGAATTGAATTTCTTGAAGTGAACAAAGAAACAAAAGAATGCAATGCAAGATAAGAAGGACTTCATGGAATTCCGATATTTATGGACATTGTGGTAAAAACAAAACATCTTATTAATTTTGAAATGGATTACAAATAATTATTCTTTTAAAAGTCCCAAATAAATAGCTAAATAAATGCTAATGAAAGCCCTAAAGAAGTTTCAAAATCCGCCGCTTGAGCTTCTCTTCCACCTAGACCCTCGAGGATAAACTTGTCCATAGTTAATTTTCAAGGTGTAGACTGATATTTGAAGGAAAATAAATCCTCCTAAGCTCTTCTCTTCTTGCAAGGAGGTAGGTCTTCATTCTTCGATTGTAATTGTTCTCGAAGCTCATCATTCTGTTTCCTAAGTTCAACATTCTCTGCAACAACCATGGAATACTTGTTTTTCCATACTTCAGTCTTATGCTGTGACTTCCTCAATGCAACCTCTAATTTCTCAGCTTCAGACATAAAGACATAAGCGGGTTCTTCTCTTGGAGGTAAAGGATCTTGACAAGGTTAGGGCATCCTCATCTTGATTTCTCTGTTCCTAACCCATTTGAGATATGGTTCTAAAGACACACAGTTAGGCTTCCCCAAACTGTCTCTACACTTCTTATGCAAATGCCCCCATGCATCCACAATCTTCTCTTGAAGCTCTTTGTTATCCTTGAAGAAGATGCTCTCCACTTGAACGCTCTTAGGTGGTTCCTTCAACGGATATCCCAATTGTCGACGAGCTAAAACAGGGCTATAATTGATCCCTCCATCAAAGCCAAGTAAGGGTATGTTAGTAAAATCTTCGCAGTTATCAATATATAGAATCCCATCGTACTCACGGCTATACCAATCGATGTCTGAATGAGTCAAAGCCATAATCCTTTCTGACCAACATCCGCTATTAAGGTTACAAAAAGAAACATATTTAGGCAAGTGTGAAATAAACCACTTGTACAGTAAGGGCACACAGCAGGTAATCATCCCTCCACCATGAAAGTTTCGGAGATGCACAAAATGGTAGGTGTTAGCCAATAAAGTGGGAACCGGGTTTTTCTTCATGAAGATCTTGATGGCATTGAGGTCGATGAAACCTTCAAAACTTGGGAATAGAAACACTCCATAAACATGTAGGGAAAAAATTGTTTCGAACGGAACCCTGTTCGTGTAGTCAGCGTAGTATCGGGCTTTCCTGATTAAGAAATTTGTAGTTAGACCGAAAGTCTCACCTTTGGTAACCATATTTTCCTTGATGTCAGATACTTTTAGGTATAGGATCTTAGCAATGTCTTGCTCCTTTGGATTGCCTTCTAAGAAAGGGAAAAGAGACTCTTCCAAGATAGGTAGACCAACCAAATAAGAGTATTCTTCTAGGGTAGGCAGTAACTGATAATCTAGGAAAGTGAAATAATGATAAACCGGGTCATAAAATTGTAGCAAGGCAGAAAGGAGTTTCTCGTTCACTTCACGACTCAATAAAGGTAGTAGCTTCCCATATTTGCTCTTGAATCCTTCTTGGTCTTCAAAAAAAGCTCCCAACTTCCTTAGGTCATCCAATTTGGGACTCTTAAAAGTATATTTCAAAGTATTTCTTCTATTGGAATCCATAGTGTCCTACAATGTTCATAAACAAAGTTAAATTCCATGAAGTACAATGCAGTATGATGCTATATGGATGCAACAAACACAAGTAAGCACATAAGGACACAAATGTAAACAAACAAGAAGGTCCTAGGTTTGTAACGAGCATGGAGCCAAAGGGTATACCCATTCCCAAGGGACGTGGACTAAAGGTGGATTGTACCTGTAGAACAAGGTTCCAAGAAAGTTCCAAAAGTCATTAGTCCATCTTTTGGATATTATCAATTTCCCGACTGACTCGGTGGTTAATAATATCCTCAAGAGAACCTTTTTTGAGTGTAGCATCGTGTAGTAACTATTTTGGGACTACTCCCTCATAGTCCTCGCACTACGTCCTAATAAAGACCAAAGTGGGGCTAAAGGTAACTACGGTCCCCAGTATCATAGACTCCAATCGAAAATAGTAAAAGCTTTCACAACTATACTCGTTTAACCGAACCATTTTAGAAAGGTTCTCAACTGAGCGGTGATTCTCGAGTCAACTTGGTCGGGACTCACTCCCTATAAGCCTCGTCGAATATCTCACCATCCTATCATAAGTTCACTTAAGTCCAGGTGTAGGACTTTGTCTCACCACTCAAAGATATCATCCCAAAAATCAATGAAACAAATATACAAATAAGCAATTAAGCAAATATATAATAAACAAGCATAATAAACAAGTTAGGGAAACCCACTGAAGAGAGTCCCCAGTGAAGTCACCATTTCTGTCGCGGTGAAATTTGGATACCAAGCTATTGATTAACTTGAATCTTAATTCATTTGCAACCGGTCTTTAATTTGTCCAAAGGAAGAGAAAAATATCGAATTACCCACAATGCAATGCAAATGCAAAAGCTAGAGAGTTATAGGTTCGGGGGTTCGTTAAACTTAGGGAAGGTGCTAGCATCCTAAGTTTCTGTAGTACTCTACAGGAACCTCTTGTTTTAATGTTGTTTATTGCTAAGGGTTATCTGCTTAAGGATGAAAGACCTAGTGGTTTATTTCTAAGTATACTCGAAAAGATATCGCATCTTGTGCATACATATCTTGACAGGAATGGAATCAAAGTATTTGTAGTTCCCCTAAAGGGTTTAAGGAGTCCTTTGACTGTGGTAAAAGTTCCTAAGGGATAAGGGTAGTTGATTGATTGGGTCTAGGAGGAAAGACGAGTTGTCATCTCGAGGGAGAATACTTGACTTAGCCACCACAACTTTTAGGAAAATAGTCTTTATATCGTCTTGAGAGAAGGGATTAGAAACTTGGATTATGATCGACGAGTATGCCACTATCACTCTCAAGGCGAAAAAGTCCCTACATATTGATTGTATTGTTATGGAGGCAGGAGATTTATATCTCGACGGTCAAGATGACTCATGTCTTATTCTCTATTGTGTTTTAAAAGTTTGATTGAGTTGATTTTGTTTTTGTCTAAGTTGTAAATTAAAAGACAAAGGTCCTCCTATGGGTAGAATCTATCTTAAAAGATCGACTTGAATGTGATCAAGGATCAACGGGGATTATGGTGCAAATGATATGCATACGCGCAAGTTTTACGTTACGCGTAAGATTATGGTGCAAATGATATGCATACGCGCAAGTTTTACGTTACGCGTAAGTTCTTCCTTTGGACATTTATGCATTGCGATACAGTAAATAAAAACAGATAATGTAAAAGTTTGTAAATAAATCCATACACAAACGCATGAAAGCGCTAAGTGAGTGTGTGATTTGTGAATATGTGAAGTGGAAATTGGAGCGTAAGCGTGCACGATTGGATCAATTACGATGTTGATTAATTTTAGTTGAATTGATTTTAAGTGAGATGAAATTAAGAGGAAATTATATTGGTTTAGGTGAATCGATTTTGTGAAAGGTTATTATAGTTATTACTAGTGAGATTAATTTTAAGAAAAGTTATATTAAATATTTTTTAGTAAGGCGATTTTAGGTTATAAATCAATTAAATTAATTAGCAAACAAAAGTTTAGTTACTAATGATAAGTTTTAATATTATGTAGCAAAAAAGTTGTTATTATTAATAGATAAAAACAAATTATAAATATGAGTTTTGACCAAATTATATTTAGTGATTTTACAAGAAAGGAATAAGCAAGTTAATTATAAACGTTATTTTATAAAAGGTCTAGTTATAATAATAATAGATTAATTAATTAATTAATTAATTAAGACATAAAAAAAAGTCAAATTAAAGAAAGATTAATTAAATATTAAATAAAGGTTATTATTAAGTTATTTAATGGATTTAATTTAAAAAACAAGTTAATTAAGGTTAAAGATCAATAAAACTGATTAAATTGGTTAATTAAAGGGATTAAGGCGAAAAAAGGTTTAGCGAGGCGCAGGTGCGTGGGTTACGGTGCGTGATAAGTGAGTGTGTGTACATACATATAATTATTATAATAAAGCAAAATAATAAAAAACCAAACAAACCCTAGACCCCCCAGATCCCTCTCGCGGCGCCGTTAGCCCTCTCCTCCTTCATCATTCCGCGATTTTCATCGCCGCTCTTCTTCTTCTAATCCCTTCGTCTTCTTCCCCGTCTTTCTTCGTCTTTCTTTACGAAAACCTGCAACCAAACAGCAAGAACAACATGCAAAGTGATTCAAGACTGAACTTTTACGCACAAACAGGAGTCGGCGGCGCGTTGACGGTAGTGGGGAAACGGTGATGCAATCCACAATCTCGTTCTCTCCCTCGACCGGCGATGATGAGTCTTCGTGGGTAGTCTGAGCTTCGCGGCGGTGACGGACTTTCTCGATCAAGATCTGAGCGTGTATGCTTCCTCTCCTTCGGTGATTTTTTTTCGATCCTTGATTTGCTGAATGTCACCACTTTTACAAGTGAAGCTGACGGGCCTCCAATGAATATTACTATTCAATTCTTTCCTTGTTTGTCTGATCTTGTCGAGGCAGCTTGGTCAATTTGGGGAACAACTTCAATTCTTTCCTTGTTCGTTTGATTTTGTCGATGACATGATGGCTTCAATTTTGGGAAGTTTGAATCTTCCTATCTTTGTATTAATTTGTAATATTCATCGTTGACATTGTGACTTGCTTTCCTTGATGTGTTGCTAAAATAAGAACTGGTCATGGTGATGTTCTGAAACCGCTAACGCTTCTTTTTCTTCTTCGCAGAGGACACCACATTTGAGTTCAGGGTGCTGCCTTAATTTATGCCGCTGCTAAGAAAGGCTTGTTGCGGTGATGATGACATTACGTCTGAGCTGAGAGTTGCGGCTGTCGTTGCTTGTTTCTTTATGTTGCTTGAGTTATCTATGAGCTTGGTAGGGAGTTGGTGACGGTCTCCGTTGCTCTTCCGGCAGCTCAAATTCTATGCCCGGTGATGAGTTTCACAGTTCTGAGGGCCTAAACCTCCTTCTACTCTACTTTGAGTTTCAAATGGATTTTGCTAATGTTTTTAACAGTTCACTTTTGTAAGTGAACAATGGCTGGTATTGCTATTTTTGTCCCACACTTTCTTGAAGCACGGTGTTACGCCATTGCCGAGAAAGGTGCCAGATTGGCAATGATGACTTCGTCTGAGCCTTGAGGGAAATGAAGATGTTGTTGTTGTCTTTGATGTTGTTTGTGCTTTGCATTACGTCGAAAGCTGTTTGAAATTAGTTGCTTTGCTTGTCTGAACTGTTGATGTTTGCGAACGCTAGCTTGCAGCTGATGCAATACTTGCCTGCTGTTGTGGAAATGCTTGTTGTTATACTTTTTCTGTTCTACAGGTGCTGAAATACTGGCTTACTATCATTACAATATTGGCTTGCTATTTGCAGAGCTTGCCTGCTGATATGCTTTTGTCGTGGCTGCTACCGTTGCTTGCAAAAGCTGAAATACTTGTCGCGGTCACTTGCAAAAGTTTGCATGTTGTTGTTTGCAGCTGACGTGTTTTCTCTTCTTCTTGCAGGGAAAGCTATGTTCTGAGTTCAGATATTTGTGTTGTTTTATGCTTGCCGGGAAAGGTTTCGGACCGGCGATGATGACATTACGTCTGAGCTAAGAAGTTTACGGCCGCTATTGCTTTCGAATGTCCGTTGATGCTTTCGAGTTGGTAGGGAGTTGACGATAAATCCCTTTGTTGTCCTTCCGGCTACTCGAGCTTCTACCCTATGATGACTTTAAACTGAGGGCTGGAATTAAATAAAAAAAATCTCTTAACTCTTAAATCCCGAATTATTCTATTATGGCCGCGCAGGTTCCGCTGTTAACGGAGTGCTTGGACAATGATGAGATTCGAAATCAAACTAGTAGAAGGTAATACTCTGTTCATCTTCTGTTTAATCTCATGAACTTGGTGTTATGGCTGTGATGACAACAATTCTCCCTTAACCATTCTCTTTTGTTTCACGTTTTGAGGATAATGGCAGACTCGTGATTGCGAGCATGATGAAGGTTCCAGCATGATGGAGGGTGCCATACTTCTGAAGCGATATTTGAATGGTTAAATTCAATTAAAGTACTTATGTACATCCTTCTTGCAGGTAGGATGGTAACGAAACCTGTCCGGTAGCAGTCGTGACAAAGGAGGTTCTTGAAGTTCTTGAAGTTCAAGGCTCTAACAAAAACTGTGACAACTTATTGAATTTCTTAGCTTTAGGTTTACTTTTGTAATCTTGATGTATGAGTACGTTCTGAATTCGAAAAGGCTTGATGTTGTAATTTCCCGAAGTTCCAAATTGTAATGCCTTGTATTGTAATGTCTTGCATGTTTTGCAAATAAATTGAAAGAAACTGTTGAGTTGGTACAGCAAATACTCCTGCTGTTGTTTTGTCGAATTGTAATCTCGTATTAACGTGTGTACTAAAATCCAATGGGTAAACCTATAATCTGCAATATGCATAACTTGCAACAGTTTTGTCATAAAGTTCATGAATATAAAATAAAAGCTGCAAGTAGAGCTTGAACTTATTGGCTTGATTTGCTTTTGAAAGATCTTGAGTTAAGGCTCCTTATCCCTTTTGATCTTGTAAATTGAATGGCAAATTGTCCGATGCCATAAGAAAACCATAAGCCAACAAATAAAGAAATTCAAAGCAAGACCGAACTTCAAACCCGAATCCAAGTTATCTCCTCAGGCAAATCTATTTCCAAAATAAGCTTCTCTTTCCCTGATGAAGTAATGACTCGAGAAGAAATAGAGGCCCAAATACAATCACTATATGATGAGGTAGTGGTGAAGTACTAACCATGCACTCTAGTATCATGAATCCTAAATCACCTTTGGCTCATAAGAAAACGAATTTGGTTACGACTTTAACGAGATACAGCCAGAAAATCCATCCAAGTTGTTTTAAAAAATGATCCGAGAGTGGTCCAACAGTGCAGAGATGATTACAGAAACGGAGCCCGTATCAGGATCAACCGGCCATGCTTCGAGATGCTCGTCATTGAGTATGAATACTATTTCTACCTGAAGTTATCACACTTGCACATACTTGTTAGTAAAACATGCACATATAATAGTAACAAAAGACGTCAGGTAAAAAAAACAAGGAGGCGGGATCTTAAGGTCAAAAATTAGGGTGTGACAGGTAGTCTCTTCGCCTTTACATTACAGTTGTTATTTTTAAAGCCCTTACTTTCGACTTTACTTTTCAAAGCCTTTACATCATCATGCTTTACATTCTTGACCTTTTTACATACTTAGCACATGTCCTAGGATTTAGTATGGTCAATCCTGCAAGTTAAGTCAATTGCATCTTGAATTGATAGACCAACGATTGTTTACCAAAATTCATAGTAAACACCACTGAGGACCAGCATTTCCATGAGCAGCGCCCGCTGCACCTGTCATATGAGCTCCAACTTGATTACCTCCGCCCAGAGGAATAACAACTATTGGAATAGCATTGGCTTGTGGATTACTTCCATCAACCGGGGGAGGTACAACAATGGTCCCACTGTGCAAAACTCTACTTTCGTCCACCCTAGCAATCAAAGGCTGGACAAGTGTTCTCAGCTGCTCTTGGCCGTTAGCAACCCCTTGCATAAGATCCATGAACTGCATCATGCGATCTCTGAACTCTTACAACTCAAGTTGAATATGATCCATTGCTTTCTGTTGATTTCCCCTAGTCGAGTAACAGTGAATTGTCCGGTCTACAATCCTGAAACACTGCTGAGAGAAAAACCATGGAGAGAATAAGGTTAACGGAACCAGAACACCTACAATGCAATATGATAATGATGCAAAATGCAAGCATGTAAATATGTTTCAGGGAAATTCCCCCCTTGATTCTAGTTCCACAAGCAACCGAAGAACGAAGAACCAACATATGAAGCCACAAAATCTCTCTCATAAATAAAATGAGGATCATACAACATATCGACAAGGAAAACAACAGCGTCATTGATACAACCTCATCCAATAATCCTGGTGATGGTTGGAATACAAGATAACAACAAATATAGAAGAACAAAGGAATGTTGCATCAAGCACGACAGCGAGTCTGGAACTCTTCTAACAACTTCTTCGTATTCGGATGGTCAGGTCGTGCAACCAATCCTTGAATGAGCAACTCTCTTTTGCTGACGACATCCTTCAAGTCTTAAGCGTAGTCCTCCCATTCGCCTTCTCCGAAAGCATCTTATAGTCTGGAATTTTTTAAATCTTCTTTTAACTTGTATTTCTCCAACGTGGCAAGAGCTTCTCGTAGTTTGTGCTCGCTTCCGTACTGATGAGAGGATTCTCCTGGAGCTCTCTCATCTTTGATTCAGAGTTGAGTTTTCAACCTGTCAATCTGCTGACGAAGCTCATCTTCTCTATCCTTGTTGTTGGTCAAGATGACATTCCACTAAGCGTTGAACTTTGATATCTCTAGGTGCGCTTTCTCTAGATCCTTCTTCTTCGCTTTGAGGGAATTACCCATGCTCCTTATATCTTGACCAAGACGCTCCCTAGCATGAATTTCTTCAGTCAATTCCCTCCCCATCTTGTTCAGAGTCTCTGTCTTCATTTTGGACAGGTAGGTGGCTTCATTCTTCTCGCTTCACAGCTGAATTACCTCCTTTTCTAGCTCTTCATTCGCCTTGCATAGTTCTTCCTTCTCAACCCACAGTTGATTGTACTTCTGAATGTCAACTGTTGTCGGTTCTTCAACTACCAAAGGATATAGAGGCTCTCTGATCAGGAATGGTAACAACAACCTTTCAACCCTCTCTTGGATCCATTCAACATATGATCCATATGCTCTGCAATCACCTTTACCCAAGGCATGCTTTCCTTTCCAATGAACGTCACTCCAAGCTTGTTGCAAATTAGTCAAAGCATCACTATCAGCTGTGTAGAAGCATGCTTCATCTCAAGGTTTCAAGGTTTTAATGACAACAACGACAAGACTCAAGATCATTTCATCTGTGCAAAAAGTCAAAAGCTTTCAAAAGACCAAGATCAAAGTATTATGGAAGTGATCAACATTCAAGCTTCATGTACATTTGCTCGATCATCTTTCAAGACTTGGACACAAGCTATGGTATATCAAATTCTCTAATTTAATTGATATACAAGTGTTCAAAACTATAAACTATTTTTGCATAATGCATTAACATGTTTTAAAATCATTTGGAATTGGTAAAACACTTTTAAATTAATTATTTTTCAAAGTTTTTACAGTGTTAACCGATTAACCATATAGGTTAATTGATTAACGCCCTAAAATTTTAAATTCTTTGGGCCAACGTTATAGTGTTAACCGATTAACCTATATGGTTAACCGATTAACACTGAACGTTTCCTGAAAAATTGTTTCATTTCAAGTTCAAAAATTATTTGAATGTTATACCTTTCCATGTGTTAGCTCATACTCAAATATACCCTTTTGAAATGGTGTTTTGGATGATATAAATTCTGATAATTTCAAATTAACAAACACCTCCAACAATTTTCAAAAACAATCATTGAATCATATTCACTACTTTTCAAATAACTTTCAAATACATTCAAAAAGTGTTCATACTTGCATAATCTTTCACATCCATTTGTTTGAACACTTGTATTAAGATTAAGTTGTGAATTCTGATTAAAGGAGAAGATCAATCTTTGCATTGATATTACTATTGTACTCTTAAATTATAAGAAGAATTACAGTATAGTCTGTTGTGACTTGTGATCCCGGATTGTTGGACACAAGGGTTAGTGTTTTGCAAGAGGATTGTTCTTGCACACTAGTTTGTTTTGTTGTTAGATTGTAGGTCTCACCGGTTGATGGTGTGATAGGTTGTACTTTCTAAAACTATATGTGTAAAGGGGAGTGGAGTACCTTCAGATTATGAAGGGAACCACTATAAATCTTGGTGTCCACTTTCTTTATGCTTTCTACTGTATTCATCACCAAGAACATAACCAAAGAAAAATTAAAGAACACCAAAAATCCGAAAAAGTTTCCATGCTTTCCTTGTCTGTTCTCATTCTTGTGGTGGATTGAATGGTAGACATCACCTAAGAGCGTAGGCACAGGATTCCGAGACGTGAAGATAGGAAATGCATCCAAATCTACAAAGTCAGACATATTGGGGAACAAGACTATCCCATAGATGCACAAAGCCAAGATAACGTTGAAAACCAACCAACATCCCTCCTTAGCAAAGTGTTGAGCTTTATTCACCAAGAATGACAGCGGAAAACCAGGGGATCCAACTTTCCACACCAAATTACCCTTCAACTCAGAGGCATCGAGATGAAGAGCACTAGCCAACTTGGTCGAATCAGGCTCCTCTTTATAGTACACAAAAGGCATTTATTCCAAGACAGGAATTCCTACCAACTGAGCAAACTCCTCCAAAGTTGGCAATAAGACATATCTGGGGAACGTGAAGCAACACAGCTGAGGATCATAAAACTGTAGCAGCGTGTAAATACCTCCTGACTCAAACTTGGAAACCTTACGGACAAAGCTCAGAATCTTCCCATACTCCTTTCTGAAATCTTCCATCACACTAAGATCAGCCACAGAAATGAGCTTAAGCAGAGGTCCTATCTCTAGTGTTGGGAACTTGTATAGAACACTCTTCTTTAAACTAGTCTCCATAATGATGGTGGATTAGATTACTAAAATCAAGGAGAAAATATGCACCTGAAACACAAATACATGTAAATGTTAAAATGCAAATGAGTATGCAAATGCAAACAGGGGATCAAGATTGTTGTGCTGCTGCCTGAGTTGAACCAGAGCTTCGCTTCGGTGAGAAAATATCGAAACATCAGAATACCAGCATATAAGAACCCACAGTATCAAAGATCAAATGTCCGCTTTTAAAAGAAAACCGGGTAGGTTAGAGGTCAATTTTCATGCATAACCCTTCCACTCATAAGGTATGGACCTAACATCTGACAAGGTTTGGCATCCTATGCAGTCGTCAGTGTCACAGACTTTCGAGAAACGATGATACGTTCACCATTTCTAGTTTGGCTTCATGGTCAAACGAAACGGCCTCACTTAGCTGACTCCCAAATGATCGGTCTCCAGAGTCGACAGTTTTCAGATCCAACATCCCCTCCCGACCAATGTACAGGATAGGATGTCTTCAAAAAAAACCTCATCTGAATGCGAATTTCGTGAGGACTAGTGCATTCCAAAACATACAGGTCCATCACTACTTTCCACTCTAATGTTATGTGTATTCTCAAGCCTGGGTATTGGGTTTATCTCTCGATGGAATAGTCCCACCAAACAGCACATCAACAGATAATAATATGCAGAAAAATAAAATGCAAATGCAATAAAATACAGATACAACACCTATGCATATATATACGCACCCATAAACAAGCAAACAAACGCTAGGATTGACTCGTATAGGGGATGAGAAAAGTCCCTAGCAGAGTCGCTAGTTATCGCATCGCTGCGAAAAAAGGGGCCGGAAAAGACAGAAGATTCGCCACTGTTCGTTATTTATCCCAAAGAGAGGGAAAGGAAACGATTGAAGAAAACATACAAAAAAAAGGGAAAGACAAGGTCATCGCAACCAAATCTTGGGTTTAGGAGTCAGTTACCCAAGGGGAAGGTATGAGCACCCACACCTCTGTTGTACTCAACGGGATCCATGCTTGTTGTCTAATCTATGGGTGAAAACTATCTAAAGCCACTGCTAAACGGGGGTGAAAGGGAAGAACAGACTCGATAGGACATTTCTGCCCTATGCCTACGTATTTCCTCGTGCAATGGGAAAGTCAGATTCAACGTAGTTCGGGAAACTATGGGTGATGGGGGGAAGGTTGCTCGCCAAGACATTGTTGTCTTGTGCCTATGTATCCTCATCTGGTATGAGAAATCAGAGCAAACGTAGTTCGGGAAGACACAACCACTGGTTGGTTCAAGTGTTTTACTGAGTAAGGTTAAATCCTCGTTCTAGCAGTTAGGGACGATGCCTGTTTGTGGTAGAACAAAAACTTAACACACTCTTTCTTAAAATGAAGTTTAAAACAAATCCTGAAGGATAAAAAGGTTTGCCTTTGTTTTGTGTTTTTTATGAGAAGATGTGAATTGAGTTAGATTTGAAACTCATGTTGCACTACAGACTATGACTTGAGAGCGAATGCGTCGTATATCGCCCAAAGGGCATACACTAAATACTCTAGACAGTATGAGAGGAGGCCCTCCACCTATCACTCCTCAAGTACTTAAGGCTCATAACGTACAATAAGTGTTAACCTTTATTAAGTGTCTTATGAAGTTATGAGATGAGAAGAGAAGACACAGACTCTAAGGGGAACTGATTAACCCTAATGTTATCATGCAATGTGATCCTAAAGTTAGGATTGAAAAGGAAACTACCTAATGTTATCATGCTTAGATTGAAAGCCTATTGTCTCTACTACTCCCATTTTAAATAGAGGGACTAGGAATCCTAAGAGATCATGGCAAAAGAGCACAAGTAAACATATAGCAATTCAATCACAGATGAAAAGAGAAATGAAAGATGAAAGTGACTTAAACAAGTCAATGAAATAAGAGATGCAAACATAAAATGCAAACACAAATGCACGGATGAAGAGATGTAACAAAACTCCACAACCAAAAGAGACTCAAACACAAGAGAAATGACTTAAAGAAGTAAAGAAGGATGAGATGAAATGGGAGAAGCAAGCTCCTACAACCATCAACCATCAATCACCAAAGAAGAATGGTGATATCCTAAGATGCACACATAAAGAAAAGAGGGAGGAAAAAGTGTGGGGAAACCACCACCACATGCACATCTCAACCATACAATTCTTAAAGATCAAGTAAAACAAAGCAACAAAACAAGTGCAAAAGAAACACCAATGTTCATGACAAACTCAAAGTGCAAACATAAACACCAAATCATCATGAAAAAGGGTCTAAACCCCTAGGGTAGAAGTGAATCAACAAGAGGAAAGCCTCAAATTCAAGGTTAAAACAAGAGGGAATCACAAGCATGATCATGTACAAGTGAAGAAACAAAGTTCTATCATAATATCAACACTTAGAACAAGTGGGAAAGCATGATTCAAAGATGACTTGTGATACAAGTTACACATACAAATGATCCCTAACAAGTGAAACAACATCTCAAGTATGTTAAAATGAATCAACAAAGCTCAAAATATGCATATGGGATCACTCATGATCATATCCCAAAGATTTAGGTCAAACTAGTATGTGCAAGCATGGCAAAAGATGACTTGAACTTGAAGCAACTATGAAAAATAGGAAACAAGCTCAATAAATGCCAAGTAAATAACCAAAGCAAGCTTGATCCATCATAAAAACAATAAGCACAACCTCGTGACCAATTTCAACTCAAGGCGCCACCAAATAATTCCAAGAAGGTTTGGTGTTCCACCTTATCGAGTAAGTGTCGAGGCTCAATAAAAGTCAAAGCAAAATCATATGAAAAATGAACATTGGCCACTCAAACACACCCTAAAAAATGCCTCAATCCCTCACCTAAATGAGGGAGAAGCAATGGTCATAGGGGATTCAAAATTGAAGTTCAAATGGTCAATGTAAACTATGGTAAACACCAAGAAATACATTTAATTGTAAATTTAAAATAAAATAATAAAATAAATGGAAAATGAAAATAAAAATCATGAAAAATTAGTTAACATTTTGAAATAGCTGAAAACTTTTTTTTTGGGATTTTTAAGATGATCAGAACTAATTTTAAAATCATTAAAAGTTAAAATGAAATAAGAAAGAAATAAAATAAAGAAATAAGCAAGAGGGGTGTATACAACAATTACCCAAATGAACTGAATCAAGGCAAATCACGCAACTGGGCCAAACAGGTAGGGGTGTGCATAGAAAATGGGACTAAGCCCAAACCAAAGCAAAGTCAGGTTTAATAAAACTTAGTGTTTCATTAAACCACGTGGAGTCAAACTCAACACCTGGCCCGGTCAAGCAAATGAAAACGTGACAAATCACATGGTCAAATATTCAACCCACTCCAACTCAGCTTTAATCAGAGAGATGACCATACGCCAGAGCTAGGGCTCCGGTCGTCTTCTCTGGCCAGCTCGCCGGAGACTAGTCATCAAATCTCAATAAAAATGGCAAACTCTTGTACCATTCGAAAGCTCTCATCACTAGCAACATGAATCCAACACTTTTATTTGAAAAAGGTTCTTAGAAAGACATGAAAACATGCCATAAATCTTAAACATGTAAACTGAAAACTCAATCAAACGTCAATAAAAAACTAGTCAAACATTGCCTATGTATAGTAGGGCTTCAGATGCAAGCCAGATGAGACCTAATGGATGCCTAGAATGAAGGTTTGAAGTTGAGAAAACTTACCAAACTGAGTGGTTCCATTGACCCTTCACAAGGCTTGCAAACTTCAGTTTAAGGCTGCTAAATTGCTGATTCGAAGATGAGAAAAATGATGAATTCTTGAGCAATTATTTCTCCTCTCACACAGGCAACCAAAAACTGATGATTAGGGCAACCTTTAGAGCTTTTATATGAGGGCTTTGAGGACTCCATGCAGGCCCGTGATGGTTCTATTGTGTGATCCCAAAAATTGCCAAAAACCTCCACTTATGCTACACACGAGTTCAGCAAGCTTCACTCCTCATTGGGTCAGCAATTAAGCATTTGAGGTGTGTAGAAAACAATTGGATTAGTTTTGATCATGTAGCATAAGGTTGTACCAAGTTTTGATTCATGATCTTTTAAGGTATAAAACTTTGAAAAATGGAACATAACATGTACCTTTGTTGGTCCAAATGTGGTAAATTTAGGCAATACCAAAATATGATGAGATCATAATGCCAAAAGAACATAAACCAATTCAAATTATGGCTTGTAATGTAAGAAATTCAAATCATGACCAAAAGTCAAAATTTCATTTTCAAAATCACTCCAATTATCACATAAACCATCAATCCTTATGCATTTTAAGTCCATTATGGAGCTAAGGCAATTAGACACAAGTTTTATGTTGGTTGAAAATGGATTAGAGGTCTTAAAGTTCATGAAATGGACCATTGAAAAGAATGACCTATAATGAACTTTCCCAAAATACCTTTGCCTTATAGAGATCATAACTTGAGCTCCATACATGTGAATGAGGACTTCTAGGACTTTTTGGAAAGCTAACATCATGAAGAATAACTTTCATGTTCACTTGAAGTTAAGGAGAAGCTTGATTCCATGTCAAAAATGCCTTGGAAGTGAGTTGACTTTGAGTTGACCAAAATTCTTTTCATCTGATGACACCAACTTGTTGACACCATCACTTGAGATGTACAAACTCAATGGATGAGTTCTTGTACTCAAAAGAAATATTGAAAGATGATGAACAAGTCCCATGTTTGCTGGAAAATGAGATTGAGCTTGCATCATAGTGAAAATTGTCCTTGAAGTTAGGCACCAAAGTAGGGGATTTTACACTGAAATCATCTGAAACCCTAATTTGGTAACTCCTTAAACTCTTGAATCTCCTTGATTTGATCTCAACAAGGCATCCTAGATGCCTTAAGATGACTTCTCATGGCCTCAATGACCTAGAACCAAGTCTTGAACCCTCTCAAGTCCACAATTGACTTTGGGTTGACCAAATGAAACCCTAGCTCCACATTCTTTGACTGAGGCTCTTGCAGATGAAATGTATGACCATACAAATTTCACAAAGACCCCTCAAGACACAGAATTGAGCTTTTAAAGCATGTTTTATCTAAGTAAGTGACATCATGAACCTCTAATGATCCTCTAATGATACTCAAGATAGGAGGTGACACCCATACACAAACTTCTCTTCTGAAAGAGCTTTGAAACCCTACCACGATGGCAATGAGCTCTTGATGGCTTACACATGATGCCCTTCCTTGATCTTGAACATGAAGCTCTTTTCTTGAATGGAAAACACAACACCTCTTGATCCCATGTTAAGAACCAATGATATGCAAATGCAAATGCTAAAATGAGATGAAACATAAGCCAAGTTAGAAAGAAAAGGTTGGTCAAATTTTGGGGTACAACAGTTATTCCATCCTTTGGTTGGTAACCTTCATTTCCTTGTTGACGATCCCAACTTTTGGTTGGTAGTCTTTGTTTTGGGCTAGTGATTCCAATTTTTGATTGGTAGTCTTCCTTTGTTGGTTCAACTATTGGAGTTGGTATATTTCTCCCCCAGAGTTCGCCTTTGGTCGGCATTCTAGTGATCCTAACTTTTAGGTAGTAGCCTTGTTCCTCAACTTTTGGGTTGGATGTTTTCCCTTACGGATTTGAAATGGTTCCAACTTTTGGTTGGTAGCTTGTGTTTATACCTTTTAATTGTTGTACTCCCTAGTGAGGTCGTTGTTTTCAGGTTGTTATTCCCCATCATTTCGCCTACGGTCGGTGTTGCGGTGATTCTAACTTTTGGTTGGTAGCCTTTGTTATTCCAACTCTTGGTTGGTATTGTTTGTTTTTTATCCCATGGGAGTAACCTTTATCCCTTTGGATATTTTCTTCTGGTAGATATTCTTTCCTGCAGAGTTGTCTATTTAGGCTTCTCTTTGTCCCCAATGGAGTTGTCTTTTCCCTCAGGTTGTAAGTCCGTTGATTATACGTCCTGCAGGTTCTTGATTTGAATTTTGTCCCCAGAGGTTACCTCTGGTTGGCATTCTCTTGATCACAACTCTTGGTTGGTATCCTTTGGTTGCTTATCCTAACTCTTGGTTGGTATCCTTTGGTTGTTTATCCCAACTCTTGGTTGGTATCTTTTGGTTTGTATCCAGCTGTTTTGTTCCAACTTTTGGTTGATATTTTGTTCATCTTGGATTGTTATCCTTAGCGTGTCGCATCCTAACTTTTGGTTGGTATTCGCTGTTTTGCATCCCTGTAGGTTGCGAATTTCTGAGTTCTTTGGTATTCAATATCTGTGCACCTTAAATGTTTGAAATTTGTTGCTATCATCCCTTCAGGTTCAAGTCAATTGAATAGGGGCAGCTGTAGCACCCCAATATATGTTCAAGTCTCTGCATATCATAGCATTGGCTCTCGAGACATGGGATCAAGGTGTTTCTGTGGCTCACGGTTCCCTTTCGTTGCAAGAGTTTAAACAACGAGTATTAGAGGCTCCGACATTTATTTTGCCCACGATCGAGCGGTCAATTTTATTTTATTCAGCAGGTTATTTTCAGCTTAGGAGACGGTGTACAGGCTATCTCAAGAATCGTCACAGTTATAGTATCCAAGGGCAATTTTCAGAGGCTTAACAGAGCTTAGAACAGGTGGCAACGGGTGATTATGCAGGATGCCCTCCATTTGGCGCCAATTTGAGCATTTTTTAATGTGCTAACCGGTTACCACATATGGGTAATCGGTTACCCTAGGCGAAATTTGCCAAGAGATTTGAATTTTTAGCATTTTGCAAATTTCCAATCATTTCCAACCTTTAATTTCACATGATCATCATTGGAAGAATCTAGAATTGTTTCAATTTTCACTATTTCCCTCCAAATTTCAAACACTCCATTCCTAATTCCGCTCCTAATTTCCATTCCAAATGCTAATCCACACTTCAAACCATATTAAGATTCCAAACCTAGAGCTTATTTAAGTGAATTTGCTCCAAACCTCATAAAATAACCTTCATTCACACCAATTCACTCTCAATTTAAAAAATTTCTCTCAACTTTTTCACTCCCAAAACCTCCATTAAAGCTCTCTTCACTTGAGTTCATTGATTCTTCATTGGAATCCTTGAATTCTAGAGCTAAACCTACATCATTCATTTCCATTATCTTCAATTCATGTTAATTGATTATCATGAATGTTTGCTTTGCTAGATTTATGATGTATGTGTGCGTTTGCTTCCGATTTAGTTTGTTGCATGTCCGTTTGATCGTTCGATCATTTGATTTGAATTGAAAAACATGATGATCTTGTTGGTTCTTAATGATGCAATGTTATTGATCAATTATGTTTGATTATTGAAGCATGTTCATAACATGGCAAATGATAAGTGGGGGGTTTCTCTTTACTTGTCTAGAGTGTTTAGCGTATGCCCTTTGGACGATATGCGGCGCATTCGCTCCTATGTCATAGTCTTTAGTGCAACGTGAATCATAAAGAAAATTAATTCACTTCACTAAAACTCACAAACCAAATTCAAACCTTTTATCCTTCAGGATTGTGTTTCTAACTCATTTTTAGAAAAGAGTACGTTACTTTTCCATTCTACCGCAAACATGCATCCTCCGTAACTGCTGGAATGGGAGTTTAATGTCACTCATAAAAAACGCCTAACCAACATGTGGTTTCGTTACCTGAACTACGTTTGCTCTGATTTCTCATACCAAATGAGGATACGTAGGTACAAGACGGCGATGTCTTGGCAAGAAACCTTCCCACCATCACTCGTAGTTTTCCGAACTACATTGGCTCTAACTTTCTAATTGCACAAGGGAATATGTAGGCATAGGGTGGGGATGTCCTATCGAGTCTCTTTCTTTTTTATTTTGTTCTCGTTTCTTCTTAGCAGTAGCTTATAGATAAACACGCCCCTTGATTAGACAGCAAACATGGATCCCATTGAGTACAACGAACGTAAGGGGTGCTAATACCTTCCCCTTACGTAACTGACTCCCGAACCCAAGATTTGGTTGCGATGACCTTGTCATTTCCCGTTCTTCAGATTTTCTTTGATCATTTCTTTTCCCTCCCTTTGGGATAAATAATGTTTGGTGGCGACTCTTTTATTTTTCTGCCGGGTGTTCTTTGCAATTGTGACAGTAACAAAGTAGTATTTGTGTGAGAACAATTTTGGTACTCTAACGTTTGTTTTTTTAAAGAATTAACAAACAGGTTTTAGCTCTGATAGAGAAAGCTCTGACTCTGATAGAGACTATGTGTAACGTCACTCTGATGTGACCAAAGTCGTTTCTGCACCATAGAAGCAAGTCTGCTTCTGATCTGCTCACATTCAAAAAGATTCTAAGAAGACAATATGTTACTGCTGCAATGCTCTCTTGGATTCTGGTTTTGAGCGTGATTCTGATGTCTTACTTATGAAGGTTGTCTAGTTTCTGAAGTCATTATCTTCTGAAGACTAAGTGTTGAAGACTCTGAAGACAAGGTTCTACTGAACAATGTTCTGAAGACTCTGAAGACTTGGGTTTCTGAAGACTAAATGCTAAAGAATAAAGACAAAGTTCTGTTGAACAATATTCTGAATACTCTGAAGACTTAAGTTACTAAAGACCAAGGGTTCTAAAGACTGAGTGCTTAAGACTCTAAAGACAAGGTTCAGGTGAACAAGTTCTGAAGACTCAAGACTCTGAAGACCCAGTGATCAACTCTTCTACTCATGCTTCAATCATCTCTATTCAGAAGCCTCTAATGTACAGAAGATAAGATCAAACAATCATAAGGGAAATATTACATAGTACATATTAAACACGTTCTATTCCACTACCATTCCACTATCCTAATTTAGTGGTACAAAGGACAACATTTGTGTACGATTTTCATCCCTACGTAACGACATTATTTCAAGTCGCCATCTATCTAAAGGATATTCCTGATCTTCCCTCCAAAGGATCTTTTTCTGATTATATAAGGACTCGATTAGTTGAAGAAAAAAATAAATGACGAACGGAGACGAACTATGAAGAACTGAAGCAACAGTATTGAAGCACCACAATACAAAAAAAGAACAGTGTTCATACTATATAAGTTTTCTTTAAGTCATTTGAGCTACAAATAGTGTTTATATCTGCTTGTGTAGAAGCAATTCATTGTAAACATTTTTGTTCAAACTGTTGTTTGTGATTCCTTAATGGACCAGTTAGGTCAGAATCCTTAAGAAGAGACCGTTATTCTCTTGGTTGTTAGTCACCAGCGGTTGCTAGTGCAGTGTAATCAGTTGATTATAGTGGATTAAGTCCTTGTTTATAAGGCGAAATCACCTTGGCGGGTGGACCAGATTAGCTTGATAATTTTCAAGTGAACCAGGATATATCATGTATCTTTCTCTCTTGTTAGTTTATTTGTGATCTTTGTTTAAGTTTCGCAAAAAGCTTTCATTTTTTAAAACCCAATTCAAACCCCCCTTTCTTGTGTTTTCTCACACCTTCAATTGGTATTAGAGATTGGTTTCTAAAATATCAATTTTGTTCCTAAAAAAAATTCTAAGAAAAATTATATGCAATTAAAATGTTAGAATGTCAGAGCTATGATTCAGACACAAGATATTTTTATCAAAATAATTTTCCATTAATACTTCATTTCCATCTTCTATTATGATCACACCGTACTTGTATGGAATGACTTTCTCTTATTCGTATGGCACTGGTCCTGGCAAGTAGATTACCAAAGGGTTTATCTAGGTCATTCAAATTTCATAAGTAACCTTAATTGGTTCCAGCTTGGGGATGTTGAAAATTTTACCACTATCAAAAGGGATCTCTAAGCGTTTTGGTTCATTGAGCAAAGGAATTACGATGAAAACATCCTTGTTAACTCCGTAGTTAATAGGCTTTCTTGTATTGAAAATTGTGATGGTTCTTTTATCCAACAGTTCTTGAATCTCATTCCAGATACGGAGGTAACCATATCGGCTTCTACGCACAAGCATTTTTGAAATTTGACCAATGTCGTTTCAATGTTTTTAATGTCTTAAACTGCATACTTCCCTGGGCAACCTTGCAGCATATTGATTGACTGAGAATTCATGTGTACTTTGGTTTCCACTTGGTCCACTTGATTTTGGACATCCGCTCGCACAAGGTAGCATCCTTGGCTATTTTTTGAATATATTCCACAGCATTCATAAATGTGAGGTAGCACGCGGCCGTATCCATTATGTATGGAGTGCATCTTTACCAAATCGGTTTCCAGCAAGCGGATGTCACAGCTTTGGTGTCTTCTCGGGTTTCCGTCGGTCATGCTAACTTGATGCGTGTTTTCATCTTGGTAGATTGGAACCCACCAATGGTCCAACAAATGTCGATGATTTCTTTGTACGTGCAACCTTGAACATTTTTGGAGCAATCTTTGCAATCTTAATAATTATGCGATGATAGAAAACCAAGTCTTACTTGTTTGGCATGCAATTCTACCAACCTGGTATTCATTAAAAGAATGTCGAAAATCTAATCATGTTGACTTGGTAATCATCCCTTCCATGGTAGTCTTGGATCTATCCTAGATCTATTTGACGTTGGAGGGATTTTCGTACAAAGGAACACCCATGATTATCTTTTGAGCAAATTGAGCAAGCGTTGTAGTCATGCAGCGGTAGATTGTGATGTTGGCTTTGTCTTGAGTGCATTGCTACTAGATTGACATTTATTGTGTGGATGTCATGATTCTGAATAATGCCTGGATGTTCATACACCATATTTATTCCATGGATCCTGTGATCTTGGATCCATCCTAGATCAATCTGCTCTTGAAGAGCTTCTTGTATAATTATGCACCATTGATTGTTCTTGGAACAAATTTCGCATTGATGATAGTTGTGAGGTTGTACGTGGTCGTACTCACTTTGTCTGCAATGTCTTTACCAGATTTGTTCCTAGTATATGTACATCGCGAATTTGATAATTATTGCCAGGTCCTTCATCTATTAAGTTTACTAAAGCTTTTTCATGTTATGGCAATGGATTTGTTTGGACATTCAGATTCATATCTTTGAAAGATAAAACTCTGTTTTTGACGAGTTTTTGTACATCAGATTTAAAACAGAAACGATTCTCGATGTTATGTCCCGGTGATCCTTAATGGTAAACACAAAATTGGTCAGCCTTGAACCAATAAGGGGGTTTTTAGGAATGGAAGAAGGAGTTCTAGTTTGAATGTGTCCTTTTGCTAGCAACACTGGGAATAGCTCCGCATATGGCATTGGGATAGGATCGAAACCTGGTGACCTTGGGATACGATTGTTGTTGTATTGCGGGCAAGCGTACTGAAGAGGATACTGTTTCCTTTGTTGATACTATGGTTGCTAACTTTGATTCTTAGGAATCTGCGGTTGATATCCCAGAGCTGGCACTGGGTTGATAACAGGAGATACTGTTGCTACCTGTCGAGGTTGGTATCTTCATCTTTGTTTACACTGTGAAATAGTGTTGATTTCTTTCTCTTTCTTCTTTTGGAAAGCGCTTCTATACCTCTTGTTACTACTGGTTGACTCTGGATCTTTGACCAATTGACCTTCTCGGACTGCCTCCTCAAGGCGTACTCCCATGTTTACCATCTTGGTGAAGTCATTAGGCGCACTGGTGACCATCCAGTCATAAAAGAATGAACTCAAAGTTTTCAAGAAGATTTTCGTCATTTCCTTTTCCACGAGAGGAGGACAGATCTGGGCGGAAATTTCACGCCATCTCTGAGCATATTCCTTGAAGGTTTCTTTATCCTTCTAGGACATAGCTTTAAGTAATCCCTGTCAGGTGCCATATCCAAATTATATTTGTACTGCTGAACAAAAGCTGCTCCAAGATCTCTGAAGGTATTGATCTTTGTACAGTTTAACCCCATGTACCATTTGAGTGCGGCACCAACTAAACTGTCTTGAAAGTAGTGGATCAGTAGCTATTGGTTTTCCGTTTGGGTAGATATTTTTCGAGCATACATTACCAAGTGACTTTGAGGGCAAGAGTTGCCTTTGTATTTTTCAAAGTCAGACACCTTAAATTTGTGCGATATTTTGACATTTGGGACTAAGCAGAGATCAGCAGTATCTTTTCCAAATAAGTCTTGCCCGCGAATGGCATGGAGTTCTTTCTGCATTTCCAAGAATTGTTCATGGAATTCATTCATTCGCTCATATACCTCTACATCCTTGCTTGGAGTAGCATGAAAGATATGCTCTTCTGGAATGGTATGCACCACAGGCTGTGGCATAGTCATTATTTGTGCGGCTCTTAGCGCTTATGTGATCTGAAGTTTGTAACCTTCAAGTATGGGAATCTTTGTCGCATCTCTTGCGTCTTCATTTTCCTAAAGTTTGTAACCTTCAGGTCTGGAGATTCCAGTCGTAGCTTTTGGGCCTTCAGTGACCGGAGGCATATATCCTTCAGACACAAGATTGAAAGGCATGCCCTAGAGAAAATCTTTAGGCATTTTTTACTGAGGAAGGCTGACGGGTACCTCAAATATTGGTGCAAACATAACTTCTGAGATTACAGTCCTTTAAGCTTGTTGATCTTGAGTTGCTGGCATTGATTCAATCTGGACTTTGAGTCTTTCCATACCCTTTATTTTCCTCCTCAATATCATCCATTTTCTTTTGACAATTGGCCCGAGTATTGTACGAATGAGACAGTTTGACTCTAAAGTGTGATGAAAGTGTAAGTTTTATAAAGAATGTGTGAAATGCTAGAATGATGCATGATGTGCAAAGAAAATGCAAATGCTCCTTTTTTTTCAAAAGAACTTTTAACAATTATGTTGCAAATATCATACAATGATTGGAAACTCTTTATTTAATTCAAAGGATTACATTATCTTACCGAGAAAAGTACATTATTTTACAAAGTGCAGGAACTGAAACTCGACTTATGAATCCTAAGGAATTCTGGATAAAGGTCCAGATGCTGGTTGCTGATTCCCTTTTCGTTTCTTTGATCGGGCTTTTTCAACCATTGGCGGGTCGATGATCCTTTCCCAGGTGAAGGGGGAGAGTAAATGTTTCCGTTCTTCTTGACTTTCTACAGTATGTTGCTTTAGTATCTCACACAGAGCATCATTTTCCTTTAGTGGCTCTTGAATCTTTGTGCACTCCAAGCTGATAATTTGATACTTGTTCGTCTAAGAGTTCTTTTCGCGATGAGTTTTATTAAAAGCAACTTGAAGTTTCTCTGTGTCGTTTATGAAGTAGAGGATAGATTCCTTTAGGGGAAATACTTCTTGATAAGGGTAAGGCATCTTTAACTTAATGGCTCTAGCTTGTACCCATTGGAGATAAGGCTCCACAAAGATGCAGTTTTGTTTTCCCAGTGACTCTCTTCCTTTCCTATGAATATGATGTCAGGCATGTACGACCTCTTCTTTTAGTGCTCTGTAATTTTCTCCCTCCTTAAAGAAAAGACCTTCCAGATGAATGTTATATGGTATGTCCTTCATCGGGTAACCAAGCTGATGACGGGCTAAGATTGGGTGGTAGTTGATTCCTCTTTTTGTACCAATGAGGGGTACATTGGAGAAACTTCCACAACTGTCAATGATCTTTGTTCCATCATAGACCCAATTGTATCAATTTATGTCAGAATGAGTAAGGGACATAATCTTTTGGGACCATCTGTCATACCCAAAATTTTACCTTTAGATCACTGATCATTTCGCATTTCATTCTAGTATGTATTTCGTTTTAACTAACCGCTAACCGGTTTGCAAAGATGTTTCGTTTGGCAGGAAAATAATACCGTGTGCTAATTCATGGAGTACAGATGCATCGTCAGTCTTTTGACGATTACAGAGTCAATTTACCCTCAAAGGATCTCCAGGCAATCATGGTTTCTTGTTCCTGATTTACACGATAAATGGTTTGAGAACGGGTGGATTTCTATGGTGGTATCAGCTTGGTTCGTTTCAGATTATAAAAGTCAGGATTACTCGAGATACGGCTAGGAATTTAAACGCGGAATAAAAGTAAGTTTGCTAAGAAATTGGATTTATTTACTTATTTATTCAAGGCCATCTTCATCGAGTCTCATTACCGAGTACGAGTTATCTTTTAAGGGGTTCGGTTGAGTTTAAAAGTTGTGTTGGATGTCATTTAATTTCGAGTATTATGCAAGCTGTTAGTTGCCGAATTCAGATTGTGATATGTCAAGATTATTCAAAAAAAGATACAGATGGATTTTAGTCGGAAAATAAGAACTTTGTTTATTAAAGACTGGATTTATTTATTTTTCAACTTTCGTACAATATTCAGGTTACAACATTATTCCGAATTTTTACATTTTCGAAGATTTACAGATTACAAAGTCCTAATCCTAAATTTTTCCTAAAGTTCTAAATCCGATCTTCAGCTTCCAAGTCTTCATTCCTGAGCTTCCAGAACCTGCAAAACAAGACAACGTCAGATAAAAAAAAATTGTTGTCAATTGAAAATTTATTTTCGAAAAGGATTTGAGTTTTTAGTTTATTTCAGACCCTCAGAAACAATGTTATCATCGGGTCCGGGAGGGGCAGCAAGTGAATGCTACCGAACGCTCCATTTCAGGCAACCTTTGGCAAAAACCTGGCAATATCTGTTCAAATTCTGGGATAGAGAAAAAAAAGCTTTTTTCGAAAAAATGATTTCAGCCAAACAAGTCCTTAAGCCAAATTCGAATCAAATCCATATCAAATCTGGATTTCATCATCCAGAGTCAGGGATCCAGAAATGTAATAGATATCAAAAAACCTAATTCAGATCTGAAAATCAGGATATCATAACAAATCAAATCCTCAGATATCATCATCAAAAGAAACGTAAATCACAATCCAGGCCCAAAGTCAAGAACAAAGAAGATTAAAAAAGAATATAAAATCATCACGAAAATCATAAAAAAAAGGGGAGGGGGGGACGGCCGCGAAAAACCCTAAAGGACCATCATCACAAATCATCCAAAACGGCAACGAAAAAAATCAAGTCGGGGACAAAACCATCAGAAGACGAAAAGAAAATTGTCAATCCGCCGTCCAAACCGCCACCGAGCCTCAGTCAAATCATCATTGGCCAAAAACCATTTAGCCCTCCTCCAAAATCACAAAACGGACAAACCCCACATCACCGGCCGGAAACGCAAGCAGAAACCACCCAACACCCATCATCATAAAACATCTACAACCCAAAAAAAGGGTGAGCAAATCTTTCTAACATGATATTTTTTGTTCTTTTACAGAGACCATAAGAAGAAGAAGAAGTTCCTTTTTGTGGGAGGAAAGAAGAGAATGAATCATGGCCATAGATCGTGAGAGAATAGACAAGGAGGATTGAGAAGAAAAAATTCCAGAGAAGACCAGTTGGAGGATCCGCCGCGGCTACAACAACAAGGTCTCAAACCCTAAATTCTGGGGCTGAACCCCTTTTATGTATCTCTGCGTGGGTCGGGTCTGGAGGTTGTGACCTAGCCCGACCCGTTTTGGCTGTTTATTATTATTTATTTTCTGTTTGTTTTCCATTTTCTTTATAGTTTTAATCAATAACTAACATTTCTTAAAACAAAATTCTAACTTTCTTTTATTTAATATCTCTAACCTAATAATTTTTTTTATTTAAATCTAACATTTTTGTATTTTAATCTAACCTTTTTATTTAAAATAAACCTTTTTTGATCTAACCTTTCTTTAAATAAACAAAAATCTTTTCTTTAACTAAAAGCTAATTTTTTTCTTAAAACTCTAGTTTTTTTAAATCAAAATTTTAAACTCTAATTTTTTTTCTAACCTAAAACTCTAACCTTTCTCTGAAATTTCTAACACTTTTATTCTAACATCCGTGCAAGTTAACCCTGATCTAATTTCTTTTTTTTATCATTCTCAATTTCTGTCTTTTGTTCCTAATATCGCTCACATTTATTCATGAATCTGGGTACTAATATTTCTTATTTTTTTGTATTTATATTTACTCTTTGTACAATATCTAGCGCTATCATCCCTATCATTCACCCTTGTATATTTTTCTCAACACCTCCATTGCTTATTAATTTTCAATTATTTACCGTTAATTCCCCTCCGAAGGAAAGGTCTAACCGTTTGACCACCGTGTCAATAGTCTTTAACCCTCATCCATCTTTCACCTTTCAAACCTCAAGACTTTGAGTTGTCGTACTCACGCTTAGGCGTCCCACAGTGGACAATTGTACCCTTTAACCTAGCCGTAGGATAAGGATTCTCCGCATTCTATATATGTTTCCCGCCGTGGAATACTTATTTTACACTCTTTCAATTCAAACTTTTCAACGTAGAGATAGGAGCCTCCGCACTCCACGTAAGTGCTTCCCTATGAACGTTTATATTCCATTGGAACCTTGACCATAGTCAAGAAGTTCCTCATCTCCCTCTGTGAGGGGAACTACGATTACTTTGATTCCCTTCCCGACCTCGGATACGTAGGCACAAGATGCGAGTCTTGGCGAGTAAACTTAGGACTAACCCTTAGGTCTTTCTCTTTAACCCCTAACCCTTAGCATAACCCTTAAGCAAATAACTTTAGCAATAGAAAACTTAAAACAAGAGGTTCCTGTAGGGTACTACAGAAGTCTAGGATGCTAGTACCTTCCCTAAGCTTAACCAACCCCCGAACCCTAGATCTTTCTCCGCATTGTGTTTACGATGCAAAATAAGTTTTTCCTTTCTTTAACCTTTCCTTCGGATAAATCAAAGACCGGTTATGAACTAAAGATGTGATTCAAATTAATTAATAATTTGATATCCTATTCTCACCGCAATAGAAAATGGTGACTTTACTGGTGATTGACAATCTTATCTTTTGAGGGTTATCCCTATCTTGTTTTTTATGCTTGTTATTTGCTTTAATATCTGCTTATATATTGTTGTACCTTGCTTGGGGTATCATTTGTTGTGAGATAATTCCTACACCCATACTTGAGTGCAATAATTGTAGGAAGGTGATATATTCGACGAGGCTTATAAGGAGTGATTCCCGACCAAGATGACTTGAGAATCAATGCTCAGTTGAGGCTCTCTTGAAAATTAGTACTGTTGAGCGAGTATTCGTGAAAACACTTACTATTTTTGACTAGGAGCCTGTGATACTGGGGACCGTAGTTACCTTTAACCCCACTTTGGCCTTATCTAGGACGTAGTGAAAGGACTATGAGGGAGTATTCTTAAAATAGTTGCTACGCGATACTACATTCAAAAAAGGTTCTCTTAAGAATATTATTAACCACCGAGCCAATCGGGAAATTGATAATATTCGAAAGATGGACTGATGACTTTGGGTGTCTCTTTAGAACCTTGCTCTCCAGGTACAATTAACCCATAATACATACATTTTTGGGATAGGTAAACCTTAGCTCCGGTCATGGTCCCTATAACCTAGGACCTTTGATCTTGTTATGTGTGTTTTACATCCTGTCTTGCATCGCCTTGCATTCTATTTGCATATTTGCATGATCCATTGCATATCATATGTCTATCCGGTAACTCATGTCCAGTTTTCTTTATCTTCCAGTGTACCTTTGAGTCGTCAAGCTGATTCCTCGACACAAATATCGGACTAGAGCTAACTACAGACGAAGAATGTCCGAGCAAGAGGTATATAGTGAGGAAATCCAAATGGAGATCGATGAGTTGAAATCAGGCATGACCAAGCTCATTGAGATGCTTCAAGTACTGATTTCCAGAGGAGAGCCATCTCAGAGGACCGTCATTCAGGAAGTTTCAAGTGTTGATCCTCCTCCTGTTCAAATGTCACCATCTACTTGGCCAGAGTTTGGTTTACCTCCTAAATACTCTCCACCTCTTGCATCTACTGCTATGATTGGTCCGACTGTCAGACCAGTTTTTCAAACTCTCGTCTTTGCCGAACCCAGACCTGTGGTCTACATTGTTACCCAGACTATTTGAGCTCCCTTTGAGAATCCTGTCTATGAGTACAATGCTACTAGTGCTCAAGGGGAAGACCATGAAGATTTTGTTGAGCCTGAGATTGTCTGTGAACAGTTTCAGAACATAGACAAGAGACTCAAGGTCGTCGAGGGTACCGACTTCTTCAACATAGATGCAGACAATATGTGCCTAGTTTCTAGTCTTATTATGCCTGCCAAATTCAAGACTCCTGAGTTTGTGAAGTATAAAGTTCACTCATGTCCAAGAGCCCATCTAGTCATGTACTTCCGAAGGATGGCATCTTACACCAACAATCATTAGCTACCCATCCATTGCTTTCAGGACAGTTTGAGTGGTGCTTCTCTCATATGGTATATAAACTTAGAGCATAACAACATCCACTACTTCTAGGATCTCGCCAACGCTTTTATGAAGCAATACAAATACAATTTGGACATGGATCATGATCACCGTCAACTTTAAAATATGTCTCAGGGTGAAAGAGAGTCATTCAAGGAATACGCTCAGCGTTGGAGAGAGTTAGGTTCCCAAGTTGAACCCCCTATAGCAGAGAAGGAGCTAACAGGAATGTTCATGGATACCTTGTCTCCTTTCTATTGAGAAAATATGATTGGGAGTGTCTCCTCAAGCTTTACAGACATGGTGACTATTGGCCAAAGGATAGAAGAAGGTTTGAAAAACGGTAAGGTATCCAAAGCTGTTGAATCTTCTAATGGTGCAAAGAAATACTATGGGAATTTCTAGAAGAAGAGAGAGGATCAGACCAATGTTGTAATGATCGAAGGGAGAAGGCCTCACCCTGGACCTCAATTTGTTGATCATCATGTTATTGATGTTGTTGCTGCTCCACGACCAGCTCAAGTTACTCAACGTCCAATTGTTGGACAGAATCAGTATCGGAATAGGAGTCAATTTGATCCTATTCTCACAACATACACAGAACTTTATCCTGACCTGGTTCAACAAGGGTTGATCACCATAAAGACTTTACAACCTCCTCCTAATCCTCCTCCAACTGGATTTAGGGCTGATCTCTATTGTGCTTTTCATGAGGGTGCCCCAGGCCATGACTTGGAGCATTGTTATGCGCTGAAAGCTAGAGTGCATGAGTTGGTTAGAACTGGAATACTTGATTTTAAGGATAGTCATCCGAATGTCCAGAACAATCCCTTACCCGTGCATCAAAAGTGAAGCTTCGGTCTGACTTCAGCAGATTATCTTCCTAAACGCCAGTGTTTTAGACAGGACGGCTCATCTTTGTACTGATTTAGTCACTAGGCCTTTTGTTTCTCATTGTTTGTAATTTCCTTCATTTTGTTTAAGTTGTTTGCTTTTAATTAGTGTTTGTACTTTCATACCAATGAAATGAGCATTGCGACTTTTGATTTTAATTCATTTTGTCTATTATTTGCATTTTTATGCTTTATCTTTCAAATATTTACTCCTTGTCCAAATTTTTTACTATGCAAATATTTGAGGGAGAATAATGAAAATGTATTATCCGTAACTGTTTTTGGTATGCTTTCAATCAAACTTTGCTAAAGATGTAAGCCATTGTTTCAATTCCCCAAACACTGGAGAAATAAGGAAGTTATTCCCTTGTTAACCCCTTCGAGCCTAGAAGTTGGAGTTTCTTTCTTTACAAAAAAAATCGTAATCTTAACCTTGGGATGGGTAACTCAGTTAACTTGGTTGTACTCTCCTACAATACACCTTTCATATAAAGGTTGCACTCACAATTTTCCTTCGCACACAGCAAGCAAGTGTCGAAGATGTTTTCTCAGTCAAAAGTCGATGATGGTTCGCCGTAATCATTAACATCAGACAATCACTCTCTTTCTTTCAAAAAAATAGATCAAATCAAAAGAAAAGCCCGCTAAGTCAAAACCTATGAAGGAGACTCAGGAAAAATTAGGGCATCCTGCTGACTGTAATCTTCACGAGAAGCAGTTTAGGCAAAAGTTAGGGATAATAAAAAGAGGCGATCTTTAAACTCTTCATCTTGTAAAGCATTGATGCCAAAACAACTAAATGTTATAGGGAAGTAGTGGCCACCTTTTCATAGGTCCCTTGACTTATGAACCATCATCATGGCTATCATTAGTGCAATTCCTAACTATCGCAACTGCGAAAAACCACCGGCGGAAAAACAGAAGAGTCGCCACTTTCGTTATTTATCCCAAAGAGAGGGAAAGGAAACGATCGTAAAAACCTAAAGAAAGAGGGAAAGACAAGGTCATCGCAACCATGTCTGAATTCGGGAGTCGGTTACGCAAGGGGAAGGTATTAGCACCCCTCACATCCATCGTACTCGACGGGATCCACACATTGTTGTCTATCTAAAAGGGTGTGTTTAAATTATCTAGCTAAAGGCTTAAGGACAAAAGAAAAAGAAAAGAGAAATGACATGGCAGAGCATCATCGCTCTGTGCCTACGTACTCCCTCGTGCAATGGGAAAGTCAGATTCAACGTAGTTCGCCTAACTACGGTTAAAGAAAGGGGGGAAGGTTGCTTGTCGAGACATCGCGTCTCGTGCCTACGTACTTTCGTCTGGTACGAAAGATCAGAGCAAACATAGTTCGGGCGAAAAGGACCACAGGTTGGTTCAATAATTTTTAGGCCCGAGTAGGGTTAATAGATAGTTCTAGCAGTTGGTGTATGCAGCTCGACCTTTGGATACTTAGGTGTTACCATTTGCGGTAGAACTAAGAGTTAATGACACTCTTTTTGTGAAAAGATTTTCCTTGATTAAGAACCCCAAAGGGTGAAAAAGGTTTGACATGTTTTTTGTGATTTTTAGAGAAGAAGTGTTTTGAATTAGAGTGTTTATAATGTATGTTGTAACAAAGTCTAAAACCTAGGATCGAATGCGTCGCATATCGTCCTAAGGACGTATACTAAAAACTTTAGGAAATTGAGAGGTGGCCCCTCAATCACCATTTCCTAAGTATAAGGCTCATGGCACACTATTCATTATCCTTATTAAGTATGTTAAACTTGTTTGAAGATGAGAAGAGAAGAAGGCACACTAATGGTAGACTAATCAATCCTAAAAGTTATCATGCAAAGTGGACTTAAAGTTGAGTTTGAAAAGGGAACTACCTAATGTTATCATGCATAGTTAGATACCTAATGTCTATCATAACCTCAAGAGGTTAGAGAACTTATGGGGAGCATGGCAAAGAAGAGCAAAAGAAGAAGAAGAAGAAGAAGAAGAAGAAGAAGAAGAAGAAGAAGAAGAAGAATGCATATGCAAATGAAAAGATGCAAACATAGAATGCACAAGTAGAATGATAGTGGGAGGAAAATAGTGTGGGGCAGTAGCCACCACAAGCTCATCTCAACCAAGCATGCATATGGAAATGCAAGAAAATAGAAGAAGAAAGAGAGAGATGCATCAAAAGAAAGCAAACAAGTGACAAACACAAAGAAAGTCCTCATGGATTCATCACTTTAGGTAAGCTTCAAATTCCTCCTAAGGAGGCACCAAGCTACCTTAAATGATACTCCAAGGTTATTGGACAAAAGGGAGATGAAGATAAGAGAGCTCAAAAGCAATATCAAAATAAAACGAGAAGAAATGCAAGTAAGAGCACAAAGGAAGCAAGCACACATCACTTAGGAGTTCAAGTTGAAAGCACAAAAAGGAACGCATAATTCAACAAGCAATGAACATAATTTTGACCTAAAAAGGAACATACAACAAGCGCAACATGTCTAAAGTGTGAAACAAGAAGATTTGAGAGCTTATTGGATCCACAAAGGTCATTTCCAATCCAAACTAGGTCATGCACTTGTGTGGGCTGTCCTATGGAATGACCTAACTTGTAAGTCACTTCAAAAATAGGAAAAGGGCTCAAAAAATACAAAATAAAATACACAAAGAAGCTAAACATGTTGGCAACCAGAGGCTAAGAAATCAAGACAAATATACTCTCAAAGCACCATCTAAAGAAAGGATTCATTTAGATGTACCACTTTGAAATGGGAGAAATAAAGGCAAAAAGACAAGCCACAAAAGTCAATCCAAAAGTCAACAACCAGGGGCAAAATGGTCCTAAAAAATTGATCAACTCATCATTGAGATGAGGATCAATTTTCAATCATTAGATCAAAAAGGAATGAGAAAAACAAATGCAAAAGCAAAGCATGTTACAATTTAATTCAATTAAAACAACTCCAATACTTAATTCATTTTTTAATTGAAAATAAAACTGAAAAATAAAATAAAAATATCCAAAAAAAAGTAGACATTTCAAAGTTGATAAAAAATATTTTTGGTGAATTTTTAGAGTATTGGAGCTATTTTAATTAGTTAAAATTATAAACAGAATATAAAATAAAAAACAAAAGAAATAAAATGAAAATAACAAAAGGGCGTGGCAAATAGCAAACAAATCAAGCACAAAAGGAGTTGGGTCCAGTCTGGGGGGTGCGCATAGCAGGTGCGCCCAAGGCCCATCAGCAAATCAAAATGAAAATAAAAAAACCTGGAAATCTGGTGTGGTGAGTCAAATGTGGATCACCAAGGAACCTCACCCAAGAACGCATGATCAAAAAGTAAGCCATCAAGTGGCTGTAAACACGCCAGCAAATAAATGAAAGTTTGAATGTAATCATGTGAATCCAGTCAACTAAAGACCATCGTAGGTCTTAATCAGAGCCATTGGAACCAAAAGTATTCAAATCATGTGAACCTAGGCGTGACACCTCATCATCCCCTACCTCCAAAACCCTAAAACTAGATCACCGGCCGGAGACCACTGTTCATCGTCTTCTCCAGCCAATCTCCGCCGTGACCAGAGCCAACAACAACACGTACATCAAAACTTCACCAAAATGGATGAATCTTATATCAAAATTCATCTAGAGATCAAGAGGATCTCAAATCCACCATCCAAATTCACAAATCATGCGTAATAAAAGTAACCCGAAGCCAACAAGAATATGCACCAAAATCCAAAGTTCATCAAAACCTCTCCTATTTGATTTAAAACTCATCTAGAAGTCACATAGGTTATAGATCAAGTGTCAAACAAGCAAGAACACGCATAAACAAGCCAAAATAGATCCAAATATTTTTTAGCATCATCCAACAATCACAACCAATTCCAGTTTGTTTTACATGTTAATGATCTACATTGTTTCTACGTCTCAAATATGCAAAAATGGCAGTGAATTGATGCTTATCAAGAGTGTAAAGTTGATTTTCAATTACCTAGTGGAGAACTTCCACTGAGCCTTCAAATGGAGCTTAAGCTTGCAGAAAAATATCCAGAATCGTTCAATAATCCTCATTAGAGCTTTTGCAATTCACAATTTGTCTTTAAATGGCCTCTATCTCCAAATTCGAAATTCGAAATTCCACCACTTTTTCAAAACTGAACTTGATCAATTCGGCTCCAATTTCCACTTCTAATGATTTGTGAAGGTTGAAAACTTTATATATGATGGATCTTGATGATAATTGAGCCCAATCTCAGCCTCTAGCAGCCCAATGGAAAATCCAAGGAATTGATTTTTGAACTCTTTCATGTACATGAAAATTGCATCAATTTGGCTCCAAAATGGTTGAAAATGCTTGCTGGTACCACATGGGATGTGAATGGTCAGGATTAAAACCTTAATTGATCTCAATGGCTCATGTTTGTTGTGTAACTTCATAATGAAGAAATCTTGAAAATAGCTCACTAAAACACCTCAAACTCCAAATCTAAGATTGTCAATGTATTCAAAATGTTGTTTGCACTCAAAAAATGCACTTATTTGCACCAAAATGATCAATAATGAACTAATTCCCATTTTCCCCTTTTAAACCTTCTTCCATGAAAATTCACATATCCAATCTTCATTCCAAGCATAAACCATGACTTCTCAATGATTTACTAAGCAAATAACACCATTTGGAGCAACTTTGATGTTGGAAAAATCTTCATTTGAAGTGTGCAAGTTGGTGAAATGGACCTATAATTTTATGACCTATAATCTCACTTTCCCAAAATACCCCTAACTTGTAACCCTCATAACTTGACCTATAAGACTAAGATATACAACTTTCATGTTGGCCAAAAGTTGAGGAGAAACATCCTTATAGGTCAAAAATGGCTTGGAAGTTGGTTAACTTTTGTTGACCAAAATCACATTCATCTAATGACCTGTAACTTGTCTGGAGCATAACTTGAGTTCTATAAATCCAATCAAGGACTTCTAGTACTCAAATTAAAACTAAGAACATGCTCTACAAGTTCCATGTTGGTCAAAAGTTGAGATGAAACTTGTATCTTAAGATAAGTGGTCTTGAAGTTAGGAACTAAATATGGGATTTTACCCTGAGAACCCTAATTTAGTAACTTCTCACACACTTGATCCTTGATGAGTTGAACTTTAAATGATATCTCATATGTCCTAACACAACATCCCATGACCATAGAGACTTTGAATTGAGTTTTAATCTCCTTCAATTCCACAATTGACTGAAGACTAGCCAGATGAAACCCTAATTGCAACACCTTCAATTGTAACCTTTCACACTTAGCACAAACACTTGGATGAGATCCACAATGACCCTCAAGGCACTCAATGAGCTTCCTCAACCTCTTATATCCAAAACCATGAATTCACAACCCTCTGGTGATCTTGAACTGGCCTCCAAGTTAGGAGCTAACCCACATACATCTATCCTTTCTTTCATAAGACCAATGCCCACTACAAGATGACATGATTACCATCCAAACTTGAGTAACACCCCTTGCTTAGGCTCAACACTCTGAGTAGACTCCTCTTGATATGCACAAACTCTTGATCCCCTGTTCAATGCAACATGTTATGCAATGCAAATGCTAGAAAGGAATGAAATGAAACATAAACCAAGTTAAGCAAAGGTTGGGCAAATTTTGGGGTGCAACAACTGCCCATATTCAAACGACTTGGACCTGAAGGGATGAAAAGCGAATGGCTTTCAAACAATCAAGGTAAAAGACGATTGAATACCAAAGAACCCAGAAATTTGCCAACCGCAGAAATTAAACTGCAAACCCTCTTGGGGTAACTGCTCTGATTACAAACACATTCCACTAGGGAAAAGAGAAACTTAACAAGTAACTCTGCTTGGGGGAACACCAGTCTGAAAAGCATATGACCTCTCCATCTGAAAAGCACATGACCTCGTCGTCAATTATCTGCATTAAATTCCCTTGACATTGTCGCCGGACACCTGACCTCGCCGTCATTTATAGACATTAGGACCATAATAACAGTTGACATCGCCGTCACACTTCTACTTCCAGTCGGTAGAATAGCTATCATCGTCGTTATACCTCTATTATATACAACAGGTATAGAATCCCAAGATACAATTCTCTGACATCGCCGTCAGTCATTCAAAGAAAATCCAACCGGTAAATCACACCTGACCTCGCCGTCAGTTAGAATAAAGCGTTTGACATCACCGTCGGATCATCACACAGTTGATTAAACCATTGACATTGCCGTCAATAACCAAAACATCTGACATCGCCGCTGGAAAACCAGAAATCAGCTGACATCACCGTCAGAAACAAACCTCCAACATCGCCGCTGGGAAAACAAAGACCACCTGACATCGCTGCCAGTAACAAACCTCCAACATCACCGCTGGGGAAACAAAGAGGACCTGAGATCGCCGTCAGCAACAAACATCCAACATCGCCGCTGCGAAAACAATATCATCTAACATCACCGTCAGTAAAAACATCTCCTAACATCGCCGTCAGAAACAAACATCATCTGACATTGCCGTCAGAAATAAAACATCCCACATCGCCGCTGGGAAAACAAAAATCACCTGACATCGCCGCCAGAAAAACACAAACCTAGTAATAGAACCCTGACATCGCCGTCATCAACCATAAATCTGACAAACATCTGACATCGTCGCCTGCTAACTATAACTCTGAGAAACACATGACATCATCGGCAAGTACCTGTGGGAATAAAGAACTTTGACATCACCGCCAGACTACTATAGTGATGATAAACCTCTGACATCGCCGTTAGACAACCATAAATCTGATAAGCATCCAACATCACTGTCAGATAACCATAAATCTGATAAGCATTCAACATCGCCGTCAGATAACCATAAATCTGATAAGCATCCAGCATCGCCGTCAGATAACCATATTTCTGGGAAACCTCTGCAATCGCCGCCAGACCTTTGCTAAATAAAAGCGAGCATCAAAATCCACATGAAGTTAAGATCACCCACTAATAACAATCACAGAGAAACTCCACTGGGGAAATAACCTGAGAGATTCACCTGAAACAAAGAGATAACAACCTGGCTTATGTTTCACATGCATATGTTTGAAAATGGCGTAATGCTCCATACGAAATGGAAATGCTACGTGTTTGGGTGGATGCCATGCACGCATGCAGATGCACCGGAACTGAATCAGCAAAACAAATGCTAGAGATACAGAAACCATCCTGCTAGGATAACAAAAATAACCCTGTTGAAGGAACCAAAGATTTTGCCGAGGAATAGCGCAAACTTGCTCGTGCCAATAACAATTGGACTTATGCCGAGAAACGTGCTTTTGCTGGCTTCTGGCTAGGAAAATACCGATGTGACAACATTCTTCCACCTTGCTGAGGAGGAGAGAACAACACTGCTAGGGAAATCATCCCTTTCAACTTCCTGGGGATTGCTCTTCCAGGGAACGAACCTAACCAGGCTGCAAAATACTCTGTGGGGAGAAAATCCAAACACGACTCACTGGGGAGCACCTACAAGCATGAACCTTGCGGGGATTAAATATGCAACAACTCTACTGGGGATAAAGATACGAACTTCACTGATGAGGGAAGTAAAACTCTGACTGGGGATAGGGCAAACTTCATTTGTACCTTTGCCCCAAGGGTAACGACCTTGCAAAACTGAACAAACTGACAAGATATCCTACGCAACAGAGTCATCTTAGTCATCACTCGTGACGTTGTTCAATTAATTCAAAGTTTTAACAATTATTGGCCAAGTCCTGCAAGTTTATGTTAGCACAAGTTCATCAACACATTAGGCGTTTTCACTGTCGCTACTGCGAAAATAAGGTGCCGGCAAAACAGAAGAGTCGCCACCTTTCGTTATTTATCCCTCAGAACGGGAAAGGAAACGATCGGAAAAACATGACGAAAAAGGTATAAGACAAGGTCATCGCAACCGTTGTCTGGGTTCGGGAGTCGGTTACGCAAGGGGAAGGTATTAGCACCCCTCACGTCCATCGTACTCGATGGGATCCATGCTTGTTGGGTTTACTGGGCGGGTTAGTTTATCTATCTACCTATCAAGGCTGGCTTAAAAAGAAAACAAAACTGACTCGGCAAAGCATCACGCTTTCTGCCTACGTATTCTCATCAGAGAATGAGAAATCAGAGTCAACGTAGTTCGACTAACTACGGGTTACGGGGAAGGTGGCTCGCCAATACATCAGTATTGTGCCTACGTACTCTCAACAGATATGAGAGATCAGAGCTTACGTAGTTCGGGATAATATGGATTATGGGAATTCAGATTCATCTGTTTTTTTGAGTAGGGTTAACAAACAGTTCCAGCAGTTTGGTGTACGCAGCCCGACCCTTAGAGACTTAGGCGTTACCGTTTACGGTAGAACTGGGAGTTAACGACACTCTTTTCTTCAGAAAAGCTTTCCTTTGAATTACGGGCCCACGGGGCAAAAAGGTTTGAAGTTTCTTTTCTGTCTTTTACGGAAGAACTGTTTTTTGTGGATGTTTGCAACCAATATCGCACTAGAGACTATGACCTGAGAGTGAATGCGTCGCATGTCACCCAAAGGGTGCCATACTAAACATCCAGACTGTTGAAAAGAAACTCTCCAACAATCCTTTCTCATATAGCTTAAGGCTCGTAACGTACGACGTCAGTTAACCTTTATTACTGTATTTTAATTTGTTTTGAGATGAGAAGAGAACGAACAGGTTCAACTAAGGGGAGACTATCAAGTCCTAATGGTTGTCATACCAAGGATTCATCCTATGGTTGAGGTTTGAAACAGGGAACTCCTAGAAGTTATCATGCATAGGTTTCAACCTAAAGTTCTAATCATGACTTCCTTATCAAAGGAAGTGAGATTCCTAGGGGATCATGTCAATGATAAACAGAAACAGATAAAGCATCAGCTTTAACAATAAACAGTAAAATGCATGCAATGCAAGTGAGGGAGGAAATGTGTGTGGATCATCAGCCTCCACAAGCTCATCTCAACCTCAAGGCAGATATGAATAACAATGATCATACAGAAGAAATAACATGCTATCAAGCAAAATATAATAATGACTGCAATCATACATAAAAATACCAGGCTATCAAGCACACACAAACCACATAGGCAAGGGAGCTGGGCTCTACCGAATACCCGCAAGCAAAGCCATACAGTAAAAATACAAGCAGAGGGAGCAACTCGACCTCTAATGCAATCATGCTCCTAGCTTACATCAGTCTAAATATGAACTTATTCTAATGCATCAAGCAAATCAAACAAGTCAAATCAATACAGTTGCACAGAAAGAAAACAGATAGGAAAGCAAGCAGACAACAGCTTCCACATCTAAGCCCTCCTCTGAGAACAGTTCAGTCATCAGACCTCAACAGTCTCTACAAGGCTATCATCTTTAATAGCAAATATCAACTTACTTCTCCAAGCTTTTAATACATCAAACATAAGTATCAACTTACTCTCTCTTCCTCAAGCTTCAGCTCTCCAGTAAGTCCCACCTTCAGGCTTCACTCCTAACTGCAAGTATCAACTTGGCTCATGCAGGCTCTCAATGTATCAACATAAGTGTCAGCTTGTTTCTTCAAGCTTCAGCTCTTCACTCAATCTCAATTTGATCTTCTTCACAAGTGTCAACTTGGTCTTCAAGCTTCAGCTCTCTCCTCTTTACCAGTGTCAACTTGTTCCTCTTCATCTACAAGCTTCAGCTTCTCAGAGTAATCTTCAAACACAAAGAAGTATCAACTTCATCCTTCAATCTTCTTCAATCAAAGAACTCCATCCTCTAACAAGGGAGAAAATTTCATCTAGCCAGAGCAAAGTTGGGATGATTGGTAGCAGAGTGAAGACCAAAGGTCACCACCAAGCATCCTATCATCAGAGAAAGGAACCCTCAAAGGTTATACCAACTTGTAAAGAGCCACACATCCTATCAAAGGAGGGATGAGGCTTTCACTAGGGGACCTTAAATCATAGGGAAGAATGGAATTGATCAACATATTCCATGTTTATGAAGAAAGAGAATCTATCTAGAAGCTCTGCCTACAAACCCTAATCTCAACACCTAAACAAAACTACACCAAAAGAAAGGGAATCTTCACATCCAAGCTTCTTCAAGCATTCCATAGCATCTTCAACTTGTCTTCATCATCATCCAAGAGCAAGAGAGGCAAAACCCTAATCTAAGGGAACTAAAGAAGTCATTCTAGTTGAATTAGGGCATTAGAATCATCTAAAGCTAGCACTTAAACTAAAATCAAACAAAAATAGAAAACTACATTGTAAATTCCTACAAAAATTCCTAAGGGACCCAAATCCAATCATGAATCTACCATACAAAATTCAGAGGTTGAATCATCCACCAAGTTCTAGATATAAAACCTAAATCATGAGGTATTAACCATAAACCCTAAAAATGGAGCTCTTAAGGTTTCAACCTAAAACTACGACTTATATTCATCACAAAAATGTGAGAAAAATCTATGGGGAGCATACATATCTATGCTAGCTACTCACAAAAAATCAAGGCCAAAATCATCATCACATGATCAAACCAAATTCAACAAGATCAAGCATCAAACATGATTATTTTAATATCAATTAAAATGTAAAAAATCCCAAAAAATCAGAAAATGCATGAAATAATAATATTTTTTATCTAAAAAATACTAGATTCAATCATGAATCCAATGCAAAAAGAATGGGATTAATTGAGTTATTTTTCCATTTTTTATGAATTAATCAATATCCATGAATAAAATGAAAAAAATAAAGGAAATCAAAATAAAAATGATAAACGCGTGGTGCAGGTAGCAATAAAATCCAGTTCATTTCCCAGACTGGGCCACAAAGGAGGTGTGGTTATCATTTATGACTTAAGCCCAAAACCACAACTTAAATGAAACGCAGCGTTTCATTTTACTTCAGAATTCCTTCACAAACTTGGACATAATCGTGGCCGTCAAATCTCACTCTGGTCAAAGTCACACACCTGATCCAATGGCCGTGAGGTTGTCTTCAACCTTTTAAATTTCTGAAACTCAACCTAATGGTATTTTGGATGTGTTTGGATTGAAAGGGACCTTAGTTATGCCTTGAATTTTGGTTTGGCAATTGTTACTTATGATGTAAGTAATTACTTTTCAAAGCAAGTCCACAAATTAAACCTCAAGTCAAAATTGTGGCAATGCCAATGTTCTTAAAATGTGTTTTAGAATCAAAATGACATATTACATGCCTTGGTTTGGACATGTAGATCAAAAAATCCCAATTTCCATCTTTGGTTCATTTGAAAATCATCCTTATTTTAAGCCATTTTTGTGATTTTGAGCTACAAGAAATTCCAACCTCTCATGACCTCTTGGATAGCCTTAAAACATAATTTTGAACAAGTTTGATGTTGAACATTTTCCCATTTGAAGCTTGCAAATAGGAGTTATGGCCTTATGGTTGAAATAACCTATAATCTCCAAATGACCAAAATACCCTTGACTTGTCAAAGCCATAACTTGAGTTCTACAAATCCTATCAAGGACTTCTAGTACTCTATAGAAATCTAAGAGGATAAGTAACAACATTCATGTTAACCAAAAGTTCATAGGAATCATCCTTCTAGGGCAAAAGTTTCATGCAAGTTGGACAACTTTCAAGCTCCAAATTCACATGCCTCAGATGACCTGTAACTTGTCAAAGTCATAACTTGAGTTATACAAATCCTATCAAGGACTTCTAGCACTCAAATTAAATCTAAGATCATGCTCTACAACATTCATTTTGGGGGTGAGATGAGATGACAATCATATCTTGAGCTAAACTGCCTTGAAGATAGGGGTCCAACTAGGGGATTTTACACTGTCAAGCCTTAGAAACCCTAGCTTAAAACTTCTCAAACTCTTCAATCATGATGAGATGACCTTGTAATCATCCTTATAACATATCAATGTATCAATCCATGATCACATGGCTCTTGGATTAGGTCTCAACCTTCTTCAAATCCTCAGTTGACTTAGGGTTGACCCAGTCAAACCCTAGCTGTACCAATCATGGCTGAGTCTTCTTAATCTTGCACAATGACCTATCTAGGACTCAAAGTGATCCACAACACTTCTCATTAGCTCCCTCAAGACCTCAAGTCCAACTTCATGGCTTCAGAAGCATCTGATGGCTTCCCACAACTCTCAAGTTGGGAGGCACACACTCTTGGTTTCAACCACTCTTTCTGAGGCTCTTTTAACTTCTCTGATAAGGATATCAACTCTTGAACATCTGAATAACCTTCTTACCTAACTTCAAAGTCTTGTGTAGCCTTTGATTGGTAATCATACCTCTTGATCTCCTGCATACATGTCAATGAAATGCAAATGATAATGCTAATGTGAATGAAATGAAACACAAGCTAGGTAAAGAAATGTTGGTCAAATTTTGGGGTGCAACAGCTGCCCCTATTCAAATGGCTTGGACCTGACTGGGTGAGAAGCGAACGGTTCTCAAACAATCAAGGTACGAGACAGTTGAATACCAAAAAACCCGGAAATTTGCTAACTGCACAAGTACACGGTACTCTGATTGTTAGGAACATCTTCAAAACTGAGCCTGATAGTTGCGCGGAAACTTGCTGGGGAATTGGTCGCACGGTAACCAATGAAGGGTCTAATCTCAAATCTCCGTCAGGATGGTCATCTGATTTTGCTGTAGATATTCTTCCTCAAGTCATCAAGGGATCACCGGTTACACGGTAACTGGTAATGAATGGTAGACTATACCGTCAGGCGTTCTGTGACACTGCGGCAGAAGAATTCCTCGGGACTCATCAGGTCATTAGGAACTTTTTAACAATCAAGTTAATCATGTCGTCAGGCATTCAAAGGAATTTTCGGGCGTCAGCCGGGCTTCATCAGTAAGTCGGGAATAGAATTCTTGGTCAATCATGAACCACATAAGGATATTCAATCTTTTACCGTCAGGCACTCCGCATCAGCTGAGAGAACTGCTTCATCAATACAGTTGGACTTCCTCAGTAAGTCCTCAGAGTGAACTTCAGCTTCTCTGCTCAACAACCTGCTGGGGATAACACATCTCCGCTGGGGATTTTGGAGAACTATCAAGTAACTCTATTTCGGGAATCCATAAATCATTCTAGATGAATCAACTCTGCTGAGGACTTCAAGAATCATCTTGGACAAATAAATCCGCCGGAGACTTCAAGAATCATCCTGAACCAATAACTCTGCTGGAGATTTCAGGAATCATCCTGAGCAAACACTCTGCCGGAGATTTCAGGAATCATCCTGAGCAAATACTCTGCTGGGGACTCTAAGCATCAACTTGAGCAACCCTCTCTGGCGACTTCACTGGGGATTTTAAGAATCATCTTAAGCAAACAACTTCGCTGAGGAATTCAAGAATCATCTTGGGCAAACGACTTCGCTGGGGAATTCAAGAATCATCTTGAACCAAACAACTCTTCTGAGACTTCAGGAATCATCCTGGGAAAACGACTTCGCTGGGGAATTCAAGAATCATCTTGATCAAACCATTCTGCGGAGGAACACCTGCAAAACAAGAACGGTAACGCCCTAGCTCATGTTTCGTGTGCATATGCTTTGACAATGGCGCAATGCTCCACACGGTGGAAATGCTACGCATTTTTAGGGTAAATGCTATGCAATCATGCAAGATGCTACGACCCCATCAGCAAAATAAATGCTGAAGGGAGAATCCTCCTGTCAAGGAGAAGGAACCACTCTGGTGGAGAGGAGGAATCATCCTGCCGAGGAGAAGAAGTCACACCAAATTTAATTGGACTCCGCCTGGGGAAAACAAACTCCAGTCGACTACTGCAGGGGAACAAAGTTCTACGAGAACCTGGACTTGCTCATCTAGGCGTACGAACTACAAACTGCTGAGGGAAACGATGTCAATCACAGAAATAACCTGCACAACCTTCGCGGAAAAACTTTCCTGGAGATAACGACTCCGATGGGGAAAACCAGCATCAGCTATTCAACACTCTACTGGAGAGAACCAGTCCTGGCTTCAACGGCTTTCCAAGAACTCGGCTCTCTTGGGGAACTGCAAACTCGGCTGGGGAAGAAGGAATCATCCTGCTTACTGGGGAGAGTACGACTCTGTGGGAAATTTCGATTCTCCTGAAGACTTCAGTTTGCGCTATCGAGTACTGCACACTTCAGTGTATGACTCAGCTGGGGAGATGACATTCCTTCAGGATGCCTCTGATTGGGAAGAGAATCTTCTCTACCTAGGGAGACATATCAATGCCTACGATCTCATGTTCAGACTCCATGGGGAGGTGCTGCTGAACTTGCTAGAGAAAAAGGAATCATCCTGCTTGGGAATGCATACGGCGTACTGCCTGGAATATGCTATACCTGCAACAACACAAACAAACAAACAAGATACCCTTCTCAAAGGGACCTATCAAGGTTATCATCTTGTGACAGTGTTCAAGTAATTCATTGTTTCAACAATCAGTGGCCTAGGCCAGTAAGTTTATGTATGCGCATTTTATCAAAAACATCGGCGTTCTTTTTCGCAAACACAATAGATAGATGCTAAACAAATAAACAGAATTGCTTAATAGTATACATTTCATTGATAATGAACCCCTGAATGGGTAAAAATGTTTTACAATAGAAGCAAGCTCCTAGAATGAGGAAGCTGCACAAATATAAAACGTAAATATACATCAGTATATACACAAATGTCGGCAACGAGGCGTAGACAAACACCATGAGTTGATCCCTCTATGACCCACTCGACTTCGATACTTCTTCGACGCTTCAGCTTCAGAAGAGATTGATTTAGATAAACGGCCCTCAGGTCTTCCAAACCACTAAACAATGCAAGTTTACACGCGGAACGCAGTCATTTGCTTTTTTCAAATCCCTAACTTTTGCCTGAATCGCCCTTTCGGGTTTTCGATTCACCGGGATACCCTTTTTTGCCAAAGTCGCCCTTCTGGGTTTTTGACTTTGCGGGTGTACATTCTTTTCTTTTATATCCCTAATTTTTGCCCGAACCTTTTTCCTTTTTTATGGTTCGCCGGGATGCCCCTTTTTGCTAGGATCTTCTTTTTCTTTTCAGCGGGTCGTTTTTTAAGCAAAGTATTTTTTAACTGCGTCCGCATTCACCAGGGATGCAAAATCTTCACCATCCATCGTGGATAACAACAAGGCTCCTCCCGAGAAGACCTTGCTGACGACGTACGGACCTTCGTAATTGGGAGTCCACTTGCCTCGGTGATCGGAGTGTGGAGGAAGAATCTTCTTCAGGACAAGATCACCCGTTTGAAAGCTTCTAGGGTGCACCTTCTTATCATAGGCTTTCTTCATTCGGCTTTGGTACAGACGACCATGTGCAATCGATGCTAACCTCTTCTCGTCCATCAAGCTGAGTTGGTTTAGTCGGTTCTTAATTCATTCTGCCTCATCGAGTTTCACGTCAACCAAAACTCGCAAAGAAGGGATCTCTACTTCTAACGGTAGGACAACTTCCATACCATACACCAAGGAGAAAGGAGTTGCCTCGGTTGATGTACGTACAGTCGTACGATAACCGTGCAATGCAAATGGAAACATCCCGTGCCAATCTTTATAGGTCACAACCATCTTCTGTACAATCTTCTTGATGTTCTTGTTGGCCGCTTCAACAGCGCCATTCATCTTTGGCCGGTAAGGAGATGAGTTGTGGTGTTCAATCTTGAAACTCTGGCACAACTCCTTCATCATCTTGTTATTCAGATTCGAACCATTATTAGTAATGATTCGTTCGGGAATTCCGTAACGACAGATGATGTCCATCTTTATGAATTTAGCCACCACCTGCTTGGTCACATTAGCATATGAGGCTGCCTCCACCCACTTGGTGAAGTAGTCGATAGCTACTAGAATGAAGCGATGACCGTTAGATGCAGTGGGCTCGATCTTGCCTATCATGTCGATGCCCCACATGGAGAACGGCCACGGGGAGGACATGACATTTAACGGGCACGGCGACACATGAATCTTATCAGCATAAATCTGGCATTTATGACATCTCTTCGCGAATTTAAAGCAATCTGATTCCATCGTCAGCCAGTAGTATCCTGCTCTCAGGATCTTTCTTGTCATAGCATGTCCGCCAGCGTGCGTACCAAATGTGCCTTCATGGAATTCCTCCATGAGCATACTCGCTTCTTTCTCATCTACACATCTGAGTAGCTTGAGATCGTGGTTTCTTTTATACAAAACTCCATCAGGATTGAGATAAAAATTTCCAGACAGCCTCCTCAGAGTCTTCTTATCCTGAGTTGACGAATGCAGGTCTATCAAGACGAGAAAGGACAATTCTTGGAGCTTCATTCCAAAAATTGACTTTATACATCGAAGCCAACATGGCCAAGGCATCAGCCATCTGATTTTCTGCTCTGGGCACATGATAGAGTTCCACTCGATCAAAGAACGGAAGCAGCCTTCTGGCATAATTCATGTACGACACCAAATTCGATTGACGAGTCTCCCACTCCCCTTTAATCTGGTTAATCACAAGTGCCGAGTCACCATATACATCTAGGTTCTTGATTCTCAAATCAATTGCTTCTTCTAGACCCATGATGCATGCTTCGTACTCCGCTTCGTTATTGGTGACCGGAAACGTCAGTCTCGCAGTTAACGGGATGTGGGATCCATGGGGAGTCGTGATGATCGCTCCAATGCCACTTCCGTAAGAATTAACCGCCCCGTCAAATATCAATTTCCATTGGGATTTCCTATCTGGCCCCTCGTCGGGCAACGGTTCATTGCAATCTTTTTCTTTAAGAAACATGATATCCTCATCAGGGAATTCAAATTTCATCGGCTGATAATCCTCGATCGGCTGTTCGGCCAGGTATTCAGACAATACGCTTCCCTTGATGGCCTTCTGGGAAACGTACTGGATGTCATATTCCGTCAACACCATTTGCCATCTGGCAATCCTGCCCGAAAGCGCTTGCTTCTCGAAGACGTACTTGATCGGATCCATCTTCGAAATTAGCATGGTGGTGTGATTGAGCATGTACTGTCGTAAACGTTTGGCGCCCCAGGCTAGTGCACAACACGTTTTCTCCAGTATCGAGTAACGAGATTCACATTCTGTGAACTTTTTACTCAAATAGTAAATGGCATGCTCCTTTCTGCCCGTCTCGTCGTGCTGACCGAGGACACACCCCATACTACCCTCAAGAACTGTCAAGTACATGATTAAGGGTCTTCTGGCCACTGGGGATATCAAGATCGGAGGTTCATGTAGATACTGTTTTATCTTATCAAATGCCTTCTGGCAATCCTCGTTCCAGATAATCACCTGATCTTTCTTTAATAGTTTGAACATCGGTTCACACGTGGCCGTGAGCTGAGAAATAAACCTTGCAATGTAGTTTATTCTGCCCAGGAAACCACGAACTTCTTTTTCAGTCTTTGGCGCTGGCATTTCTTGTATGGCTTTTATCTTCGCAGGATCAACCTCAATGCCTCTTTTGCTAACAATAAACCCCAATAGTTTTCCAGACCGTACTCCGAAAGTACACTTGTTAGGATTCAGCCTCAACCTGAACTTCCTAAGCCTCTCAAAAAGCTTCAGCAAATTGACCAAATGTCCTTCCTCCGTTTGGGACTTCGCAATCATGTCATCAACATAGACTTGAATCTCATGATGAATCATGTCATGAAACAAAGTAACCATTGCTCGTTGGTAAGTGGCCCCTGCGTTCTTCAGACCGAAGGGCATTACCTTGTAGCAAAATGTTCCCCAAGGAGTGATAAACGTAGTTTTCTCCATGTCCTCCGGCGCCATCTTGATCTCATTGTAGCCGGAGAAGCCATCCATGAACGAAACTACGGAGAACTGAGTTGTATTGTCGACCAACACATCAATATGAGGCAGCGGGAAATCATCTTTAGGGCTCACCCTATTCAAATCCCGATAATCGACGCACATTCGTACCTTACCGTCCTTCTTCGGTACATGCACTATGTTGGCGACCCACGAAGGGTAAGTAGTGACCGCTAAGAAGCCAGCATCAAGCTGTTTCTGAACTTCCTCTTTGATCTTAACGACCATATCTGGTCGTGTCCTCCTAAGCTTCTGCTTAACGGGAGGACAGTCTTCTCGCAGCGGCAATTGGTGGACCACGATGTCAGTATCAAGCCCGGGCATATCTTCGTATGACCAAGCAAAGACGTCACTATACTCTCTTAGCATCTCGATCAATCTCTGCTTGACATCACACTGCAATGCAGCCCCTATTCTGACGTTCCTGACCAATTCTTCAGAACCCATATTCACAATCTCAATCTCTTCCTCGTGAGGCAGAATAACTTTCTCTTCTTGTTTCAACAGGTGGGCCAACTCTTCGGGAAGGTCTTCGTCTTCATCAATCTCTTCCTCGGCTTGATAGATCGGGCAATCAAAGTCGAAGTGAGTCGTAGAAGGTCCAGAGTCGATGTCATCTGCTATGTGGATCCTACAATAACAAGGGTTAAGCTTAAAACAAGGATATGCAGGTTAACACAAACCCCATTTCCATTTTACTGTTTTTCAAAACAAATATAAGACAGGAATAACAGAGATCACAACATTTGAATACGAAGAAAAACACCTTTTGATTTATTGATAAAATGCATGTACATAATCAAACAAGACCCTGACAATAAAACCACTATGTCGCGGGTAGGACATAGGGTTGTACAATGATTGGAAAAAAAATTCATTACTCTTTGCCTGTCACTTGGATGATATCCCTGATGGACCAGTTGTTGAGGCTCTCGCCTGGCTTGCTTGGCTGAATCCAAGAGTCTAGATCGCAGTCACTGTCTTTGCCGTCTTCAGACACTGCGTTGACACTTTCAAATATCACCCCGCCACTAGTAAACTGGATCGGCCCTTTACCTCGCGACGCACTGCTAGAAGAGGAGGCTTCAGCCGCAGGAGAATACCCTAACCCAAATTTGTCTTGCTTGTTAGGTATCTCTAGAATTCGCCCCCAGCCTGGGGTAGATCCGGCTTGAACAACAGCCCAGGCTTCCTTGAAGGAAGAGAGAGTCATCTCTGGTTTCTCAGCGATTACAGGAGCTATGTTTTTGACTTTGACGGCTTCGAACGCCTGACATAGGGTTTCGTGGATTTCCCCATCCATCTCAACATACTTGAAGGACGACAAATGGCTCACCATTATGTCTTCCTCGCCTCAAACAGTTACGATGCTACCTTCAACAGCATACTTGAGTTTCTGGTGCAACGTGGAGGTCACGGCGCCAGCAGCATGGATCCATGGCCAGCCTAGGAGACAGCTGTAGGCAGGCATGATGTCCATGATATAGAAGACTGCGTCGAATGTTTCCGGCCCAACTTGGATTGGTACCGTCACCTCCCCGAAAACATGACGTTTGGTTCCATCGAACGCTTTCACAACCAGATCACTGGGTGTGCAAATCAATCCTCGAGTATCTAACTTCATCAATGCTTTCTTCGGAAGAACATTGAGTGACGACTCTGTGTCGACCAACACGTGAGACATAATCGTCCCCCTACACTCTATCGAGATGTGCAGGGCGCTGTTGTGGTTTCTTCCCTTCGGCGTCAGCTCCAGGTCAGTGAACCCTAACCCGCTTCCAGCATTCACGTGGGCTACGACCCCTTCCAACTGGTTGACCGATATTTCCTACGGTACATACGCGGCATTCAAAACCTTCAGCAGTGCGTTGCGATGTGCCTCAGAACACAGCAACAAATTCTAGGATGGAAATTTTCGAGGGTGTTTGATGGAGATGATCCACGATCTTGTAATCACTCTTCTTAATTAACCTCATAAACTCTTCAGCGTCTTTAACGAGTAAGTCCTTCTCTACCCCACGAGGGGTTTCCTCAACGACTTTACTCTTTCCCTTGTCAGTTACATCAACTTTGTCTGCTTTGTCCGCCACGATCTCATGTGGGGAAAATACTCTCCCGCTTCACGTGATTCCGCCAATGCCTACTAGGTTATCCACAGACGACCCAGATGGTTCCAGTTCCAACTTCTGTCCATTGCAGTAGACGTCTGCCCCGTAGTGCCATGGGACAGCATTGGTGCTTTCGAAAGGTATCGACCCAGCTTTGGTGATGGTAATTGTGGGCGGTCTGGGTGCAAAAATGGTTATCGTCCGACGAGGGATGGTGATGGTGGCAACCTCATCATCTTGCTTCAGAATTACCTCTCCTGATCCGCTTTCGGCCCTTCGGCTAAACTGCAAGATCCCTTCGGTCATCAGACTCTGAATCCCTTCTATCAACTGTTCACATCCATCAGGACTAGTCGCACAACCCATACATAGTTCTCCATAGCCCGGGAAGTAACCTCTTTTCATTAGCTTGGCTTTAACGAAGCTGAGCGGTGTCTTCAGATCCTTGACGTCAGTCAACAAGTCCGAGCTCTCGTCTTCAATGACGGCGTTTACCCCACCTCCCCTATGATTCGGCATAGGGTTCTTCGTGACATTTGGCACATTATCTGAGAAATTGATGATCTTAGCGTCCACCATGTCCTGCACCTTGTGCTTGAAGGCTTTGCAATTTTCTATCGTGTGACCTGGTGCCCCTGAGTGAAACTCACAAGTTGCATTCGCATCATAACCTGGCGGAGGTGCCCCTGTCAAGGGAGCCAGAGTTCTCTTATGGATTAGCTGTAACTGAAGCAGAGTCTGTAACAGCTGAGCATAAGACATAGGCAGCGTCTCAAGGTGACGACTCGACAGAGGTGCCCTGTTCTGATACTTTCTGTACCCTTATTGGTTCGGCTGCTGCTGCTGCTGTGGCTGGGGTTGTTGGACAGCGGGGATAGTTATACTGGCCACCTGCTGGTGAGGGCCTTTACCCTTCCTTCGAGCGTTGGACACGACGCTCGTCTCTCCTTCCCGTCTTTTGTTACCATACTGTTTCTTTCCTCCTCCAGCTGAGGATAGATCTCCTTGAATTTTCCCCAATTTGATCCCATTTTCAACGTGCTTACCCGTGATAATAAGATCTGAGAAGCTTCCAGACATACTGCTGACCAATTTCTCGTAGTAAACCCCTGGGAGGGTGGCTACGAACATTTCCACAAGCTCCCGTTCAACCATCGGCAGCTGAACCCTGGCTGCCAATTCACGCCACCGCTGGGCGTATTCCTTGAACCCTTCGTTGTTCCTTTGTGACAGATTCTGCAGTTGGACTCGGTTCGGAGCCAAGTCACTGTTATATTGGTAGTGGTGCACAAATGCTTCAGCAAGTTCCTTCCACGTGCGCACACTGGTAGGTTCCAAACTCATGTACCATTCCAGGGAGGGCCCAGACAGACTGTCCTGAAAGAAGTGCATCAGCAACTTCTCATCCTCAGAATGAGCGGACATTTTCCGGTAACATGATCTCAAATGGACGCGGGGGCAAGTGGTGCCCTTGTACTTTTCAAAGTCAGGTACCTTGAACCTAGGAGGCACCTTGAAATCAGCAATCAGTCCCAACTTGGACATATCAACACCCATGGTGTTCTGGTTCTCGAAATTCCTCATCTTGTCCTCAAGTGCCTTGAACCTTAGCCGTGCTTCGGCAGTCATCTCCCCTTCAGGACCTCTCTGTGAGAACACATCGTCTTGACGGTCTTCTAACCATGGCTGAGGCCCAAACAGATTTCCAACACCCGCATTGCCGTTGCCCAGTCCAACATTGACGTTAGCTTCAAAATTTCCATTACCGACGCCTGTCGTATTACCGTTGAGTCCCATGTTAGCTATCACATTACCGTTGGCACTACCATTCCCCCCGGTCACGGGGACGCCATTCTGAGGAGTTTCAACAGGTGGAGGGGTTGGCACAGTCCCCCCATGGAGTACACCATTGTTGTCGACCCTTGAAATCAGAGGCTGAACCAAGGTTCTGAGCTAATCCTGGCCGTTGGCGACCGCTTGCATGAGCTCCATGAAGCGGTCCATCCTTTCTCGGAGTTCTTGAACGTCAGTTTGCATTTGCTCCATAACTCTGGCTTGATTTGCTCTGGTCGGATAGCGGTGGATATGTCTCTGATCAATCCTGGAACAACCTAAAACAACCTGCATACACAAAGGGGTTAGGAAAAATGACAAAGTGCTCGTTATGCAAATGCTTCATGCAAATGCAAACGTGTGTCTGTGTGTTGGGGAGATTTCCCCCGATCCTAGTGCCTGAGTGCCAGTGCTGGTAATAAGAAGTCCGAGTCCAGTCATGGAAATAACATCTAATATATAAAGAAAGCCCATCAAGGCAGTACATAACGTCATTGAGTACAAGCGGAATCAATAGCGTGACCTCAACCAACAAGCCTGGTGATGGTCAGCATACTACAATGATCAAAACAAAAGGAATATAAATAGTCAAGCACGGCTACGGGCGCGAAACTCTTATAACAACCCCTTCGTTTCTGGATGATTAGGCTGAGTGAGCAACCCTTCGATGAGTAACTCCCTTTGCATAATAGTGTACTAAAGACCTTCAACTGAGTCTTCCCATGCTCATTCGCCGAAACAATCTTCTAACTTCCGCTTCTTGGATTCAAGCGTCAGCTTGCGCTCCTTCAAGTTAGCAAGAGCCTTGTTGAGCTGGCCTTCAGCGGCATATCTGCGAGCGGTCTCTTCATCAAACCTCCTCTCACTATCCTTCTCCTGGGCCTTCAGCTTGGAGATCTGTTGCTTCAGCTTATCCTCTCGTTCTTTGCCATTGGCTAGGGTGGCCTTCTAATGCTGATTAAACTTGGATATTCTCCGGTACGCTTCATCCAAGTGCTGCTTCTTAGTGGCTAGTACGTCATTGACAGCTTCGAAGTCCCGATCCAAGCGCTCACGCTCAGCCATCTGCTTAGTCAAATCCGTCCCTAACTGGTTCACCAGCTCTGTCTGCCTCTTGAAGGAATGAACGGCTTCGCTTCTCTCGCTTCTGAGCTGAGCCAATTCTTTCTCCAGTTCTTCATTTTCCTTCTTCAGCTCATCTCTCTCAGCTAACACCTGATTATGCTGCTGAATAGGCACGATGGTAGGCTCTTCAATCACTGGAGGGCTTTCTGGCTTGGCAGGAGGAAACGACATCCCTATAGCATCTGCTCTGGCTCTGATCCAAGTCACATATGGAGCGTAGGCCTGGCTATTACTCTTTCCCAGCAATGGTTTTCCCCGCTTACTGATACCATTCCAAGCGTGCCGAAGCTTAGATAACATATCCCCCTCTAGAAGACCAGTGAGGTACAGAGATTCCTGCACCTCTTCATCCTTCGGCGGAGCTCTCAAAGCATAAGCGAACTGTCGGACCAGCAGAGATGGATTATAGTTGATACAGCCCTTCCTGCCTATCAAAGGCACATTCGGAAACCCCCTGCAGCTGCAGATAATCTCAGTACCCAACCTGTCTCTATCAAACCAGGCAATATCCTCCGCTGACAGGCTCATCAAACGCTCAGACCACTCAGCTGTGGCTGCAGACGAAGCAAAGGGACCCTTCTTGGGTAGGTGACTATCAAGCCATCTATAGAGTAGGGGCACACAGCACGAGACATTCTTGCCCCTTCTGTTCTCGTTTTTATAGTGGACCGAATGGTAGACATCTCCAATCAAGGTAGGGATTGGATTCCCTGATGCAAAGATGTGGAAGGCGTCGAAGTCTACGAAGTCAGGCATATTGGGGAACTGAATGATGCCATATATGCACAGAGCAAGGATGGCGTTGAACACGACCCAACATCCGTCTTTGGCGCACTATTGAGCCTTTCCCACTAAGAACTGCAAGGAGAAACCGGGGACCTTGTTCCAACTAGACAAGACCAACTCGGAGGCATCTAGGTGGAGTGAAGGAGCTAGACTAGCCAGATTAAGCTCAGCATCCATATGAACAAAGGGCATCTGACTCTTGATAGGCACACCTAACAAATCAACATACTCCTCCAGTGTGGGTGCGAGAACAAAATCCTGGAAAGTAAAGCATCTCAATGGAGGATCGTAGAACTGCAGCAGGGCGTGCAACCCATTCAACTCAAACACAGAGGGTTTACGAACCAAGCTGAGCAGTTTCCCATAAGACTTTCTGAATTCACCTCTCACAGAATCATCTGTCAGAGCAATCAAACTAGACAGCTGAACAACATTAGGAGTGGGGAGCTTGTAAGCCATGGTCTTCCTCAGAGAACCCATAGTAGCACAATAGAATGCAAGAAAACCTGAACCGGGGGAAACGGTACCTGCAACACAGACACACGTTAATGAAATGCAAATGAGTATGCAAGGCAATGTAAAATGCAATCATGCAGCAGGAGATCAAGGCAACTCTGCTGTTGAAGAGACGAAGGTTCTGTATCCACAAAACCACAATACTGCTCTGTCAAGAACAACCCTATCTCTGATGAGAAGAAAAACCCTGATATCAGACCATAAATTCTGCTCTGTCAAGAACACACATATCTGAAGACAAGGACCTATGATACAGGACCACAAATTTGCTCTATCAAGAACAACCACACATCTGATAATAAGGACCTCTGATACAGGACCACAAATCTGCTCTGTCAAGAACACATATACATCTGATGATGAGAACCTATGATACCAACAAAACTGATTCACTATCAAGAAAACCAGGTAGTCTGAAGGTTAAGGTTTTCTGCAACAAACCCGACCCTGCTCACAGGTATGGACCTAAACTGACACAGGTTCGGCATCCTATGCGGTCATCAGCGTCATAGACATTCAAGAGGGGTGGTACGATACCCAGAAGGTGTGGCATCACCATCTCCTAAAACGGCCTCACTCAGCTGAATCCCAAATGATCGGTCCCTAGAGTCGACAATCCTCCAAACCAACAACCCCCTCAACCCAAAGGGTTGAAAAAGAATTCAACTGGGAGAACCTCGTCTGAGCGTGGATTTCATGAGACACTAGTGCCTACAAAGCAAGCACGCGCCCACTAATTTCCACAACTAATGCTAAGTACACTCAAGCCTGGGTCTGGCTTCTCACTCATCAGAATGCCCCTCCCACAATAGCACAGATAATCATATCATACTGAAAATAAAATGCGGGAAGCAAAATGCGATAAATAAACACAACCCAACAAGTAATCATACAAGCTCTAGGATTGACTCCCGCAGGGGACGTTGGACCCCCAAACTGACTCGCATAAGGGTCGTTGGATCCCCAGGAAACTATCAAGTCCCCAACAGAGTCGCCAGCTTTCGCTACTGCGAAAATAAGGTGCCGGTAAAATAGAAGAGTCGCCACCTTTCATTATTTATCCCTCAGAATGGGAAAGGAAAGGATCGGAAAAACCTGACGAAAAAGGTATAAGACAAGGTCATCATAACCGTTGTCTGGGTTCAGGAGTCGGTTACGCAAGGGGGAGGTATTAGCACCCCTCACGCCCATCGTACTCGATGGGATCCACGCTTGTTGGGTTTACTGGGCAGGTTAGTTTATCTATCTACCTATCAACGCTGGCTTAAAAAGAAAACAAAACTGACTCGGCAAAGCGTCGCGCTTTCTGCCTACATATTCTCATCAGAGAATGAGAAATCAGAGTCAACGTAGTTCGACTAACTACGGGTTACGGGGAAGGTGGCTCGCCAATACATCAGTATTGTGCCTACATACTCTCAACAGATATGAGAGATTAGAGCTTACGTAGTTCGGGATAATACGGATTACGGGAATTCAGATTCATCTGTTTTTTCGAGTAGGGTTAACAAACAGTTCCAGCAGTTTGGTGTACGCAGCCCGACCCTTAGAGACTTAGGCGTTACCGTTTGCAGTAGAACTGGGAGTTAACGACACTCTTTTCTTCAGAAAAGCTTTCCTTTGAATTACGGGCCCACGGGGCAAAAAGGTTTGAAGTTTGTTTTCTGTCTTTTATGGAAGAACTGTTTTTTATGGATGTTTGCAACCAATATCGCACTAGAGACTATGACCTGAGAGTGAATGCATCGCATGTCACCCAAAGGGTGCCATACTAAACATCCAGACTGTTGAAAAGAAACTCTCCAACAATCCTTTCTTAGATAGCTTAAGGCTCGTAACGTACGACGTCAGTTAACCTTTATTACTGTATTTTAATTTGTTTTGAGATGAGAAGAGAACGAACAGGTTCAACTAAGGGGAGACTATCAAGTCCTAATGGTTGTCATTCCAAGGATTCATCCTATGGTTGAGGTTTGAAACAGGGAACTCCTAGAAGTTATCATGCATAGGTTTCAACCTAAAGTTCTAATCATCACTTCCTTATCAAAGGAAGTGAGATTCCCAGGGGATCATGTCAATGATAAACAGAAATAGGTAAAGCATCAGCTTAAACAATAAACAGTAAAATGCATGCAATGCAAGTGAGGGAGGAAATGTGTGTGGGACATCAGCCTCCACAAGCTCATCTCAACCTCAAGCCAGATATGAATAACAGTGATCATACAGAAGAAATAACATGCTATCAAGCAAAATATAATAATGACTGCAATCATACAGAAAAATACCAGGCTATCAAGCACACACAAACCACATAGGCAAGGGAGATGGGCTCTACCGAATACCCGCAAGCAAAGCCATACAGTAAAAATACAAGCAGAGGGAGCAACTCGACCTCTAATGCAATCATGCTCCTAGCTTACATCAGTCTAAATATGAACTTATTCTAATGCATCAAGCAAATCGAACAAGTCACATCAATACAGTTGCACAGAAAGAAAACAGACAGGAAAGCAAGCAGACAACAACTTCCACATCTAAGCCCTCCTCTGACAACAGTTCAGTCATCAGACCTCAATAGTCTCTACAAGGCTATCATCTTTAATAGCAAATATCAACTTACTTCTCCAAGATTTCAATACATCAAACATAAGTATCAACTTACTCTCTCTTCCTCAAGCATCAGCTCTCCAGTAAGTCCCACCTTCAGGATTCACTCCTAACTGCAAGTATCAACTTGGCTCCTGCAGGCTCTCAATGTATCAACATAAGTGTCAGCTTGTTTCTTCAAGCTTCAGCTCTTCACTCAATCTCAATTTGATCTTCTTCACAAGTGTCAACTTGGTCTTCAAGCTTCAGCTCTCTCCTCTTTACCAGTATCAACTTGTTCCTCTTCATCTACAAGCTTCAGCTTCTCAGAGTAATCTTCAAACACAAAGAAGTATCAACTTCCTCCTTCAATCTTATACAAGCAAGGAACTCCATCCTCTGACAAGGGAGAAAAGTTCATCTAGCCAGAGCAAAGTTTATGAAGAAAGAGAATCTATCTAGAAGCTCTGCCTACAAACCCTAATCTCAACACCTAAACAAAACTACACCAAAAGAAGGGGAATCTTCACATCCAAGCTTCTTCAAGCATTCCATAGCATCTTCAACTTGTCTTCATCATCATCCAAGAGCAAGAGAGGCAAAACCCTAATCTAAGGGAACTAAAGAAGTCATTCTAGTTGAATTAGGGCATTAGAATCATCTAAAGCTAGCACTTAAACTAAAATCAAACAAAAATAGAAAACTACATTGTAAATTCCTACAAAACTTCCTAAGGGACCCTAATCCAATCATGAATCTACCATACAAAATTCAGAGGTTGAATCATCCACCAAGTTCTAGATATAAAACCTCAATCATGAGGTATTAACCATAAACCCTAAAAATGGAGCTCTTAAGGTTTCAACCTAAAACTACCACTTATATTATTCACAAAAATGTGAGAAAAATCTATGGGGAGGATGCATATCTATGCTAGCTACTCACAAAAAATCAAGGCCAAAATCATCATCACATGATCAAACCAAATTCAACAAGATCAAGCATCAAACATGATTATTTTAATACCAATTAAAATGTAAAAAATCCCAAAAATTCAGAAAATGCATGAAATAATAATATTTTGTATCTAAACAATACTAGATTCAATCATGAATCCAATGCAAAAAGAATGGGATTAATTGAGTTATTTTTCCATTTTTTTATGAATTAATCAATATCCATGAATAAAATGAAAAAAATAAAGGAAATCAAAATAAAAATGATAAGCGCGTGGTGCAGGTAGCAATAAAATCCAGTTCATTTCCCAGACTGGGCCACAAAGGGGGTGTGGTTATCATTTATGACTTAAGCCCAAAACCACAACTTAAATGAAACGCAGCGTTTCATTTTACTTCAGAATTCCTTCACAAACTTGGACATAATCGTGGTCGTCAGATCTCACTCTGCTCAAAGTCACACACCTGATCCAATGGCCGTGAGGTTGTCTTCAACCTTTTAAATTTCTGAAACTCAGGCCACCTGCGCGCCAAAGTCACCGCCGGCGACGTTTTCCGATCATCATTTCACAACCCTAACTTGCTATAGAATCCACCATAGGCCACGATTCCTTGATGAATCTTGTCCCAAATCTCACAAGGAGTCCATTCATGCCCTTAATTCAATCTAAAACCTCAAGATTCGCAAGAACACCATCTCAACCGAAAATGTTAACAACCCTAATTGGTCACTAATTCTCAAATTGATGATCCAAAAACCTTCCTACACCCTTCTACTATGCATCTAACACAATAATTCTTCTTAATTCTCCCTAATTTAAGCTAGAGATTGAAAGTTACTAACCTGAGAATTTCGTGTGCACAGAGGTAGTAAACCTTCAAATCAAGCTTTCAAATGCTCCAGACTCCTTCAATGAATCAATTCAAAGCTTCTATATGCAAAAGGAACACTTGAGGAGGCTTGGATAATGGAAACCGAATTTGAGTTGCAGGTGAAAAAATCTGAGATCAAGAACACCATTCAGCCACGAATTTGCCTTGATTATGATCTGGAGTCATTCACTAGCATCCATGGAAGTGATTGCAATCAAGAAAATGGATGGAAAGTGAAGAAAATGGTGTAACCGAATTCACTTGCAAGCAAGAAATTTTCAATCTCAATCTCTATTCTCTCCTTCAATTATCACCAACCTTGGCCTTGGATCACCTCATATGCTTATATAGAACATGTATGGATGATCTAGAAAGCTCTAGATCCTTCTAATGAGAAATTCAATATCTTACTTCATGGAAATTTCAATCTCATGGCATGGTCATACCAATTCTGCTATTAGCTTGTATTCACCCTCATTCTCTTCCAATTTCTCTCCTAATGGTATTTTGGATGTGTTTGGATTGAAAGGGACCTTAGTTATGCCTTGAATTTTGGTTTGGCAATTGTTACTTATGATGTAAGTAACTACTTTTCAAAGCAATTCCACAAATTAAACCTCAATTCAAAATTGTGGCAATACCAATGTTTTTAAAAATGTGTTTTAGAATCAAAATGAAATATTACATGCCTTGGTTTGGACATGTAGATCAAAAAATCCCAATTTCCATCTTTGGTTCATTTGAAAATCATCCTTATTTTAAGCCATTTTTGTGATTTTGAGCTACAAGAAATTCCAACCTCTCATGACCTATTGGATAGCCTTAAAACATCATTTTAAACAAGTTTGATGTTGAACATTTTCCCATTTGAAGCTTGCAAATAGGAGTTATGGCCTTATGGTTGAAATGACCTATAATCTCCAAATGACCAAAATACCCTTGACTTGTCAAAGCCATAACTTGAGTTCTAAAAATCCTATCAAGTACTTCTAGTACTCTCTAGAAAGAGAAGAGGATAAGGAACAACATTCATGTTGACCAAAAGTTCATAGGAATCATCCTTCTAAGGCAAACGTTTCATGCAAGTTGGACAACTTTCAAGCTCCAAATTCACATGCCTCAGATGACCTGTAACTTGTCAAAGTCATAACTTGTGTTCTAAAAATCCTGTCAATGACTTCTAGCACTCAAATTAAAGCTAAGATAATGCTCTAAAACATTAATGTTTGGGGTGAGATGAGATGACAATCACATCTTGAGCTAAACTGCCTTGAAGATAGGGGTCAAACTAGGGGATTTTACACTATCAAGCCTTAGAAACCCTAGCTTGAAACTTCTCAAACTCTTCAATCATGATGAGTTGACCTTGGAATCATCCTTATAACATCTCAATGTATCAACCCATGATCACATGACTCTTGGATTAGGTCTCAACCTTCTTCAAATTCTCAGTTGACTTAGGGTTGACCCAGTCAAACCCTAGCTGTACCAATCATGGTTGCGTCTTCTTAATCTTGCACAATGACCTATCTAGGCCTCAAAGTGATCCAAAACACATCTCATGAGCTCCCTCAAGACCTCAAGTCCAACTTCATGGCTTCAGAAGCATCTGATGGCTTCCCACAACTCTCAAGTTGGGAGGCACACACTCTTGGTTTCAACCACTCTTTCTGAGGCTCTTTTAACTTCTCTGATAAGGATATCAACCCTTGAACATCTGAATAACCTTCTTACCTAACTTCAAAGTCTTGTGTAGCCTTTGATTGGTAATCATACCTCTTGATCTCCTGCATACATGTCAATGAAATGCAAATGATAATGCTAATGTGAATGAAATGAAACACAAGCTAGGTAAAGAAATGTTGGTCAAATTTTGGGGTGCAACATTCACAAACAAAATAGTAAGAGTTAAAACAAAGCACACAAATCAAGTACTGAATAGTATATATTTATTGATGAAGGGAATGTAAATAGGCAAAGTTTTACAACAGATGCAACTCCTGAAAAGAGGAATCTGCGCAAAACAAATACAAATATCTACAGAAATATACAAGAGTGTACAAAAATGTCGGCAACGTGGCACAGACAAACACCATGAGCTGACAGGGGATATGAAATCTTCACCATCCATGGTGGCTAACAGCAAGGCTCCTCCGGAGAAGACCTTCCGAATGGCAAATGGCCCTTCGTAGTTGGGAGTCCATTTGCCCCTGTGATCTAATTGTGGTGGGAGAATCTTTTTCAACACAAGATCGCCCGTCTGAAAGCTTCAAGGGCGCACCTTCTTATCGTAAGCTTTCTTCATCCGACTCTGGTACAAACGATCATATGCAATCGACGATAGCCTATTTTCATCCATCAGGCTAAGCTGATTCAAACGGTTCTTAATCCATTCTGTCGCATCAAGTTTCACGTCGACCAGAACTCTTAAAGAAGGAATCTCGACCTCTAGCGGTAGGACAACTTTTATACCGTACACTAGCGAGAAAGGAGTTGCCCCGGTTGATGTGCGTACCGTCGTATAACCGTGAAGAGCAAACGGTAACATCTCGTGCCAATCTTTGTAAGTGACAACCATCTTTTGCACTATCTTTTTGATATTCTTATTGGCCGCTTCGATAACACCATTCATCTTCGGCCGATAGGGTGATGAGTTGTGATGTTCAATCTTGAAGTTCTTGCATAACTCCTTCATCATTTTGTTGTTCAGATTCGAACCATTATCAGTAATAATTCGCTCGGGAACTCCATATCTGCAAATGATGTCCTTCTTTATGAATCTTGCTACCACTTGTTTGGTCACATTGGCGTACGAAGCTTCTTCAACCCACTTGGTGAAGTAATCAATGGCTACCAAGATGAAACGGTGACCGTTGGATGCGGTTGGCTCAATCTTGTCAATCATATCGATGCCCCACATGGAAAAAGGCCATGGGGACGCCATAACATTCAATGGGAATGGCCGTACATGTATCTTATATGCATAAATCTTGCATTTATGGCATTTCTTTGCAAATTTGAAACGATCTGACTCCATAGTTAGTCAATAGTACCCTGCTCGTAACAGTTTTCGAGACATGGCATGTCCGCCGGCATGCGTACCAAAAGTATCCTCGTGGAATTCTTCCATAAGCAACGTTACTTCTTTTTCACCCACACATCTTAACAGCACCAAATCGTGGTTCCTTCTATAAAGTACACCATTTGGGTTTAAGTAAAACTTGTTAGACAACCTCCTCAGCGTCTTCTTATCCTGAGCCGAAGCCCCTGGTGGATACTCTTTCTTCTTGAGGAAGTTCTATATATCGTAAAACCATGGCTTGCCATCAGCAGCCTCTTCAATGGCAAATATGAAAGCGGGTCTGTCCAAGCGAGAAATGACAATTCTGGGAGCCTCATTCCAGAAGTTCACTTTGTACATCGAAGATAACATAGCCAAAGCATCAGCCATCTGATTCTCTGCTCGTGGTACATGGTGAAACTCTACCCTGTCAAAGAAGGGCAACAACCTCAAATCCTTTTATCTTTGCAGGATCTACCTCAAATCCTTTTTCAAGGACAATGAACCCCAATAACTTTCCGGACCGTACTCCGAAAGTACACTTATTCGGATTCAACCTCAATCTGAACTTTCTAAGCTTCTCAAACAGCTTCAACAAGTTAACCAGATGCTCCTCCTCCATTTGGGATTTAGCAAGCATATCGTCAACATAAACCTCAATCTCTTTATGCATCATGTCATGAAAGAGCGTTGTCATGGCGCGCTGATATGTTGCTCCGGCGTTCTTCAAGCCAAAAGGCATCACCTTGTAGCAAAACGTTCCCCACGGTGTAATGAATGTTGTTTTCTCCATGTCCTCCGGTGCCATCTTTATCTGATTATAACCCGAGAAACCATCCATGAAGGAACACACCAAAAATTGAGTCGTATTGTCGACCAATACGTCAATGTGAGGGAGCGGGAAATCATCTTTAGGGCTCGCCTTGTTCAAATCCTGATAGTCAACACACATCTGCACCTTACCACCCTTCTTCGGTACAGGTACGATGTTGGCGACCCATGGAGGGTAGGTAGTCACAGCTAAGAATCCAGCATCCCACTGCTTTTGGACCTCTTATTTGATTTTTACTGCCATATCTGGTCTTGTTCTTCTAAGCTTCTGCTTAACCGGCGGACATTCCTCGCGCAAAGGTAGTCGATGAACCACTATGTTGGTATCAAGCCCAGACATATCTTCGTACGACCAAGCAAATATGTCACTATACTCTCAAAGCATCTCGATCAGTCTTTGCTTGATGTCGCTCTGTAGCGCAGCCCCTATCCGAACATTTCTGAAAACTTCTTCAGAACCCAGATTAATGACCTCAATTTCCTCCTGATGAGGAAAAATGATTTTCTCTTCTTGTTTCAAAAGTCTGGCTAATTCCTCAGGAAGGTCTTCATCATCATCAATCTCTTCTTCAGCTTGATAGATCGGTTGATCGAAGTCGAAGCGAGTCATAGAAGGTTCTGAATCGGTGTCATCTGCAATGGGAACCTTGCAATGAAAATGGTTAAATGTTTCAAACAATTTGCAAACAAATATAAACCACGTTGCCATCTTATTGTGAAAAACAAAAATAAGAAAAACAGAGATCACAAAATTTGTATGACAAAACGCCCTTTGATTAATTGATAAACAATGTTCAGACATAAACAAGTAAGGCCCTGAAATATAATACCACTATGCCCCGGGTAGGACATAGGGTAGTACAATAACTGGAAAAACAAAGCATTACTGTTCAGTCGTCACTTGAATGACTTCTTCAATTGACCAGTTGCGTAGGCTCTGTCCCGGAATACACGGCTTGATCCAGGCATCCACGTCACAATCATTGTCTCCAGCTTCATCATCAGAAATGGCATTGATCTGCTCAAAGAAGACCCCCCCGCTAGTAAACCTGATCAGCGCCTTGAACTTCTGCGTGCTTTGTGAAGACGATGGGCGGTACTCCAGACCGAATTTGTCTTGCTTGTGAGGGATTTCCAACACTTGGCCCCATCCCTGCACTGCCCCAGCTTGCACCACAGCTTGTACTTCTTTAAAGGAAGACATAGCCACCTCAGGCTCTTTACTCACAACTGAAGACTTGTCTTTGATCTTGACCGCTTCGAAGGCTTGGCATAGAGTTTCATGGATCTCCCCATCCACTTCAACATACTTAAAGGATGATAAATGGATGACCATGATATCCTCCTCTCCGCATACCGTAACAACGCTACCGCCAACCATGTATTTCATCTTCTGATGTAGAGTTGATGTAACATCCCCAGCTGAATGAATCCAAGGGCGACCTAGTAGACAACTGTAGGTCGGCTGGATATCCATGATGTAAAACACAACATCAAATTCTTCAGGTCCAGCCTGAATAGGCAAAGTTACCTCCCCGAACACGGATCCTCGGGTTCCGTCAAACCCACGCACCATCAAATCACTTGGTGTGCAAATCAACCCTTTCATATCCAACTTCATCAAGGCCTTCTTAGGAAGCACTTTTAAAGAAGATCCCGTATCCACAAGCACGTGAGACATGACATCCCCTCGGCATTCCAAAGATATATGTAGCACACAATTATAATTTCTGCCTCTGGGTGTCAAATCCAGGTCCGTAAAGCTTAAGCCATTGCCTGCGTTTACGTGCGCCACCACTCCCTCAAGTTGATTGACTGAAATTTCTTGTGGCACGTAAGTAGTGTTTAGTATCTTCAGCAATGCATTCCTATGTGCCTCAGAGCACAGGAGCAACGACAGGATAGATATTTTGGACGGAGTTTGCTAAAAGTGATTGACTATCTTGTAGTCGCTTTTCCGAATCAGCCTCATGAATTCCTCCGCGTCTTTTAACAAAGATTCTCTTTCCCTAGATTGAGAAGTCTCCTCCACTATCGGTCTTTTCCCCTTTTCCACCTTATCAGCACTCACCTCAGGTGACGAAAAGACTCGTCCACTGCGAGTAATACCTCCTGCACCCACTAGATTGTCAACTGAACTTGCAGGGGTATCATTCAAGTTTATCTTTTGCCCATTACAGTACACTTCGGCTCCGTAGTTCCATGGAATGGCCTTAGTGCTCTCAAATGGCATAGGACCTGCTTTTGTGATAGTTATCGTTGGCGGCTTAGGTGCATAGATAGTAACAGTCTTGTACGGGATATAGATTGTCGCAATCTCATCCTTTTCTTCAGCCACAAAATCCCCAGATTCTCTTCCAACAGAACGGTCAAATTGTAACACTCTGTCATGCATCATCTCCTAGATACAGCCTCTTAACAGTTTACATCCTTTCTCAGGATCAGCAGAACAATCAACACAGCCTTCAACACATCCTGGGAAAACACCTCCCTTTAGCAGTCTGGCCTTCACAAAGCTTAAGGGTGTTTTCACTTCATCAACATTGGTAACCAAGCTCAACACCTCTTCCTCGACAATTTTATTCACCCTAGCCTGCCCATGATTCGGCATGGGATCCTGCACTACATTGGGAGCATCATTAGAAAAATTGATAGCCTTAATGTCAATCATATCTTGCACTTTATGTTTGAAGGCTTTGCAATTGTCTATATTATTTCCTGGAGCACCCGAATGGAATTCACAGTGGGCATTTGCATCGTACCCAGGTGGAGGTTGTCCGGTCAAAGGAGCCATAGTTCTTTTCCGAATCAATTGCAGTTGTAGCAAAGCCTGCAATAACTGGGAGTAAGGCATAGGAAGGGCATCAAAATGTTTGTTCCTTGCTGCCCGGCCTCTATCTTGGTACATTCTGTTCCCCTGCTGATTCTGTTGAGGTTGCTGTTGTTGCTGACGATGTTGTTGTTGTGGTTGTTGAACTGCTAGAATAGTGATGCTAGCAATCTGCTGATTCGGTTGATTCCGACCTCTATTTCTTCCCCATGAACTGGATACAACGTTAGCATCTCCCTCTCACCTTTTGTTTCCGAATACCTTTTTATTTCCTCCCCCTGCCGAGGACCCTTCACCAGCATTGATCTTTCCTATCTTAATTCCATTCTCCACCCTTTCACCGGTGATTATCAAATCAGAAAAGCTTCCAGACATATTGCCGATGAGTTTCACATAGTACACTCCTAATAAAGTAGCAACAAACATATCCATAAGTTCTCGTTCTACCATTGGTGGTTGTACTCTAGCAGCAAGCTCTCGCCACCTCTGGGCGTATTCTTTAAAGAATTCATTGCTCTTCTGAGAAAGATTCTGCAGCTGGACTCTATTCGGAGCAAGGTCACTGTTGTACTGATAGTGCCTTACAAAAGCTTCGGCTAGGTCTTTCCAGCTACAGACATTAGCGGGCTCCAAGCTCATATACCATTCCAGCGATGGTCTGGATAAACTATCCTGGAAGAAGTGAATCAAGAGCTTCTCATCCTCAGAATGCGCAGACATCTTGCGATAATAAGACCTTAGATGAACCCTAGGGCAAGTAGTACCCTTGTACTTATCGAAATACAGGACCTTAAACTTTGGAGGCACCCTCAAGCCTGGGATCAACCCTATATTAGACATATCCAGCCCCATCAAATTTTGGCATTCAAGAGACCGCATCTTCTCTTCAATCATCTTAATTCTTCTGTCAGCCTCAGAAGGTATTTCAGGAGCTACAATCCTCGGAGAAAATACATCTTCCTGCCTATCCTCATGCCAAGTGTGGTCCAAACTACCATGTACAACACCTGTAGTGTCGAGACGAAAACCATAGCCATTTCCGTTACCATTACCACCATTGACAAAACCAGCATGATTAAAATCTTCCGCATTTCCAGCCCCAGCAGCGTGACCACCCCCTCTAGCAGTAGGGATGACTAAAGTTGGCATAGAATTGTCTACCCGAGGAGTTTCATGGTGAGGAGGGTTAGAAGCAATCCCACCGTGTAGCACACCATCACTATCCACTCGCGCAATCAGAGGTTGCACCAAAATCTAAAGTTGAGCCTGCCCACTAGCAACCCCTTGCATGACCTTCATCGGCTGTGCCATACGATCTCTCATATCTTGCATTTCTACCTGCATCTGATCCATCATCCTTTTCTAGTTTCCTCTGGTACCGTACCGGTGAGTTGTCACGTCAGCAATCCTGAAATACTAGTAAACCGCAAGAGAAAATAAGGTTAACCGTTCTAGTGCACCTGCAAATGTGAGAAAAAGGCTAAAATGCAGACATGTATTTATGCAACAGGGATGTTTCCCCCTTGATTCTAGTTTCCAGGAAGAAATAACAATGGAGAACCCTGCGGATAAGCATAGAATACCAACTCCTCATATATAGATCAAAAAGCCATCAGGAAAAGTACAAACTCCAACTGAGTACAAATAAGGACAAGACCTCGGCCAACAAGACTGGCGATGGTCGAATACAACAAATAAACAGCAAAAACTACAACAGAAATAGACAAAACAGGTCAGGCAGGATGACGTGATCGGAAATCCTCTAATAGCCTCAACGTCTCTAGATGATCCGGCCTGGCAAGTAACCCCTGGATAAGCAAATCCTGCTGACTCATAATATGATGTAGGCTATCAACATGATCCTCCAAAGCTTTCTCCCCGAAACATGCCTCAAGTCTGCGTCTCTTGGAGCCAGCTCTCAGCTTGAGATCCTTCAAGTTTATGATCACTTCATTCAACCTGCACTCGTTGTCTCGTCTACGTGATGATTCTGCTACAATCTCTCCATCTTTGGCATTAAGCTGAGCCTTCAGCTTGCTGATTTGTAGTTTTAACTTGTCTGCATGCTCCTTGTTGTTAGTAAGCGTGGCGTTCCATATCGACTCAAACTTGGAGATCCTCATGTAAGCCTTATCCAACTCTTCCTTCTTCGTGGCAAGAGCACTATAAGTGGAATTCAAGTCTCGGCTTGTGCGCTCTCTGTCCCTAGTCTCTTTAGTCAAGTCTGTACCCAGTTTGTTGACAAGCTCGGTCTGTCTCCTGAAAGAATGAACTGCATCTATCTTCTCACTGTGAAGCTGCATAATCTCTTTCTCCAATTCTTCATTCGCTTTTCTTAGCTCTTCCTTCTCTGCCAATACCTGATTGTACTTCTGAATATCTACAATAGTGGGATCCTCGATCATGAGAGGATATAGAGGTGCAACTGCAGGGAATGGCATCAAGAACCTCACAACTCTATCATGAATCCAAGTCAAGTAAGGGTCATACGCTCGGCTGTTACTCTTCCCCAAAGCTAACTTCCCTTTATCTCATGCTCTTCTAGATGTTTTCATTTTGTTTCTGGATGTGTCCTAGAGTTTATTCAATGATTTTCTGAGTATCTCTGGTGTGTTTCGGAGTTCATTCGATGTTCTTCCTGATGTCTTTGATGTTTGTTTCTTTGTCCCTGATATATTCCCCAGATTTCCCCTCGCTTCATTCAATGTTATTCTGAATGTTGTGACTCTTTGCCATCTGGTTCCGCTCATGGATGATGTTTGCTGCTTCCTCTGTGTTGCTGCCTCACCCCAGTGAATGGTTAATCATTGTGTCGTCTTTATTCTCTGTTTGCTTTCGTTTTTGTCTGCATTTTGCATTTATCATTCCATCATTTTCATCATGTTAGATTTCTTTGCATGTCGGCATTGTATAGTTTTCTTTTGTCTGTAGCATAACATGTCTTTGCATCTAAGGGAAAAATTTTCGGTTATCTGTATTTAAATACCTTTCACCATGATTTCATGAGGATTTTCATCACTCAGATCATCCAGTGAAGATATTTAAATAGGGGCAATTGTCATACCCCAAATTTTACCCTTAGATCACTGATTATTTCGCATTTCATTCTTGTCTGTATTTCGTTTTAACTAACCGCTAACCGGTTTGCACAGTTGTTTCATTTGGCCTGAAAATAATACCGTGTGCTAATTCATGGAGTACAGATGCATCGTCAGTCTTTTGACGATTATAGAGTCAATTTACCCTCAGAGGATCCCCATGAAATCATGGTTTCTTGTTCCCGATTTACACGAAAAATGATTTGAGAACGGGTGGCTTTCTATGACGGTATCAGTTTGGTTCGTTTCAGATTATAAAAGTCAGGATTACTCGAGATACGGCTTGGAATTTAAACGTGGAATAAAAGTCAGTTTTCTAAGAAATCAGATTTATTTATTTATTCAAGGCCATCTTCACTGAGTCTCATTACCGAGTACGAGTTAACTTTCAAGGGGTTCGGTTGAGTTCAAAAGTTGCGTTGGATGTCAATTAATTTCGAGTATTATGCAAGTCGTTAGTTGCCGAATTTAGATTGTGATATGTCAAGATTATTCGAAAAACGATACAAATGGATTTTAGTCGGAAAATAAGAACTCTGTTTATTAAAGACTGGATTTATTTATTTTTCAACTTTCGTACAATATTCAGATTACAACGTCATTCTGAATTTTTACATTTTTGAAGATTTACAGATTACAAAGTCCTAATCCTAAATTTTTCCTAAAGTTCTAAATCCGATCTTCAGCTTCCAAGTCTTCATTTCCGAGCTTCCAGAACCTGCAAAACAAGACAACATCAGATAAAAAAATTATTGTCAATTGAAAATTTATTTTCGAAAAGGATTTGAGTTTTTAATTTATTTCGGACCCTCATAAACAATGTCATTATCGGGTCCGGGAGGGGCAGCAAGTGAATGCTATCGAACCCCCCATTTCAGGAAACCTCTGGAAAAAACCCGACAATATCTGTTCAAATTCCGAGAGAGAGAAAAAGAGCTTTTTTCGAAAAAATGATTTCAGCCAAACAAGTTGTTAAGCTAAATTCAAATCAAACCCATATCAAATCTAGATTTCATCATCCAGAGTCATGGATACAGAAATGAAATAGATATAAAAAAAAAAACAATTCAGATCTGAAAATCAGGATATCATAACAAATCAAATCCTCAGATATCATCATCAAAAGAAACGTAAATCACAATCCAGGCCCAAAGTCAAGAACAAAGAAGATTAAAAAACAATATAAAATCATCACGAAAATCATAAAAAAAAGGGGAGGGGGGGACGACCGCGAAAAACCCTAAAGGACCATCATCACAAATCATCCAAAACGGCAATGAAAAAAATCAAGCCGCGGACGAAACCATCGCAGGACGAACATAAAACTGTCAATCCACCGTCCAAACCGCCACCGAGCCTCAGTCAAAGCATCATTGGCTAAAAATCATTTAGCCCTCCTCCAAAATCACAAAACGGACAAACCCAACATCACCGGCTGGAAACGCAAATGGAAACCACCCAACACCCATCATCATAAAAGAGATACAACCCAAAAAAAGGGTGAGCAATTCTTTTCAACATGATATTTTTTGTTATTTTACAAAGACCATAAGAAGAAAAAGAAGTTCCTTTTTGTGGGAGGAAAGAAGAGAATGAATCATGGTCATATATCATGAGAGAAGAGGCAGGGAGGATTGAGAAGAAAAAATTCTAGAGAAGACTCGTTGGAGGATCCGCCGCGGCTGCAGCGACAGGGTCTCAAACCCTAAATTTTGGGGTTGAACCCCTTTTATGTATCCCTGCGTGGGTCGGGTCTGGAGGTTGTGACCCAGACCGACCCGTTTTGGCTGTTTATTATTATTTAATTTTTGTTTATTTTCTATTTTCTTTATATTTTTAATCAATAACGAATATTTCTTAAAACAAAATTCTAGTTTTTATTTAAATCTAACATTTTTGTATTTTAATCTAACCTTTTTATTTAAAATAAACCTTTTTTTATCTAACCTTTCTTTAAATAAACCAAAATCTTTTCTTTAACTAAAAGCTAATTTTTTTCTTAAAACTCTAGTTTTTTTAAATCAAAATTTTTAACTCTAATTTTTTTTCTAACCTAAAACTCTAACCTTTCTCTGAAATTTCTAACAAATTTATTCTAACATTCGTGCAAGTTAACCCTAGTCTAATTTCTTTTTTTATCATTCTCAATTTCTTTCTTTCGTTCCTAATACCGTTCACATTTATTCATGAATCTGGGTACTAACCTTTCTTATTTTTTTGTATTTATATTTACTCTTTGTACAATATCTAACACTATCATCCCTATCATTCACACTTGTATATTTTTCTCAACACCTTCATTTCTTATTAATTTTCAATTATTTACCGTTAATTCCCCTCCGAAGGAAAGGTCTAACCGTTTGACCGCCGTGTCAATAGTCTTTAACCCTCGTCCATCTTTCACCTTTTAAACCCCATGACTTTGAGTTTCCGTGTTGCTTATGCGTCCCGCCGTGGACAATTGTACCCTTTACCCATGTCGTAGGATAAGGAGTCACCGCACTCCATATAAGTTTCCCGCCGTGGAATACTTATTTTACACTCTCTCAATTCAAACTTTTCAATGTAGAGATATGAGTCTCCGCACTCCACGTAAGCGTTTCCCTATGAACGTTTATATCCCCTAGGAACCTTGACCATAGTCAAGAAGTTCCTCATCTCCCTCTGTGAGGGGAATTATGATTACTCCGATTCCATCCCCTACCTCGGATACGTAGGCACAAGATGCGAGTCTTGGCGAGTAAACTTAGGACTAACCCTTAGGTATTTCTATTTAACCCCTAACCCTTATTATAACCCTTAAGCAAATAACTTTAGCAATAGAACATTTAAAACAAGAGGTTCCTGTAGAGTACTACAGAAGTCTAGGATGCTAGTAGCTTCCCTAAGCTTAACCAACCCCCGAACCCTAGATTTTTCCCCGCATTGTGTTTACGATGCAAAATAGGTTTTTCCTTTCTTTAACCTTTCCTTCGGATAAATCAAAGACCAGGTGTGAACTAAAGATGTGATTCAAATTAATTAATAATTTGATATCATATTTTCACTGCAACACCATCACATACCACATTTGAGATCCCAGAAAGCAACAGATTTGGGTAAGTGAGAAATAAACCATTTGTAAAGTAGCACAACATATAGTCACCACTTCGCTATACAAATTCCTTAGATGCACTAAGTGGTAAGCATTTGCAAGCAAAGTCGGGACCAGATTCCCAATTAAGAATATCTTATTAGCATCAATATCAACAAAGTTGTCAATATTTGAAAAAAGGAATAACCCATAGATGAGCAAAACAAAGATATCCTCAAAAGCAACCATGTTCCCTATGTTGGAAAAGTATAAGGCTTTCCCCATCAAGAGTTTAGCTGGCAGACCTTGAATTCCTCCTCCGGTGGTCATGTGAGCTTTGATATCTGACACTTCCAAGGAGGTAGCTCTTGCAATGGTTTGATATTTGGGAACTTTTTCCATATCGAAGAAAGGGTCTTGATCAATGATAGGTAAATCAATCAGATAAGAGTACTCTTCTAATGTTGGTTTTAGTTGATAATCTGGAAACATGAAGTAGTGGTATACCAGGTTATAGAATTGAACCAATGTAGACAGGATTCCTTCCACCATGTTGATTTTTAAAAGGGACAAAAGCCCTCCATACTTAGCTCTGAAAGCCTCAAGATTAGTAATCAACCTTCCCAATTTCCTCAGGTCTTCCAGTTTTAGACTTCTGAATGTGTACTTCTGAGTTTTTCTTCTACCAAAATCCATAGCACAATTTCTCTCTCTGATAGTTGCCACAACCATATTTTTTAGTTCTTTTGAAAAGTTTGAAAAGGATTTTTTTTTTGAAAAAAACTTTGATGAATGCATGAATGTAGCAAACACAAGTATATGAAAACATGGGTTTAAGGGTTCATCATCACGAGCATGGAGACATGGATCTATCCATCCCAAAGGTATGTACTAGGGGTTCAGTTTTTGTACCTGTATAACAGGTTCTAACAAAGGTTCCCAAAATCGTTGACCCATCTTTAAGATATTACCAGCGAATTGGTTGACCCATGAGAGCTATAATATCCCCAAGGTGGATTTCGTTCGAATGCAGTATCATGTATCAACTATTCCCGTTAGTTACCGCGCTATGTCTAAAACGGCCGAATTGTTAAATGTTTAGTAATCCTCAGTTTCATGGGTTCCCGGTGGAAAAAGTAATGTACTCACGACTTGCTCACTCAACATCAGTAATTCCAAAAGGGTACCTCTATTGATTTTGTGGACTTTCAAGTTATCTTAGTCAGGATTCACTCCCTATAAGCCTTCTTGATTCTGCCACCTCCTATATTAAAATATGTTCTCAAGCCCACTGAGGACTTTTTGACTCACCACATGTGTATTAATCACATTCCCAGATAAAAGCAAATTAAACAAGTATGGCAAATAAGCATATAATATGATGGTAAGCAGCAGATGAATGAGAAAGTAAATAAGCAAACGAAACAACAAAACATATGCAATGCAAGGCTTAACCCTCTAGATAAGAAAGGTATTTATCCCTAGTGAAATCGCCATTTTTCTGTAGCTCCGGTTTAGTGATGCGACCACTGCCGCATTTAACGCTACTTTCTGATTTCAAAATTTATCCTATGAACCTTAAAAGGAAGGGGAACATATCTCAAACTAACCCTGCTCGTAAATGTTTTTCCTACAAATGCTAAGAGATCTAGAACCAGGGTTGGTTATACTAAGTAAAACTATTAACACCTTGAGTATCTATAGTAATCTATAGGAACCTTTATTGCATATTTCTACTGTTGAATTACTTGCTTGCTTATGTTTATCTGCTGTTTAAATAGGAAAGTTTCGCCTTTGTGAAGACTGAGGAAATGTTTTCGTTGTTTTATGATTTTCTATTGTGTTTGGTAGGTGCCTAGACCTAAGGGTTTTTATTAGTGTGCTCACTAAAATTTCGCAATCTTATGCCTACGTATTCTCAAAAAGGAAGCTGAGAAATCAAAGTGTTTGTAGTTCCTCCTAAATCTATGGGAGGAAATTGTTTTATGTCTTGTTCAAAGCCCAAAATTAAAGCTAAAAGAGTATTTGTGTCTTGTTCAAAGCCCAAGATTGAAGCTAAAAGTTTGAATAAGAGAGGATTTTTCATCTCTAAAGGGATATATCTTGCCTATTCATCATAAACATTGAAGAAAATGATTGTAAAAGAAGTTGCTTTAACTGGGATGTGTAGAATCCAACAATGCCACATCTTCCTATATAGAAGAAGTGAAATGTCATGAAGGAAGAAGCTTTGAACTTAGACTTTGAAATATCCAGAGCAATGACACATCTTTCTTCATGAATTTTAACATAAGGGAAGAAGCTCTTAACTTGGACTTTGAAATATCCATAGTAATGCCACATCCTCCTTTATGTAAAACAGTTTGATTTAAATGTTTTATTTGATTTGAAATGTGATGTATAGAAGGGATATCATCTTATAGAGAGGACTCATAGTTTCATCTGTGGAGATGTTGAATTTTGTGCCTTGATCAAAGCCCAAGGTTGAAGCTTAAAGAAATGAAAACTAACTCAACTAGGGAATGTTATATCTGTCTTATACAAGGCCCAAGATTGAGGCTGACTTGAAAAATCGTTACATGAAGCCTAAGAGGATGTTGAGGGAATTTAAGTGGAGACTGACTCTTGCTAAAGATTAGAAGCGAATTGAATTATTAAATTCCACAAGGGCTTTAATTCTTCTGGGGATTTACCGATTATAAACTGACCCTGGGTGGGGATTGTTAAGTGAAAGCCAACCCTTGTTGAGGATTAGAAAATGATTAAAGGATGAAATTGAATGTCCTAGAGGCTTTGACTCTCCTGGGATTTGATGTATTGATAAAGTTGACTTGGATATATCCTATGCTTTTAGGAAGCTTGTGAGTCCTTGTATGAAGCCCAAGAGGAGGCTGGGGGTTGAGACTTTTCAAGTCTAAGAAGAGTTTAAGAGAGGCTTCACGGGGAAATAATCATTTCTTTATTGAACTGTTCCAGGGTTAAAAGGATTTAAAGAAGAGGTTTTACCGGGAAACAATATTCTCTTCAACAAAGTGTTTCAAGGTTAAGTAAATTGAACAAAGCCCAAGAGGAGGCTGACTGTACTAGGGAGAACAATTCCTTTGAACAAGAGGGAACTAGTTGTTTGAACTAAGTTATAATAATTGAAAGGATCCTATTGTTTGAACTAGTATAAACTAAGGATTATTTAAATGCTAAGGGAAACTTAACAAGATATGCACAAGTATATATACAGATATATGAAAAACTATATAAACAAGTATGAATTGAATTTGAAAAGGTGGTGGGTCTTACACTATGGATAGAGGCCCAAGTGTATTGTGATTAATTAAATGTTTTCTTTAAGATTGAATTAGGGTTTTGAGAAATTGAAGAAAGTTTTGAAATGGTTTTTATTTTGAATTTGAAGATGACTTGATCTTAAGTAGGACAGGAGCAAAGGTGTTGGGTCTTACACTCTAGATAGAGGCCCAGATGATTGTGTGTATCCTGTACAAAGCCCGGGATGAATGAGGCTAACATATTTTCTATTTACAAAAGGTGTTGAGTCTTATACTCAGGGAGAGGCTCGAGTGATTGAGAAAATTGATGCTAGGTTTAGATTGAATTTGGAAGATTGAAAGATTGAAGTTTTGAAAATATGAAGGAGATTTTGAAAATATGAAGGAGATTTTGAAAATAGAAAGAGGGATGGGACTTACACTCCTAGCAGAGGACCAGATAATGTTAATTGATTGAAAAAGATAAGAGGGATTTATACTATAGTAGAGACCCTGACTTATTAAGTTTTGAAACAAGAACGTTAGGGCTTATACTCAGGGAGAGGCTTAGATTTATTTTGAAAACACAGTGATTTTGAACACTGAGAGGAGAGACTTATACTATATTAGATGCCCTAAAATGCTTATTTATGTACAAAAGGATAGGACTTACACTCTATTAGAGGCCCAAATGTTTGTTATGAAAATAGTGATCACTCCGTGATTTTGAAAAGCGCACTAAGTGTAAATCAATTGGTTTTAAAAATGTGATAACTGATGGGTTTATTTATACTATAGCAGAGGCCCAAGAGATTGGTTTACTTATAGAGAGGGTTGGGTATTACACTCTAATAGAGGCCTAAGTGTAAATCAATTAGTTTTAAAAATGTGATAAGTGATGGGTCTTACATTCTGAATAGAGGCCAAATGATTTTTGAAATCAAAAAATGATTTTGAAAGTGTTGCACCCTAAAATTTTCCCACCGGTTTTCCGACTTTGACTGGCTTTTGTTTCGTTTTCTTTTGAATATTATTATAGGTCGATCATATTGCATAACTAACCAGTTTATCAGCTTTTGTTTGTTTTATTTCATTTATGAATCAAGGTTGGACTTCAGAAGCTTAAAAGGTGGTTGAGTTAGGGTTTTGGATATAAGGTTTCTGCTGAGATGAACTCCCTCTGGTCAAAAATTATTTCTTCCAGTTATTGTGGTTAAGTTTAAGGCAGAAGTGTGGAGTTTCCAATTGTCATGAGCAATGCTTATTTGAGGTTTATCAGGCACGAATTTAGTTTCTCTGAATTATCACAAGATGTAGTTTGTTTAGGGTTTTGTCAGCAGTTTGGTAGAAAGGACTTTGTGGTTCTCAGGGTGGATTTTGTCATGGACCTATACTCTATGCTTAACAATTACCAAACCAGGTTTCATGGCAATTCAGGTTCTTTGTGTCGCTACTGCGAAAATCGGCACCGGCTATGACAGAAGGGTCGCCACCGTGCGTTATTCATCCCAATGGAGGGAAAGGAAACGCTCAAAGTAAACCTACGCAAAACGGGAAAGGAATGGTCGTCGCAACCAAATTCCTGAATTCGGGAGTCAATTATGCAAGGGGAAGGTATTAACACCCCTCACGTCCTTCGTACTCGACGGAATCCACGCTTGTTTTCTAGTACGGATTGTTGTCCTATCTACTCTACAGGGTCTGGGTTAAAAAAGAAAAGAAGAGGACTCGGCAAAGTATCGCACTATATGCCTATGTATTCCTGTCTGGAACGAGAAATCAGAGTCAACGTAGTTCGCCTACCTACGGGAAAGGAGGGGAAGGTTGCTCGCTAGGATACGGCATCCTATGCCTACGTACTTTCATACAACATGAAAGATCAGAGCAAACGTAGTTTGGGCTACGGAGGACACAAGCTTGTCTGACTGTTTTTTATTACCTTCAAAAAGGGTTTTTCTTGATTAAGAGTCCAAGCGGACAAAAATGACACTTTGATGTTTGTTTGGAATCTTTTACGAAAGATGTGTTTTTTTGTTTGTTTGCAATCTCTAACGCAATAGAGACTATGATTTGAGAGTGACTACGTCGCGTGTCACCCAAAGGGTACCACACTAAGCAGCCAGACTACTGGAAAGAAGCTCTCCGGCAACCCTTTCTCAAATAGCTTAAGGCTCGTAACGTACGACATCGATTAACCTTATTACTGTATTTTTGAGTTGTTTTGAGATGAGGAGAGAAAGAAGCTCTAAAAAGCCTAGGGTTGAAAAGGGGAATAAAACTAACCTAATGTTGTCATGCATGGATAAGAATCCTAATGTTTGTCATAATTCCCTCCTGCACAGAGGAAATCAGAGATCCTAGGGGATAAACGGAAAAGAAAGCAAGCAAATATAGTAAAATGCATGTAATGCAGCAATACAAGCGAGGCAAGGGAGTCCTGCTCAACCTCGAACCTGGGAAAACAACAGGCAAAGTGAATCAACATTCAATTCAAACCTAGGGGAAAGCAGGACAAGCCAACAAACAATACAGAAAAACCAAAACAGAGGAGGCAGCCCAAGCAGCAGCACCAAACTCCTACAGCAAACAGCAGCTCTGAACAACAACAGGTTGATTAAACAGCAAAAAGTTGACAGCAACAACCTTCATCTTCATGAATGCTCCTATCCTAAAACTCCACTAAACCTTCAATCTTCAACAAGCACCAAGCTTCAACAAGCACCCAGCTTAAACCCTAGCTTCAACCAGTAAACAACTTCAACAAGCTCTTGACTTCATCTTCAACAAGCAGTAAAACCCTAGCTTCAACAAGCAACCAGCTTCAACAAGCAGCAAAACCCTAGCTTCAAGAAGCAACCAGCTTCAACAAGCAGCAAAACCCTAGCTTCAACAAGCACCTCCAAGGGATAATCATTCAGCAAGATCAAGTTGAAGTGTTAAGAAACTCAATGACAACCAAGGGAAGCCATTAAGATCTTAACACTATAATAGGAAGGCATCCTCAAAGTTCTACTCTCAAAGCATGCCACTCATCCCTCCAAAGGAGAGATGTGACTTCTCTAAGAGGACTTTATGTCATTGGATTGAATGGAGATGAACAATATACTCCATGTTTGAAGAAACAAGCAAAACTAATCTAATGCTCTTCCTAAAACCCTATTTTTCCTAAGCTCCTGACAAGCACTCCACCAGATGAGAAATCTTCACATCCAAGCTCCTTCAAGCACTCCAAAGCATCTTTAATTGGTCTTCATGTTCATCCAATCACAAGAGCACCGCCACCCTAATCTAAGGGGAACTATTGAATTAAACTAGTCAAGTTAGTTCACTAGAAACACCTAGAAGTTAGTCCTAAAACTAATTCTAATTAAAATATCAAAAGTGATTGTAAAATCCTACAAAAATTACTAAGGGTTCCTAAACCTCTTAAGAATATCTCTATACAAAAACCATGGGGTTAACCATTCATTTGGACCTAAAACTATGCCCTAACCTAAGGGTACTATCCTAAAACCCTAAATCTACAACACCTAATGTTCAATGTTCAAACTAGCCTAAATTTATCTCACAAAACAATGAGAAAATTACTAGGGGTACATGCATATCTAAGCTAACTAGCCCAAAAAGAATCAACTCAAAATCATACACCAAACACCCATACTAAAATCAGCAAGATAGCACACCAACCAAATTCAAAATAAAAGCAATTAAACTATAAAAAATGCAATTAAATTCTAAAATGCATTACACTTATGAATTCTAGACTCTTTAAGGAGTCAAAGGAAAAAAACCTAGCTTAAAAAAGGCTAATTTTCCTATTTGTTATGAATTATTTCCTAACTATATGCAAAATGTAAAAATAAAAGAAAACAAGATGAAAATGAATAAACCTGCGTGTGAAATAGCAATTATCTATAGTTATTATCCAGACTGGGCCCATAATGGTGGTGAGCATATCAAACCTGACTAAGCCTAAACCAACATTAAAACAAGTCAGAAAATAAAATGGAAAATGAGAAACAGGCGTGTGAAATAGCAATGTTTCTTAGTTCAATTCAACCTTGGGCCTGACTAGAGGGTGTGAATAGCAATTAATCAACTAAGCCCAAACTAAAACGTTTAATGAAACGGTGACTTTTGATCAAACTCATTCTCTTTAGACTTTCAAATCAAATCATGGCCGTGTAATCAAGCTTTGGTCAATGGTCAAGCTAGCATCCAACGGGTCCTCGTTCATCTTCTCCAAATGATTCAAATATGAGAGGGAAACTCAGACGGTGGCCTGAGCTATAGCGCCACCGTCGTCTTCGGCGAGGGGGGGGGGACAAAATCTCACCAAACACAACACCTAAACATCCAATCCCGCCTGAAATTTCATCCTGAGTCCAATTATGACCTCCATTTTCATTGATTCTAACCCTAACTCCAAAACCGATCCCAAGTTCAGAAAATCCCCAAATCTTGATCATCACTAAACTTAAAATTAAAGTCACTAGCATGAACTACACGTATCAGGCATCAAACCTTGCTATCCAAATGTGATTACAACCTCAAGAATCAAGAGATATAAGCTTCAACAGAAAATGGCATCACACTTAAAATGTCACGAATTGCTCAATTCTTGCGCCTAAATCAATCCTAGCATCATCTATAACCTATCCTCATACCAATTTCTATGCAACTCCCTATAAATTAGAGCAAAAATTGAAAGTTGCAAACCTGGTTTTGAGAGATGAACAGATAGTGGTTTTGCTCGATCCAGCCTCCAATTCTTTCCAGAATCACTCAAGAACACTCCCCCAAGCTTCTAAAACAAGCAATTTGCCTTGAATCTCCTTCAATCTCCAAACATGATTCTTGATGCAGTTGAGAAAATTTCAATTTCTCTCTGGTTTCTCTTCAATTCTGGCCCAAAAAATCATCTGAACTCATTGCATTGGTTATATAGAAGTGATTAGAACTCTCTAGAAAGTTTTGTAACAACCACAATGAGATTTTGAATTTCTCATTCTCCTTGAAAATCTCATATGCACAGCTCATGAATATGCCCTGTTCTCAGCCTGATTTTGCTTGAATTTCTCCCCTTATGATATTTAGAATTGAATGGGAGTGATAGATCCCTTGTTTTTGATCCCATGGCCATGTATTGATGTGTTACTTCAACCTTAAGTAACAAAATGGAAAGGATGGAAATTGACCTCAAATCCAAAATATGGTAATGTCATCATTCTTAGAATGCTTTTTCTGATCAATTTGACATATAACATGAGCTTGTTTGGACCCCAATCATAAAATTCCATTTTTTTGGCCTTTAAATGACTTATTTTTCTCCCTTTTTAAGCCATTTCAAGCAACTTCTTGTTACAAGCCAATCCAAGCTCTCATAACCACTTGGTTACACTCAAAACACCATTTTGAACAAGTTTCATGTTGGACAATTTTCTATTTGAAGCTTGCAAGTTGGAGATTTTGTCCCATGATTGAAAATGACCTATAATCACCAATACCCAAAATACCCCTGGATTACAAAGACCATAACTTGAGTTCTACAAATCCTATCAAGGACTTATAGTACTCTATGGAAAGCTAAGATCAAGATCTACAACTCTAATGTTGGCGAAGAATTCATTTGAAAACTCCTTGAAGGGAAAAAGTTTCTGGGAAGTCAAGTGACTTTCACAGATAAATTTCATAGTCATCAAATTAAAGGTATTAAGATGCTCTACAAGTTTCATGTTGGCCAAAGATCCATTTGAAACTTTTATTTGGACTTATGTGGCTTTGAAGTTAGGCACTAAATAGGGTGATTTGCACTGAAACCCTAATTTAGCAACTTCCCACATTCTTGATTCTTCTTTGCTTAACCTTGGCATAACACCCCACATGTATCATCATACCATTCCATGAACCTCATGACCTCAAAGTAGGCCTTGATGCTCTTAAATTACTCAATTGACCTAGGATTGACACAGATGAAACCCTAGTTGTCTGCACCTCAACTGTGGCTCTCACACTTGAATCAATGACTTGTCTCAGCTTCAATAAGGCCCTCTAGGAATCCCATGAGATCTATGCACACCTCAAATTCACATCCCATGTTTCACATCCCACTGATGATTCTCAATATTCCTCAAGATAGGAGCAAAACCCACATGTAGGCACTCAAACTTCTCAAGACTTCAAATCGCTTCTTGATGGCTTGGATGACTTATCATACTTGGATAAGACCTCTTGCTAGGCTCTTCTCTTGATAGACACCCTTGATTCCTTGTTGGAGGCATGTTATGCTATGATATGCAAATGGTTGAATTATGTATGTGATGTAACTATGCAAATGAAATGCAATGAAACATAAATCAGGCAAGAAAAGGTTGAGCAAATTTTGGGGTGCAACAGCTGCCCCTATTCAAACGGCTTGGACCCGACTGGGTGAAGAGCGAAAGGCCTTCAAACAATTGAGGTACGAGACGGTTGAATACCAAGGAACCCAAAAATTTGCCAACCACAAAAATAAACTGCACTGCTTGGGGAACAACATCCCCTATCTGAATCCGGTTGTTACGGCAACAACTGATCCAACGTCTGATAATAATTCTGATTTCAACTCCAACCACCTATGTAACGCAACAGGTACTGAACAAATTTTGCAAAACACCTCTGTCCATGACTGGACTAACCTTGTCAACACAAGAAGAGAAACAAATTCGTCAACACGAATAGAGATTCTATCGTTACAGGAGTAACCTTGTCCACATCTGGACCCAAATTTCGTCAAATCACGAATAAACACAAATCTGTCCACGTCAGGACTCACATTTTGTCAACCCGAAGAAATCTCAACAACACAAGAATAGAACTTTGTCCACGTTAGGACGCTTGTTTCGTCAACACGAAGACATCCCCTCATAAACTTGAGCAAAACTTTGTCCATGTTAGGACGTACGCTTCGTCAACACAAAGAAATCCCATCATAAACTTGTCCACGTTAGGACTCCACATTCCATCAACACGGAGAAATCCTATCATCATAGGAATAAAAATTTGTCCACATCAGGACGCCACATTCCGTCAACATAGAGAAATCCCGGCGACTTTGCTGGGGATGAGTAGTCCGCATCTCGTCACCACAAGGAGATCCTATCAACCTAGGAGTAAATTGTCCACGTTAGGAATAAATTGTCCACGCCAGGACTCACATCTCGTCAACACAAGGAAATAAACCCGTCACCATGAAGAGAAATAAATTTGTCCACGTCAGGACTCCATCTCGTCAATACGAAGAATTCTTATCAACATAGGAGTAAATTGTCCACGTCAGGACACTGTTTCGTCAACACGAAGAAAGATAAATTTGTCCACGTCAGGACTCGCGCATCTCGTCAACACGAGGAACTATAAACTTGTCCACGTCAGGACGCACATTTCGCCAATACGAAGAAAGATATCTACTGGGGGTAAATGGTCCACGTCAGGACACTGTTTTGTCAACACGAAGAGTAATCAATTTGTCAACGTCAGGACTTCACATTCCGTCAACACAGAGAAATCAAATTTGTCCACGTTAGGACTAGCACATCTCGTCACCACGAGGAAACAAATTTGTCCACGTCAGGACTCACACTTCGCCAACACGAAGAAATCCCGTCAATACAGGAATAAATCGTCCACGTCAGAACTCATATCTCGTCAACACGAGGAACTCCTATCAACATAGGCAATAAAATTTTGGCGACTTCCGGGGAAATCCTTCTGTCAACCAGTAGGAAAATACATCCGTTTATCCATACGGGAAGATACTCTGAACACAATTTCTCTACTTATCTCTGCAGTAGCTAACTCCATTGGTCCCAACCCACAAACCTTTTAGCGCCGACGTGACAACGACTTTGAGGATGACCCTACTGGGGAGATTCTGAAATCGACTGCCAGGCACCTATTTCGACACAGGCGGCAGCTTCTGAAATTTTGATTCATGACACCCTTTGACGCTGACGTAACAGCAAATTTAGAGAAAATAATCCTCTGGCCGGATAAGAGAAACTTCAACAAGAAACTCTATGGGGAAAATAGTAAGATGAACCGTATCATCACACGTCTCGCGGCGAGACCTCGAACACCTGGTAATAGACCTGATCTAGAACTCCATACTCCTTCTGAGCAAACACACCTGAAAGCAAAAGGTTAACCAACCTGATCTATGTTTCAAAATGCGTATGTTTGAAAATGGCGTAATGCTCCGTACGACACGGAAATGCTACGCGTTTGGGTAGATGCAAATATGACGATATACGCAAATGCAAATGCAGGCTCAAGCTGCCGGGGCCACTCTGATAATGATGTCTCAACAACATGAATGCTGAGGATAAAGCCAACTCCGCTGGGGAGAACAAGTATCATAAGGTATTCCGGTAAAATAAATGCCGGAAACACAGTCAACTCTGCCGTGGAGAGATTAACCACCAATTTCCATTGGGAGGAAAGGACAAACACCCTGCTGGTGAACAAAACTTAGCTCAGGAAGAAGCGACACTTCTGGGCAAAGCACACTGTTTGGGCACAGTTTACACACTCAGAGTTACCACTCGGCTGAGGATCAACATCCTGTCAATGGCATGACGACCTGTGGGGAGGAAGAAAACCATCCTTCGCGGATATGAACGTTTCGAACCAACAACTTTGTTAACTATTGCGGGAATCTCCCATGCTAGAGATTGAACATGCACATCTTCGATTCGCTGAGGAGCGCAACCTCTGCGGGGGACATTGATTTTGACTTGTTGAGGTTAATCCTATGGATGGCTTTCCATGAGGACACTCTCCTGGGGAAAACAATTCCCTCCTTCGGGAAGGGATAAATGTCATTTCAACTCTCTGGGGATAAGCTGCGACTAGTTGAGGAATGACATTAACTGGAGTCAGGTCTTACGTCAAGCGACCTTGGCTGGGGAATACAACTCCTGACCGTTTTCTCCAAAGGTAAGAACCCTGCAAAACACAAACGAGACAAAACAAGCCTATACAACAGAATCTATCCGGGTTAGCATCTGTGACATTACTTCAGTCAATTCGAAGTTTTAGCAATTATTGGCAAGGGCCAGCAAGATTGTGTAAGTGCAAGTTTATCAAAAACATCGGCGTCTTTCACAAACAAAACAGTAACGAACAAGCATCAAGTACTGAATAACATGTTTTATTGATAACGGGCCTCTGAATAGAAAAAGTTTTGTACATTGGATGCAACTCCTGAAAAGAGGAAGTTACGCACAAACACACATAAATATATGCACAAGAAGCATAAAGAAAATACAAAACAATATTTGTATACATGTCGGCAACGTGGTGCAGACAAACACCATGAGCTGATCCTCCTATGACTCGCCTGACTCTGCGCTTTCCCGGTACTCGATCTTCGGAAGAGATTGTTTTTGGATAGACGGCCCCAGGTACTCCCAAACCACTAAGCAATGCCGTATCAAATCTGGACCGCAGTCATTTGCTTTTTCAATCTCTAACTTTTGCGTGAACCGCCCTTTGCGGGTTTTCAATTCACCGGGATACTCTTTTTTGCCGAAGTCGCCCTTTTCAGGTTTTCGACTTCGCGGGTGTACATCTTTTCAATTTTACCCCTAACTTTTGCCCGAACCTTTTATTCATTTTTTATGGTTCGCCAGGATGCCCTATTTTTGCCTGGATTCTCTTTTTACTGTCCAGCGGGTCACTTTCAAGCAAAGTATTTTTTAACTGTGTCCGAATTCACAGGAGACGTAAAGTCCTCACCATCCATGGTGGATAGTAACAAGGCTCCTCCAGAGAAGACTTTTCTGACAACGTAGGGACCTTCGTAATTGGGAGTCCACTTGCCCCTGTGATCTGATTGTGGTGGGAGAATCTTTTTCAAAACAAGATCGCCCTTCTGAAAGCTTCGAGGGCACACCTTATTGTCGTAAGCTTTCTTCATCCAGCTCTGATATAACCGACCGTATGCTAGAGAAGCCAGTCTCTTCTCATCCATTAAGCTGAGCTGATTCAGTCTATCTTTAATCCATTCTGCTTTGTCGAGTTGGACATCACGTAAAACCCTTAGGGAAGGAATCTCGACCTCCAACGGTAACACCGCCTCCATCCCGTATACTAATGAGAAAGGGGTTGCCCCGGTTAATATGCGTACCGTCGTATGATAACCGTGAAAAGCGAAAGGTAACATCTCATGCCAGTCCTTATACGTCACAACCATCTTCTGAACAATTTTCTTTATGTTCCTATTGGCCGCTTCGACAGCGCCATTCATCTTGGGCCGGTAAGGAGAAGAGTTGTGATGCTCAATCTTAAAATTATGACACAGCTCTTTCATCATTATATTATTCAAATTTGAACCGTTGTCGGTGATGATCCGCTCAGGGATTTCATATCTGCAGATAATATCTTGTTTGATAAATCTGGCTACCACTTGTTTGGTCACATTGGCATATGATGCTGCTTCCACCCATTTGGTGAAGTAATTGATTGCCACCAAAATGAACCGGTGTCCGTTTGATGCCGTAGGCTCAATCTTGCCAATCATATCAATCCCCCACATCGAGAAAGGCCACGGTGATGACAGCACATTCAGAGGGCTCGGAGGCACATGGATTTTGTTCGCATAAATCTGGCATTTATGACACCTCTTTGCAAACTTGAAACAATCTGTTTCCATAGTCAGCCAATAATAACCTGCCCGCAGCAACTTTCTTGTCATATCATGCCCACCAGCATGTGTACCAAATGTACCCTCATGTACCTCTTCCATGAGCAACTTCGCCTCTTTCTCATCTACACAGCGTAGCAACACCAAGTCGTGGTTTCTTTTGTACAAGACACCGTCCGGGTTCAGATAGAAATTACCAGCCAATCTCCTGAGAGTCTTTTGATCTCGACTGGATGCCCCAACCGGATACTCCTTGTTCTTCAGGAAATTCTGGATGTCAAAATACCAGGGCTTACCATCGGGAGCCTCGTCAATGGCAAATATGAATGCAGGCCTATCGAGCCGAGAGATAACAATCCTGGGAGCCTCGTTCCAGAAGTTAACTTTATACATTGAAGACAATGTTGTCAGGGCGTCAGCCATTTGATTTTCTGCTCGTGGCACGTGATGCAATTCCACCTTGTCAAAGAAAGGCAACAATCTCCTTGCATAATTCATATAGGGTATCAAATTGGGTTGATGTGTCTCCCATTCTCCTTTAATATGATTCACCACTAGAGCTGAGTCTTCGTATACATCCAGGTTCTTGATTCACAAATCAATGGCTTCTTCCAGACCCATGATGCAAGCCTCATATTCAGCCTCATTATTGGTAACAGGAAAAGTCAATCGGGCAGTAAAGGGGATGTGCGGCCCCTGAGGAGTAGTGATAATTACACCTATTCCACTACCATAGGAATTTACAGCTCCGTCAAATATCAACTGCCATTTGGAACCCAACTCTGGTCCTTCGTCCGGCAACGGTTCTTCACAATCCTTCATTTTTAGGTACATGATATCCTCGTCAGGAAAATCAAACCTCATCGATTGGTAATCCTCAACCGGCTGCTCAGCAAGGTACTCTGACAAAACGCTACCTTTAATAGCCTTTTGCGAGACATATTGGATATCGTATTCTGTTAACACCATATGCCATCGGGAAATTCTTCCGGAGAGTGCTTGCTTCTCAAACACATATTTGATTGGATCCATCTTTGAAATTAGCATGGTTGTATGATTCAGCATGTATTGCCTCAAACATTTGGCGGCCCAGGCTAGCGCGCAACACGTCTTCTCGAGCATTGAGTATCTGGACTCACAGTCGGTAAACTTCTTACTCAAATAGTAGATCGCATGCTATTTACGTCCGGTCTCGTCGTGTTGACCGAGAACACAACCCATACTTTCCTCAAGAACCGTCAAATACATAGTCAAAGGTCTCCCGGCCACTAGGGGTATCAAAAGAGGAGGTTCCTGCAAGTATTCTTTTATCTTGTCGAACGCCTTTTGACAATTTTCATTCCAGGTCAACACCTGATCCTTTTTCAACAACTTGAATAACGGCTCGCATGTCGCAGTTAGGTGAGATATGAACCGAGCAATGTAGTTCAACCTCCCTAAAAACCCACTCACTTCTTTTTCTGTTTTAGGCGTCGGCATTTCTTGTATAACTTTTATCTTTGCAGGATCAACCTCTATTCCTTTTTCGCTCACAATAATCCCCAGCAGTTTACCTGATCTCACCCCAAAGGTGCACTTGTTAGGGTTCAGTCTCAACCTGAACTTCCTAAGTCTTTTGAACAGTTTCAGCAGATTAACCAAATGCTCCTCCTCTGTCTGGGATTTGGCAATCATATCATCAACATAAACTTCGATCTCTTTGTGCATCATGTCATGAAAGAGAGTCGTCATAGCACGTTGATATGTTGCCCCAGCGTTCTTCAGTCCGAAAGGCATCACTTTGTAGCAAAATGTTCCCCAGGGAGTAATGAAGGTAGTCTTCTCCATGTCTTCTGGTGCCATTTTGATCTGATTATAGCCTGAGAAGTCATCCATGAAGGAGAATACGGAGAACTGAGCAGTGTTATCAACCAGCACATCAATGTGAGGAAGTGGAAAGTCGTCTTTTGGGCTCGCCCTATTCAAATCACGGTAGTCTACACACATTCGCACTTTACCGTCTTTCTTCGGCACTGGTACTATATTAGCGACCCATGACGGATAAGTTGTAACGGCTAGGAAACCAGCATCCCACTGTTTTTGAACTTCCTCTTTGATTTTCACAGCCATGTCGGGTCTGGTTCTTCTGAGTTTCTGCTTAACAAACAGACATTCCTCTCGCAACGGTAGACGGTGCACAACCATGTCTATCCAACCCAGGCATATCCTCGTACGACCAAGCAAATATATCACCATACTCTCGCAGTATCTCAATCAGCGTTTGCTTGATGTTGCTCTGCAACGCATCCCCTATACGGATATTTCTCACAACTTCTTCCGACCCCAAGTTGATAATCTCAATTTCCTCCTGATGAGGCAGAATGATTCTCTCTTCCTGTTTCAACAAACGAGTCAGCTCCTCTGGCAAGTCGCTATCCTCAACAACCTCTTCCTCTGCTTGGAATACCGGGTGCTCGAAGTCGAAACGAGTCATAGGCGGTTCGTAGGAGGTGTCATATGAAATATTAGTCCTGCAAAGGAAATGGTTAAACGCTTCAACACGTAAACAAAACAAATAACCACGTTGCCATTTATTGTTAACGAAAAAACAAGAAAAACAGGGATCACAATATTTGAATATGAAAAACGCCTTTATTTCATGATTAAAACAGTGCAATACACATAATCAAGTAGCCCTAAGGTAAAATCGCTACCCCCGGGTAGGACATAGGATTATTCAACAATTGACAAAACAAATCATTACTGTTTAAGAGTCACTGGGACAGTTTCCCGGATGGACCAGTTGCAGAGACTTTGTCCTGGCACGCTCGGCTTGATCCACGCGTCCATATCACAGTCACTATCTCCGTCTTCGACATCGGAAATAGCGTTGATTGTCTCAAAGCACACCCCGCTTGGCGTAATCGTTATCGGTCCCTTGAACCTGGGCGCCCCTGAAGATGACGCTGACGACGTCGGTCGATACCCTAGCCCAAACTTATCATTCTTCACGGGAATCTCCAGTACCTGCCCCCAACCTTTAGTCTCACCAGTCTGCACTAAAGCCTGAGCTTCCTTGTAGGATGACACTGCCACCTCTGGCATTTTGGTGGGACCCTGAGCTTTGTCTTTAATCCGCAACCCTTCGAAGGCTTGACAAGGTGTCTCGTGTATTTCTCCGTCGACCTCAACATATCTGAACGATGACAGGTGACTGACCAAAATGTCCTCCTCCCCGCAAACGGTAACAACACTATCGCCCACCATGTACTTCAACTTCTAATGCAACGTGGACGTTACGGCCCCTGCAGCATGGATCCATGGGCGCCCAAGAAGGCAGCTATAAGCTGGATGGATATCCATGATGTAGAATTTGGTATCAAAAATTTTCGGCCCCACCTGCAGCGGTAATGTTATTGACCCAAACACTGATCTTTTTGTCCCGTCAAACGCCCTCACAACTAAATCTCTGGGCGTGCAAATAATTCCCCGTATGTCCAATTTCATCATGGCTTTCTTTGGCAATACGTTCAACGACGATCCAGTATCCACCAACACACGCGACATTACGGTGCCCCGGCATTCCACCGATATATGCAAAGCCATGTTGTGCTCTTGACCCCTGGGTATTAGATCAAAATCTGTGAAACCCAGGCTATGTCCAGCATTGACATGTGCCATTACCCCCTCTAACTGATTTACAGAAACTTCTTGAGGCACAAATGACGTATCCAGAATCTTTAGCAAGGCGTTCCGGTGGGCCTCGGAACATAACAACAACGACAAGATATAAATCTTCGACGGCGTCTGCTGTAGGTGTTCAACAATTTTGTAGTCGCTTTTGCGAATCAGTCTCATGAACTCTTCTACGTCCTTGAGTGACGTATCCTTTTCTTTCGACTGAGTAGGCCCGCTTTCATTTACTTTGGCTTTACCTTTGGCCAATCTCTCTGCTTCTTTTTCAGGTGAGGTAAAGATCCTTCCGCTACGGGTCATGCCCCCTGCTCCAACGACATTATCAACATCCCCAGCTGGCTGGCCATTCACCACAATCTTTTCACTGTTGCAATACGCTTCTAATCCGTATGTCCACGGGACAGCTTTCGTACTCTCAAAGGGAACAGGCCCTGCTTTGGTAATTGTAATAGTTGGCCGCTGGGCGGACGCCGTTATCGTTATAGTCTTCCTCGGGATTGTCACCATTGTAATATCATTCTGCTTATCACATAATGCCTCCACGGGCTTCTCAACCGCAGTTCGATCAAATTGCAAGGTCCCTTCGTCGATCATGGCCTGAATGCCCTGCTTCAAATCAGTACAACCCTCAGGCTGGGTCCAACACTCTAAACAGTATTCATCACAACCAGGGAATACTCCCCCTCTGAGCAACCTGCTTTTCACCTCACTCAATGGTGTCTTCAGTTTGTTAACATCCATCACCAAGTTCAAATTCTCTTCTTTTAAGATAGCATTTGCCCCATGATTAGGCATAGGTTGTTGTACAATATTGGGCCCCACCTGACCAAAGTTGATGGCTTTACTGTCCAACAAGTCTTGAACTTTATGCTTGAAAGCATGACAAGATTCTACATCATGTCCGGGCGCCCCTGAATGGAATTCGCAATGCTTATTAGTGTCATACCCATAAGGAAGTACCGGTCCTGTAGGCGGTCCCAATGTTCTTTTCTCAACCAAATTCAAACCCAGCAGTGTCTGAAGAAGCTCTGCATATGTCGACGGAGGCTTATCAAATACTCTCCTCGGCTTTGCATTCTGAAACCTTCTCTGACCCTGATTCTTCTTTTGTTGCTGTTGTGGTTGTTGTTGCTGTTGTGGTTGGACTGGAATAGTAACATTGGCTATTTGTTGAGGTTGAACGTACTGATTTCTGCCTCTGCCCCGGCCTCTGCCACCAAATACAGCGCTTGTATCACCCTGTCGTCTTCCGCCAAACGCTTTTCTCGCACCCCCAGCTGAAGTAGATTCGCCTGCCTGAATCTTTCCAATTTTAATTCCATTTTCGATCCTTTCTCCTATAAGGATCATATCGGAGAATCTACCCATCGAAACATTGAGTAACTTGTCATAGTACATTCTTGTAAATGTCCCCACAAACATGTCATTCATCTCCCTTTCAACCAAAGGAGGGTGCACCCGAGCTGCCATATCGCGCCACCGCTGCGCGTACTCTTTGAAACTTTCACCACTTTTTTGCGACAGACTCTACAACTGAACTCTGTTTGGCGCCAAATTGCTGTTATATTTGTAATGCATAACGAAAGCATCAGCCAACTGCTTCCAACTTCTAATCTGAGTGGGCTCCAGTCCCATGTACCATTCTAATGATGGTCCCGATAAGCTATCTTGAAAGAAATGCATGAGCATCCTTTCATCATTGGAATATGCAGACATCCTTCTATAATAAGAACGCACATGGACCTTTGGGCAGGTATCCCCTTTGTATTTGTCGAATGTTGGAGCCTTGAATTTTAATGGTACCCTTAGCCCTGGTACCAACCGCATCGTAGTCATATCTAACCCAACGGAGTTCTGATTAACCACACCTTTCATCTGCTCTTCTAGCATTCTGATCCTCTGAACAAGGTCAATGGGGCCCTCAGGTCCCATGCCTCTTCCCGAAAAAGCGTCATCCTGGTGATCCACATTCCAGTCATTGCCATACCCATCGTAGCCCATGTTACGGCCAAATCCTTGTTGATTGAACACAAGACCCTGTCCTCGGTTGCCGAACCCTAGATTGACCCCAGCAGGTCCAAAACCATTGTTGAAAGGAAATGCTCCAGCACCGTTGTTATTCACATTACCGAATCCACCATTAATGTGGCCATACCCCTGATTGTTGCCGTAACCGTCATTACCAAATCCTTGATTGTTGAACTCGAAGTTCTCGTCCTGATTGACATTGCCATACCCATTGTTTCCAAAGTCAACATTGTCACTGAATCCTTGATCGGCATCCCTAGTTTTGCCTTTGTTGTTAACCACATGCCCATCACCACCATTTCCGGTATTGCCATTACCAACGCCAGCACCTGCACCAGTGCCAATGTTTCCGTTGACAGTCACAACAGGTGGATTCTTTGGCGAGGAGTTTCAACAGAATTGTGGTCAGTATTGCCATTTCCGTTTGTCCGCGTCAGCAGCGGCTGCACCAAAGTCTGAAGATTCTCCTGGCCCTTGGCCATGCTCTCCATAGCTTGCATGAACAGAGTCAGCTTCTCACGAATTTCCTGCATCTCGACTTGAACTTGATCCATTGCTTTCTTACAGTTGTTTCAGGTTGAATAGCGGTGGATTCTTTGGTCGTCAATCCTGAAAAACCTGTGAGATGCAGGAAATAAGATACAGATTCAACAAGTAACTGGAAATGCAAAATGAATATGCAGATGCAATATGTGTCTGTGCGTTAGGGAGATCAACCCCTGATTCTAGTGCCAAAGTGTCAGTTCAGTGAAGTGCTAGGAAGCCTAGATCCACTCATGGAAGAAACATCTCATATATTGCTGAAAAGCCCATCAAGGAAGGAATGCAATATCACTGAGTGTATAATAACACGAAGGCATGACCTCAACCAACAAGCCTGGTGATGGCCAGCACAATCCAAATAAAGCATATACAACAGTGCATAAGGTAATCAAGTGCGACCATATGCCTGATACTCCTCTAACAATCTCTTGGTCTTGGGATGGTCCGGCTGAGAAAGCAACCCTTCAACAAGCGAGTCTCTTTGCCTGATAACACGCTGGAGATCCCCAATGGATTCCTCCCAAACACCCTCTCCAAAGCACTCCTCCAGCTTCCGCTTCTGGGATGCAGACTCTTTCTTACGCTTGACAACTTTGTTCAACGAATTCTGAACGTTGTATCTCCGCATAACCTCTTCTTCAAACCTTTTCTAGATAGCCTTCAACTAATCTTCCAGTCCAGAGATCTGCTGCTTTAGTTTGTCTTCTCTTTGTTATTTGCCAGTGTAGCATTCCAGGTTTTGTTGAATGTGGAGATCTCCTGGTAGGCTATATCAAGTGCTTTCTTCTTAGACTTCAGCATATCATGAGAGCTCTTGAAATCTATCCCCAAACATTCACGCTTCTTTCGTTGTTCAGTCAATTCTGTACCTAACTGGTTCACCAGCTTTGTTTGCTGCTCGAAGGAATATACGGCTTTATTCCTTTCACTCCTGAGCTGAACCAGCTCTTCTTCCAACTTCTCATAGGCTTTCATCAGCTCTTCTTTCTCCTTCACAACCTGCTCATATCTCTCAATAGACACAGTAGTTGGCTCCTCAACCACGAGGGGAGCAGGAGGTAATACTGCAGGAAACGGCATCAGCGCCTGCTTTGCCCTATCTTGGATCCAGACTTGGTACGGAGGATAGGCTTGACAATCATTCTTACCCAACAATGGCTTACCCTTCTTGCAGATGTTATTCCAAGCATGCTGAAGCTTGGATAACAATTCTCCCTTCAAATCACCTGTGAAGTACAGAGATTCCTATGCTTCCTCCTCTTTTGGTGGGCTTCTCAAAGCATAACCGAATTGCCTGATCAACAATGACGGATTGTAGTTAATGCACCCTTTCCTCCCAATCAGGGGAACGTTACGATATCCTGCGCAACTGTAGATAATCTCAGATCCCAGTAAATCCCTATCAAACCAGACAACATCTTCTGAAGAAAGCCCCATCAGACGCTCAGCCCATTCCACCGTAGCTGCAGACTCAGCAAAGATACCCTTCTTGGGTTGGTGACTATCAAACCACATATACAACAAAGGCACACAACAAGAGACCTTCTTTCCCCTCCTATTCTCGTTCTTATAATGCAGAGAGTGATAGAAGTCTCCAATCAGGGTAGGCACAGGATTGCCTGAAGCAAATATATGGAACGCATCCAGATCAACAAAGTCAGGCATATTAGGGAACAATACAATGTCGTAGATACACAAAGCAAGGATAGCATTAAACACAACCCAACATCCACTCTTGGCATACTCTTGTGCTTTCCCCACTAAGAACTTGAGAGAAAAACCAGAAACTCCATTCCACGAGGTTAACAGCAACTCTGAGGAGTCTAAATGCAAAGCAACAGCCAAGTCCTCCAATTTGGGCTCAGCATCCATATGAATGAAGGGTACCCTGTTCTGAATAGTCAACTCCAAGATCTCAGCATATTCCTCCATGGTCGGAGCCAAAATGAAGTCAGGGAAAGTAAAACACCTCAGCGGGGGATCATAGAACTGCATCAGCACGTACAATCCGTTCAGCTCATACGTGGATGGTTTGTAGACCACCCTAAGCATTTTCCCATAACTCTTCCTGAAGCTTCTCTTCACATCATCGTCAGCTAAAGACATCAAACCAAACAAAGAAGAAACATCTGGAGTAGGCAACTTGTATGCCACAGTCTTCTTCAAAGTATCCATAATAGCAGTAGACAGAAATTCGGGCAGCTAGAATCAGAGGGTATGAAATGCACCTGCAGCACAAACACATGTTAATGATATGCAAAATGAGTATGCAACAATGCAATATGCAAACATGCAACAGGAATCAAGTGATATATTGCTGAAGAGATCCATCCATAATATTTGTCTCAACAGACCCACACTGCTCAAATCCTGTCTCAACAGACCCATAACAATTCTCCACTTTGGTCTCAACAGACCCATAACAAAGCTCCAACCTGGTCTCAACAGACCCGTAACACTGAAGAACCCCAAAGTAACCACACATGCTGATCCAGTATTAAGAAAACTGGGTAGTCTGGAGGTCAAGTTTCCTGCATGCCCCAATCCCTCTCACAGGTAGGTGTCCTATCAACTGACACAAGGTACGGTATCCTATGCGGTCATCGGCGTCACAGACTTTCAAGACTGATGATACGATACCCAGAAGGTGTGGCATCATCATGTCCTGAAGAGGCCTCACTTAGCCAACTTCCAATTGATCGGTCCCCGGAGTCGACAATCCAACTAACCAACAACCCCCTCAACCCAAAGGGTTGAAAAAGAAGTCAATCAGAAGAACCTCGTCCGAGCGTGGATTTTGCGGGACACTAGTACATGTAAAGCATGCACGCACCCACTACTTTCCACAACTAATTCTAGGTGCACTCAAGCCCAGGTCCGGCTTATCTCTCAATCTGAACCCCTACCCAGCATAACAACAATAATAAAATGCTGAAAGTAAATACAGAAATGTAAATCCATACAAAACCCACGACGGGAAAACAAGCGCCAAGATTGACTCGCGTAAGGAACCGTTGGAGTCCCCAGCAGAGTCGCCAACTGTCGCTACTGCGAAAATCGGTGTCGGCTATGACAGAAGAGTCGCCACCGTGCGTTATTCATCCCAACCGAGGGAAAGGAAACGCTCGAAGTAAACCTACTCAAAACGGGACAGGAATGGTCGTCTCAACCAAATTCCTGGATTCGGGAGTCGATTATGCAAGGGGAAGGTATTAGCACCCCTCACGTCCGTCGTACTCGACGGGATCCACGCTTATTTTCTAGTACGGATTGTTGTCCTATCTACTCTACAGGGTCTGGGTTAAAAAAGAAAAGAAGAGGACTCGACAAAGTATCGCACTTTATGCCTACGTATTCCCGTCTGGAACGAGAAATCAGAGTCAACGTAGTTCGCCTACCTACGGGAAAGGAGGGGAAGGTTGCTCGCTAGGATACGGCATCTTATGCCTACGTACTTTCATATAGCATGAAAGATCAGAGCAAACGTAGTTCGGGCTACGGAGGACACAAGCTTGTCTGACTGTTTTTTATTACCTTCAAAAAGGGTTTTTCTTGATTAAGAGTCCAAGCGGACAAAAATGACACTTTGATGTTTGTTTTGAATCTTTTACGAAAGAAGTGTTTTTTGTTTGTTTGCAGTCTCTGACGCACTAGAGACTATGATTTGAGAGTGACTACGTCGCGTGTCACCCAAAGGGTACCACACTAAGCAGCCAGACTACTGGAAAGAAGCTCTCTGGAAACCCTTTCTCAAATAGCTTAAGGCTCGTAACGTACGACATCGATTAACCTTATTACTGTATTTTTGAGTTGTTTTGAGATGAGGAGAGAAAGAAGCTCTAAAAAGCCTAGGATTGAAAAGGGGAATAAAACTAACCTAATGTTGTCATGCATGGATAAGAATCCCAATGTCTGTCATAATTCCCTCCTGCACAGAGGAAATCAGAGATCCTAGGGGATAAACGGGAAATAAAGCAAACAAATACAGTAAAATGCATGCAATGCAGCAATACAAGCGAGGCAAGGGAGTCCCACTTAACCTCGAACCTGGGAAAACAATAGGCAAAGTGAATCAACATTCACTTCAAACCTAGGGGCAAGCAGCACAAGCCAACAAACAATACAGAAAAACCAAAATAGAGGAGGCAGCCCAAGCAGCAGCACCAAACTCCTACAGCAAACAGCAGCTCTGAACAGCAACAAGTTGATTAAACAGCAAAAAGTTGACAGCAACAACCTTCATCTTCATGAATGCTCCTATCCTCAAACTCCACTAAACCATCAATCTTCAACAAGCACCAAGCTTCAACAAACACCCAGCTTAAACCCTAGCTTCAACCAGTAAACAACTTCAACAAGCTCTTGACTTCATCTTCAACAAGCAGCAAAACCCTAGCTTCAACAAGCAACCAGCTTCAACAAGCAGCAAAACCCTAGCTTCAACAAGCAACCAGCTTCAACAAGCAGCAAAACCCTAGCTTCAACAAGCACCTCCAAGGGATAATCATTCAGCAAGATCAAGTTGAAGTGTTAAGAAACTCATTGACAACCAAGGGAAGCCATTAAGATCTTAACACTATAATAGGAAGGCATCCTCAAAGTTCTACTCTCAAAGCATGCCACTCATCCCTCCAAAGGAGAGATGTGAATTCTCTAATAGTACTTTATGTCATTGGATTGAATGGATATGAACAATATACTCCATGTTTGAAGAAACAAGCAAAACTAATCTAATGTTCTTCCTAAAACCCTAGTTTTCCTAAGGTCCTGACAAGCACTCCACCAGATGAGAAATCTTCACATCCAAGATCCTTCAAGCACTCCAAAGCATCTTCAATTGGTCTTCATGTTCATCTAAGCACAAGAGCACCACCACCCTAATCTAAGGGGAACTATTGAATTAAACTAGTCAAGTTAGTTCACTAGAAACACCTAGAAGTTAGTCCTAAAACTAATTCTAATTAAAATATCAAAAGTGATTGTAAAATCCTGCAAAAATTACTAAGGGTTCCTAAACCTCTTAAGAATATATCTATACAAAAACCAGGGGTTTAACCATTCAGTTGGACCTAAAACTATGCCCTAACCTAAGGGTACTATCCTAAAACCTAAATCTACAACACCTAATGTTTAATGTTCAAACTAGCCTAAATTTATCTCACAAAAATATGAGAAACTTACTAGGGGTATATGCATATCTAAGCTAACTAGCCCAAAGAGAATCGACTCAAAATCATACACCAAACACCCATACTAAAATTAGCAAGATAGCACACCAACCAAATTCAAAATAAAAGCAATTAAACTATAAAAAATGCAATTAAATTCTAAAATGCATGAATAATGAATTTATTAATCCTATTAAATTTTATACTCTTTAAGGAGTCAAGGGAATAAAACCTAGCTTAAAAAGACTAATTTTCCTATTTGTTATGAATTATTTCCTAACTATATGCAAAATGTAAAAGTAAAAGAAAACAAGATGAAAATGAATAAACCTGCGTGTGAAATAGCAATTATCTATAGTTATTATCCAGACTGGGCCCAGAATGGGGGTGAGCGTATCAAACCTGACTAAGCCCAAACCAACATTAAAACAAGTTAGAAAATAAAATGGAAAATGAGAAACAGGCTTGTGAAATAGCAATGTTTCTTAGTTCAATTCAACCTTGGGCCTGACTAGAGGGTGTGAATAGCGATTAATCAACTAAGCCCAAACTAAAACGTTTAATGAAACGGTGAGTTTTGATCAAACTCATTCTCTTCAGACTTTCAAATCAAATCCTGGCCGTGTAATCAAGCTTTGGTCAATGGTCAAGCTAGCATCCAACGGGTCCTCGTTCATCTTCTCCAAATGATTCAAATCTGAGAGGGAAACTCAGACGGTGGCCTGAGCTACAGCGCCAGCGTCGTCTCCGGCGAGGGGGGGACAAAATCTCACCAAATACAACACCTAAACATCCAATCCCACCTGAAATTTCATCCCGAGTCCAATTATGACCTCCATTTTCATTGATTCTAACCCTAACTCCAAAACCGATCCCAAGTTCAGAAAATCCCCAAATCTTGATCATCACTAAACTTAAAATTAAAGTCACTAGCATGAACTACACGTATCAGGCATCAAACCTTGCTATCCAAATGTGATTACAACCTCAAGAATCAAGAGATATAAGCTTCAACAGAAAATGGCATCACACTTAAAATGTCACGAATTGCTCAATTCTTGCGCCTAAATCAATCCTAGCATCATCTATAACCTATCCTCATACCAATTTCTATGCAACTCCCTATAAATTAGAGCAAAAATTGAAAGTTGCAAACCTGGTTTTGAGAGATGAACAGATAGTGGTTTTGCTCGATCCAGCCTCCAATTCTTTCCAGAATCACTCAAGAACACTCCCCTAAGCATCTGAAACAAGCAATTTGCCTTGAATCTCCTTCAATCTCCAAACACGATTCTTAATGCAGTTGAGAAAATTTCAATTTCTCTCTCTGGTTTCTCTTTAATTCTGGCCTAAAAAATCATCTGAGCTCATTGTATTGGTTATATAGAAGTGATTAGAACTCTCTAGAAAGTTCTGTAACAACCACAATGAGATTTTGAATTTCTCATTCTCCTTGAAAATCTCATATGCACAACTCATGAATATGCCCTGTTCTCAGCCTGATTTTGCTTGAATTTCTCCCCTTATGATATTTAGAATTGAATGGGAGTGATAGATCCCTTGTTTTTGATCCCATGGCCATGTATTGATGTGTTACTTCAACCTTAAGTAACAAAATGGAAAGGATGGAAATTGACCTCAAATCCAAAATGTGGTAATGTCATCATTCTTAGAATACTTTTTCTGATCAATTTGACATATAACATGAGCTTGTTTGGACCCCAATCATAAAATTCCATTTTTTTGGCCTTTAAATGACTTATTTTTCTCCCTTTTTAAGCCATTTCAAGCAACTTCTTGTTACAAGCCAATCCAAGCTCTCATAAACACTTGGTTGCACTCAAAACACCATTTTGAACAAGTTTCATGTTGGACAATTTTCCATTTGAAGCTTGCAAGTTGGAGATTTTGGCCCATGCTTGAAAATGACCTATAATCACCAATACCCAAAATACCCCTGGATTGCAAAGACCATAACTTGAGTTCTACAAATCCTATCAAGGACTTCTAATACTCTATGGAAAGCTAAGATAAATATCTACAACTCTCATGTTTGATAAGAATTCATTTTAAAATTCCTTTAAGGTAAAAAGTTGCTTGGAAGTCAAGTGACTTTCATAGATAAATTTCATAGTCATCTGATGACCTGTAATTTGTAAGGACCATAACTTGAGTTCTATAAATCCCCCTGAGGACTTATAGTACTCAAATTAAAGTTATTGAGATGCTCTACAAGTTTCATGTTGGCCAAAGATCCATTTGAAACTTGTATTTTGACTTATGTGGCTTTGACGTTAGGCACTAAACAGGGTGATTTGCACTGAAACCCTAATTTAGCAACTTCCCACATTCTTGATTCTTCTTTGCTTAACCTTGGAACAACACCCAACATGTATCAACATACCATTCCATGAACCTCATGACCTCAAAGTAGGCCTTGATGCTCTTCAATTACTCAATTGACCTAGGATTGACCCAAATGAAACCCTAGTTGACTGCACCTCAACTGTGGCTCTCACACTTGAATCAATGACTTGTCTTAGCTTCAATAAGGCCCTCTAGGCATCCCATGAGATCCATACACACCTCAAATTCACATCCCATGTTTCACATCCCACTGATGATTCTCAATATTCCTCAAGATAGGAGCAAAACCCACATGTAGGCACTCAAACTTCTCAAGACTTCAAATCGCTTCTTGATGGCCTGGATGACTTCTCATACTTGGATAAGACCTCTTGCTAGACTCTTCTCTTGATAGACACCCTTGATCCCTTGTTGGAGGCATGCTATGCTATGATATGCAAATGGTTGAATTATGTACATGATGTAACTATGCAAATGAAATGCAATGAGACATAAATCAGGCAAGAAAAGGTTGAGGAAATTTTGGGGTGCAACAGTTTGAAATTAACTTGCAGTGATATTAAGAAAATCAAAACAATGAAGCACTTCAGGTTATTGGGAAATATTGTTCATGTGGTTCACGTTCTTGTCTTTTAAGTGAGGATTCAAGCATGATATTCAATTCAAGATCATTCCAAGTTTGTGTTGTTATTTAAAATTTGTGGTGGTCAAATGCATTTGGGGAGTCTTTAAGTGTTATAGAGCTATTACCATATCCACCATAACCATTTTTCAATTCATGTCTCTAAACCCAGTTTTCCGTAACCACTTTTCATTCCAAATCTTATCCATTTTTTTTTATAATTAATCATTCTTTTTCTAGTCCAATTCCAAATCCAATTCTTTCCTAATTCCCTCTAGATACTCCACTCTAACTTACGTGGTTAAAGGTTCATTTAGGAGTAATCTCTTTTGGTGAGTTGCATTTAGGTTCCAATTGGGATTCAATTTACAATTGAGGCTAGTATATGAGGATAACCACATGGTGTTAGATTTGTTCTATTTTCATTACAATATAAGTCTCTCGAAATTCAAAAGAAAAAAAGAAAAAGAATTGTTTTTTATAATTGATACCAAAGCCAATCAACCAATCTATTTGAATTCATTCCACAAATTTCATTTTTTTTTTTTTGAATTCAAAGTTTTAGTTTACAATCATGTTACAAAGCCTAATACAACACAATACAATTCCAAATTTGACACCAATTTCCAAAGAAATACAAGACTTTCCATATATGAACTTCCGCAAGTCTTCTCCTTTACAAGTGCCAAGCAGCCACTGCGCTTCACTTGCTTTTTCCTCCACACAAATCAATGCGGTACTCTCTCTGTTTCACTTGCACTGAAGCTTGACCAAGACCTGCTACATACTGCAGCCACCTGTTGCAAGCATTAAAACATGTCCTTTTCAAGTGTGATATAAAGAAGATGTTGTTTCAATGTATTTCCTATTGGAGGAATAACAACAAAAACTTGCGGACCGTGCCCTGCTTCACCCAGCGTACTGCACCAGCGACCTTCATAAAAGATGCTCACAATTACACCAATTTGGAGTCTACTCCACAAGCCTATCAAGAACACAGTCAACCAAGTTACAACAAAATTGCATATTGAAAGTAACAGGGCATAAGGAAAAAGGGGAGGGAGATGATAAAAAAGGAGAGAAATAACACATAAAACCTGCACTTCATCTCCACATCACTAGCCTCCAAAACCACATGCCTACACTCTGCTATCGCTGCACTTCAAAAGTGATATTCCCAAATCATGCTGCTACGTAACCCACAATCCAAGAAAACTAGTCATAAAATCTGATGTGAAAGGTATTACACCAAAATGGCAAAATCCAATACAATACACAAAACAATAGGTTCCACTCCACACCTGCAAACCGTGTAGCCTTCACCCTATCTTGTCCAAATTCCTCACACTTTAAACCTGCTTTGTCCTACTGCAACCCTGATATACTTCATAAAACTCTCAAAAACTGCACTTACACTAAAATGCATTATTAAGTTCTGCAAACAAAAAAGGCACCAACATTTTTCTCACTCTTCACAACAATACAATCTCCCTCTGCTACACTACCATCTCCAATCGCTCTCAAACCCACCTTCTACACTTAACTTTATCATCATTCTCCTTTCAAACATCAAAACCATTATGAGTCACCATTGCCTCACCATGAGTAGAAAAACAACAACCATACTCACCCTTTGCTTCATGAGTTTCTAAATCATAACAACTTTCTCATTACAAAAATAAACACCACCACGAGACCCTTCATACTATCTTCTTCATGAAACTCAACCAGCTCAAGAACGTGTCCTACTTCTCACAAACAACCCTGTTTCTTCTATTTCGATGCTTACCGCAAAGACACCATAAAACTCATGTACCATAAAAACTCCATAGCAGCCCATGTTAACACCTTCAAATCCTCATGTTCTTCAAAAAGCGAAAAATCCTCCATGTGACCATTCCAAACTCGCCAACTAACCACCCAACTTCCTGCATCGTTCTTCACCACAACTTTAAACTCGTATGCAACCTCTGCCCCTTTCCACCATCTTCAACACTCAAACTTTTTCTCCATTTCCGGAAACTTCCGAGCTTCAAACCCCCTTCACCTTTCTTCAACAAATCCAGGATATCCCGTCCACTCTCAGTCAAACGAACATCTGAACAAACTTCAACAACTCACCCAGAAAACTCCATTTACCTCTTTCAAACCTCAGTTCAAACACCTTCTTTCATGGACCAATCTCTTCCTTCCTTCAATCTTCATAAAAATCACTTACCAAAAGCATCCACCTTCATCACAAATTTACTGCAAACTCTCCAACATCCACCGCCGACTACCGTCAATCCCAACTCCAAACAGACACCAAAAATCCATGAACAAAGAAACCAGAAATCTCACCGTAAAAACCAGCTTCAAGCTTCCACTTTATATCAACCTTCCACCCCTAACCCTCATTCTTTCTTTTTCAACTAACCACGCTTTCTTCTGTCACGTTAACAAAAACAGAACCACAAACCTCATCTTGATGCAGACCATGAACATGTGAAACAAACCAACCTTGATCACACCAAACAATACCCCTTGCAAATTCATCCTTCAACATCATAACCTTCCAGCTCTAGTTCACATCAACAACTCGCACCAAAAAGGCCCCACATAACCGAACCGTGTCGCCATCCACACCATACGACTTCAATTTTGTTGTCATCATCACCACTTGAAACAATAAAAGCAACGAACCACCACCACCAAGTCATGTTCAACCATCCACCGCATCTTGTTCGTATCAACGGCAATGAAACTGCACGCAACAGCGGAACCCTTTCTTCCTCTTGTCCTTCCATTACCACCAAAACAGCTCGCTCAACCCATTTCGAATGCACATCAGAACTCCAATCCACCGTTCGCAAAACGAACCGCCAGATAACCCAGTTTTGAAATCCATTTTGAACCCAGAAACTCAACTCCATTGATGAACCTTCAAGCCACTCATCAATGAAACTCCTTACCCATTTTCAAAACCCTCCCCAACTTCATCACTAAACCTCTTCCATCTCCCAATCGTGATGCACATAGAGAGAATGAAGACGGAAAGTTTGAGTCTGAGAAATTTGGGACGAAACAAATAAAATGGAGGTCGATCTTCTGCGAAGAGGGGTTTTGATTTTAAGAAGAATCTGGAGAAAGAATTTGCAGTCGGAGAATTTGAGTTTGGCGAGGCGATTGGGAACAGAGATAAGCGTTTGATGACACACAGTGCTGAATGAAGTTCTCAGGGTGCTGTGATGGATAGTGGGATGAAGGTCCACGTTTTCTCAGTTTTTTTTATTTATTGTTTTTATTTATTATTTATTTTTATAATTTCTTTTTTTCTTTTGTTTTTGTTTGAACTTATTGGGCTGTAAAGCCCATAGAAATTCCTTCACATACCCACCGGTTTTGGTATAAACCCCCACCTGTGTTTCTTCCTTTTTTTTAATTAATTTGTTTTATGTTTTGTTTTGTGGATATTTTATATTTTGTTAAAACAAATTGTTATTTTATATTTATATTTTATAATAATATTATGTAGTCTATTTTGTAAAATATTCATGTTAGATTTTTTATATTTATATTTAATTTTCTTTTGGAAACTTTGTTTTAGTTAGAAGCTTATTACATTTTATTTATTAGAGGTTGAATTCCATTTCTGTTTTGTTATTGGGCATTTTGTCCCATTTTCTGTTTTGGTCGATGAAGAAGTTTCCACCGTTTAGCCGTCAAACTATTGACGTGAAACAAAGGATCTGAGACCAACTTTTTCTCTTCTTTCTATTTTCGACTTTATGTCATTTCATCTGTTTAGGTCGATGACAACATTTTCGTAATTCATTACCAGTCAAATTATTGATGAATAATGTTGGATCCGAGACCACTTCTTTCTCTCCTCATTTCTTTTCATCTTTCGATTTTATTTTGACTTTTGGCGATCGATGAAGTCTTGTAAGACGAGATCCCACTTTTTTGGTCCGTGCGACATGATTCAATTGGAGAACGATCCTCAATATCATTTCTCTATCTTGTCCAATGCACGGAAATCGATACGCGACCTCTTCAAGTTTGACTTCCCTTATAAGTCGAGCTATGATGGTCCAGCGTCACATTGGTTCTGATTCGAAGCATCATCAAGGACCAAAAGAGGAGAAGATTGGAATGGAGCTTGCGCATAATGTCAAGGGTCAACGGAACCACTCCATTCGGCAACATCTTTCTAATTCAAGTCTTTTAATCAACCGCCGAGCGTTGTGAGTTTTAAGCAATAGATACGTAGGAAATGGTGATTGAGGGGATTCCCCTTAATGGCCTAGAGTGTTTAGTGTAGCACCCTTTGGGTGATATGCAATGCATTCGCTCCTACGCCTTAGGTTCTTACGTGTGTGTCCCGAGTTCCTTCCCGTTTAGGCGTGTTAGGCCTGCTTGCTCTTTTCCCTCGCCTCCGTTCAATCGAAACTCTTTCTCTCGCGTCCTGGCGATTGAGATTCCCCCTCTTGCCTCCGTGCAATCGAGACTCCCTTTTCTCAAGCTTCCGTGCGATCGAGACCGTTTTCCATAGTTAGCCAAACTACGTCTGCTCTGATCTCTCATATCTGTTGAGAGTACGTAGGCATAGGATTGCGATAATCCTAGCGAGCACACTTTCCTTTTCCCTCCTTAGGTAACTCGTACCTTTTAACCAATGACATACTACGTTCGTTCTACCACAAACAGGTAACGCCTAAGTCTCCAATGGTCGAGCAGCATACACCTAACTGCTAGAATGCGTGCACTAGTATCGTCAACCTTTTCTCTCACCCCGCGTGATCGAGAATACCCCGTTTACCCGTAGTTAGCCTGAACTATGTTTTTCTCTAATTTCTCATGCCAAATGAGAGTACGTAGGCACAAGACGCGACGTCTTGGCGAGCAATCCCCCCCGTAGTTTCCCGAACTACGTTGACTCTGACTTTCCCATTGCACGAGGGAATACGTAGGCATAGAGCAGCGACGCTCTATCGAGTCAGTTCTTTCCGTTTCTTTCAGTTCTTTCTGTTTAGCATTAGCAATCGTAGATAGTTTGTTTTTCACCAATAGACTAGACAACAAGCGTGGATCTCGTCGAGTACAACGGGCGTGAGGGCTGCTAATACCTTCGCCTTACGTAACCGACTCCCGAACCCGAGATTTGGTTACGATGACCGATCTTATCCCTCTTTTTGTTAGGTTTTCTATGAGCGTTTCCTTTCCCTCTCTTGGGATAAATAACGCGCGGTGGCGACGCTTCTGTCATTGCCGGCCTCGATTTTTGCAGTAGCGGCAACTAGCGACTCTGCTAGGGACTTTTCCCTTCCCCTATGCGAGTCAATCCTAGCGTTTGTTTGCTTGTCTTTGGGTGTGTATATATTTGTGTGTTGTATTTTGTATTTTGATGTATTTACATTTTCCGCACTATATTATTATTTGTTGCTGTTGTGCTATTGGGTGATTGTTCCGTTGAGAGATAAGCCAGACCCAGGTTTGAGGATAGACTTAGCATTAGAAGTGGAGATTAATGGTGAGCCTGTATGCTTTTCATGCACCAGCTAGCCATGAAATTCGAGCTCAGGCGAGATTCTCTTTAACGATTTTCTTTTTGGCCCTTTGGGCTCGAAGGAATTTTGGATCTGAGGATTGTCGACTCTGGGGACCGATCACTTGGGAGTCAACTAAGTGAGGCCGTTTCGTGAGACAATGATGCCAAACCAGAAATGGTGAACGTATCATTGTTTCTCGAAAGTCTGTGACGCTGACGACCGCATAGGATGTCAAACCTTATCAGATTAGGTCCATACCTGTGAGAGGGATTGGGTTATGCAGGAAGCTTGACCTCCAACCTACCCGGTATTTTGGTTTTCTCTTCAGAGTGGACTTTCAAACGTTTCCAGTCAACAGCGCAACAGTTGTTCAGTGCTTTGTGGGATATTTGATCCTTTGTTTGTTGCATCAGCATTTGCATTGCATTTCATATGCATCTCATGTTTGCATGTCCGTCCTTGGCCGGAACAGAGAGCTTACCCGTCTTTTTTCGACCCCGCAGTTGATTTCCTGACATTCGCACTGGACTTGAATTAGCTTCTAGAAGGATCATGGACTCAGGAGAGAAGAATTTGGTTGTTACAAGGGCAGAGTTTGATAGGATGAAGAATCAGTTGTATCAGCTCATGGAAGCCATGACATCTATGACGAGAGGAGAGGCCAATATTCAGAGGACCCCGGTGAACAATGTTGCTCAAGCTCAGCCTGCACAGTTTCCTGTTGGAGAGCATACTATTGTTAGAGATATGGATTCATCTTCTCTTCATGACTCAGATTATCAAAAATTCACTTTCCATGCGCCGGATTCCCAAAGGGTTGTTCCGAAAATTAATCCTAAGAACCCACAGGCTGTTGAGTTTATGAGAAGATATCGTCTGTTGGATGAAAAACTTGACGCCCTGATGAGTCGAGATACTCTTAATCTGAATGCTTCGAGCATGTGTTTCGTGCCAGGTCTTGTGATGCCTCTGAATTTTAAGACACCAAATTTTGAGAAGTACAAAGGGGATAGTTGTCTGAAGCAGCATTTGGTGATGTTTTGCAGAAGAATGACTTTGTATGTCCATGATGACAACCTTATGATTCATTGTTTCCAAGACAGTCTAAGTGGGGCATTGTTGGGTTGGTACATGCAGTTGGAGAGTGGTTGCATCCGTTCATGGTCAGATTTAGGTAATGCTTTTGTGAAACAGTACATTTACAATCTCGACATGACTCCGAGTCACATGCAGTTGCAAGAACTATCTCAGGCGGAAAATGAATCTTTCAGAGCGTATGTGCAGAGATGGAGAGAGTTAGCTGCTCGTGTTCAACCACCACTTTTGGACAGATAATTGGTTGACCTATTTGTGGATACCTTGCAAGGTTCATACTTTGATAAGATGATTGGTAGTAAGGTAGTGAACTTTTCTGACTTGGTAAAAGCGGGAGAACGTATTGAGAGCGAAATCAAGAGTGGAAAGATTCGAGATATCTCAGATACCTCTGTTTATGAAAGCAAATTAGTTGCCAGCTCTAAAGAGGAATGGGAGAAAGAATGTAATGCTATCTTGGAATTCCCATTACCTCAGATTCAGTTTTCATACGTTTCGAGTGTTCAGAGTCAGCAACCTGTTAGGTCTGCGTATCAGATATCTGCTTCCCTACAGAGGCAACATTCGTACCATCATCAGCCGCGTCAGCACGCCCGACGAAGACCGAGGAAGCCAGAGAGGCGTTTCACTCAGCTGCCGTTGTCGTACAGTCAGATATTGCCAGACTTGATCATAGGTGGATTGATAGTGCCGAAGAAGATTGATCCAGAGATTCCTCCACAGCCGCCAGGTTCTGATGTCAACGCCCGCTGTGAGTACCATGTTGGGGCACATGGGCATTCAACTGAAGACTGTAAGGTGCTTAGAAGCCAGGTTCAGACTCTACTGGACTCCAATAGGTTTTCAATCACGCCGCAGGGTATTCAGATCAACGATCTTCCTTCGTCCAGTCATGTGGGTTCGGCAGCTAATGTTATGGAGGGATTCACCAAGAGCAGATGTTCAGAAGATTATCAGACGGATTTCGATGAGCAATTCTGAAGATGGCTGGTTCAGCGGCAAGTCAAGACTTGAAAGCCCAGTTCCCCGAAGCTGGAAATCTTTTATCATGTTATCTGTTTAAGTGTGAACTTATTTGCAAATTTCGTTTGTAAGACGTGTTGATAATGATAATGAAATGAATATGCATGTTTTGATTAAATCCATTTGTGTTCACTCAGTATTGCTTTTATTATTGTCAAACGCTTGTTTAAGCGGAATTCTTTGAGAGAGGATGACGAAAGTGAAAGACACATAACTTCTGATTGTATGCTTTTGAATAAACCATGCTGATGATGTACAGACATTGTTTCAAATCCCTAAACATCGGAGATATAAGGATGTTAATCCCTTGTCAACCCCTTCGGGCCTAGTTGTAGGAGTTCCTTTCTGAGAACGAAAAAACCCTTAATCTTAACCTGGGGCAGGGTAGGTGTCAGTTAATTCGACTAAACATCCAAATTGTAGAAGGAGTGTACCCGTTCCAGGATCAATTACACCTGTAGAGGTCGTACCTAAAAAAACCAAAGAGTGAAACAGTCATAACCCTTTCAACAAGGAAGACAAGTCGGTGTCACACAATTTGTTCAAAAAGGAATCAAAAGAAAAGAATCAAAAGGAAAAGCCCGCTATGTCGATAACTTGAAAACAAGTGGCTTAGGCAAAAATTAGGGCATCCCGCTGGACTTCGAAATCAGAAGATGTACTCAAAAGAGTCAGTCCAGGAAAAAATAGGGAAATATAAATGACGAAGAACAAGTTGTGTGATTCTAGACACCAGAGACGAAAAGCAAGTGACTGTCACTCTGAAAACTTGTGGTTTCCTGTACCATCACTTCTATCATTCAACCTCTGAGAGGTGAGTGAGTGTCGAATTAGCTGAATATAGGATCGCAGAACATTAAGGAGAGTGGGAGGGTTAAAAAAAACTTTGAGCCTCATATCCTTTCTTTCAAACCGTGAACCCGACCGCGTTACAACCTTCAAAAGTCCTAATTGAAGCCCGGTTGTTTCGAAAGCATACTTCGGTAAATATCTCGTCGAAACTGACTCCTAAAAGGATTTTTTTTTCTTACCCTATGGGTATTGATATTGACATTCTGATAAGTGATTCATTCACTATATGTCACAACTTTTTTTCTAGTGAACAGAATTGGATTTCAAAACTGTCATATGCATTGCATTAATATTATCTTTTGCAAAGCAATTTGTTTTATTTGTGAGTAAGCACTTGACATCAGGAGAGTTCCTACAGTGGAAAGTTCGATCGAGATAAGATGCAGAGCGCCTGACTACTCTGTTAAGCAGGGGCAAGCCATATCTGATGATCATCTAAAGATCAGTTAATCTGGGGCAATCAGGTCGAGATTCGATAAATCTCTCGAAGTCAGACAGGGATACTTCTCTGCAAATCAGCCAATCAGGGGCAAATCACTTCAAGACTGGGGCAGGTCACCCTAAGAGCGCATATATTATCCTTATCCAGAAGGCAGTTAATCTGAAGCACCTCTCTGAGGTTCATGATGTTAAGGCGGTTCATGTCAAACCAGCAGGGTACAGAGCTTTCAGATCTCCTTTCGAGGAAGATTTATACAGGGAACCCATAGGCTACGGCAAGTTTGGAAATAAAGGAACTTTTCCTCTCCATATCTTCAGAGCTACTCAGAGCTATTCAAGCAGGTGCAGTCAATCTTCAGGTTCAAGGTGAATGTCGGGAAGTTGTAACCTTTCACCTGTCTTCCCCAGCAAAAGCCAAATCATCATTGGCATGTGTAAGCTATCCCCAAGAGAGTCCAATCATACTTGGCACATCCGGTTATTCCCAGCGGAGTTGGCTTCACCTCTTCAACATTTATTTTGCTGGAGTGTTTCTTTCACATCCAGCTTTCCCCAGCAGCCCGAGCCTGCATCTGCATTTTTGCATATAGTTATCATATTTGCATCATCTTTGCATTTCATCCTCAAATGCGTAGCATTTCCATTTCGTATGGAGCATTACGCCACTACATATTCAAACATATACATGCGAAGCATAAGCCAGTTTTTGTTAGCCTTCCGTGGCAACTTGAATCGCTCTTCAATCAAGATAGTGGTATATCAACAGCTTTGTTCAAACAGCTCATCCTCTTGCTTAATTTTGGATTCCAGATCATACGTCGGTCGTACTTTTTACATCAACCCTCTGATGACGACATCCCTAGCAGATGTTCCTCTCGTCTATCATTAGACGATGCGAGAGTTTTGGATATACATTTTCCTCTTGTCTATCATTAGACGATATGATTTTTGTATTTGATATTCCTCTCGTCTATCATTAGACGATGCGAGATTTGGATTTGATGTTCCTCTCGTCTATCATTAGACGATGTGAGATTTGGATGTGATGTTCCTCTTGTCTATCATTAGACAATGCGAGATTTGGATATGATGTTCCTCTCGTCTATCATTAGACGATGCGAGTTTTGGATATGATGTTCCTCTCGTCTACCTTTAGACAATGTGAGTTCTGGATATGATTTTTCTCTCCGTCTATCATCAGACAATGTTGAGAGTTGACGGCAAAGTCAGATTGTTTTGAGAATTGACGGTGAAGTTAGATGATTTTTGAGAGCTGACGACGAAGTCAGATTACTATTGAGAATTGACAGCGAAGTCAGATTATGTAGGGATTTGACAGTGAAGTCATATGATTTTGAGGACTGACGGCGAGGTCAGGTGTTTCACCAATTTTATATGGAGTCCTGATGGTGAAGACAGATGTTTTACAAATTTGATGTTGAGTTTTGACGGCGAAGTCGGATGTTTTACTCGATTGATGACTGACGGTGAAGTCAGATGTTTTACTTGGTTGATGACTGACGACGAGGCCAGATATTCATCTTGATATAGATGTCTGACGGCGATGTCAGAGGTTTCTTTTTGCGGTTGGCAAATTTCCGGGTTCTTTTGTATTCAATCACCTTCTACCTTGAATGTCTGAAAACGGTTTCTTCTTATCCATTCATGTCCAAGTCAATTGAATAGGGGCAGCTGTTGCACCCTAAAATTTGCCCACCGATTTTCCGACTTTGACTGGCTTTTGTTTCATTTTCTTTTGCATATCATTATAGGTCGATCATATTGCATAATTAACCAGTTTATCAGCTTTTGTTTGTTTTATTTCATTTATGAATCAGGGTTGGACTTCAGAAGCTTCAAAGGTGGTTGAGTTAGGGTTTTTGATATAAGGTTTCTGTTGAGATGAACTCCCTCTGGTCAGAAATTATTTCTTCCAGTTATTGTGGTTAAGTTCAAGGCAGAAGTGTGGAGTTTCCAATTGTCATGAGCAATGCCTATTTGAGGTTTATCAGGCACGGCTTTAGTTTCTCTGAATTATCACAAGATGTAGTTTGTTTAGGGTTTTGTCAGCATATTGGTAGAAAGGACTTTGTGGTTCTCAGGGTGGATTTTGTCATGGACCTATACTCTATGCTTAACAATTACCAAACTAGGTTTCATGGCAATTTAGGTTCTTTGAAATCAAGTTGCAGTGATATTAAGAAAATCAAAACAATGAAGCACCTCAGGTTATTGGGAAATATTGTTCATGTAGTTCACGTCCTTGTCTTTTAAGTGAGGATTCAATCATGATTATCAATTCAAGATCATTCCAAGTTTGTGTTGTTGTTTAAAATTTGTGGCAGTCAAATGCATTTGGGGAGTCTTTAAGTGTTATAGAGCTATTACCATATCCACCATAACCATTTTTCAATTCATGTCTCTAAACCCAGTTTTCCGTAACCACTTTTCGTTCCAAATCTTATCCATTTGTTTTTCTAATTATTCATTTTTTTCTAGTCTAATTCCAAATCCAATTCTTTCCTAATTCCCTCTAGATACTCCACTCCAACTTACATGGTTAAAGGTTCATTTAGGAGTAATCTCTTTTGGTGAGTTGCATTTAGGTTCCAATTAGGATTCAATTTACAATTGAGGCTAGTATATGAGGAGAACCACATGGTGTTAGATTTGTTCTATTTTCATTGCAATATAAGTCTCTCGAAATTCAAAAAAAAAAGAAAAGGAATTGTTTCTTACGATTGATACCAAGGCCAATCAGCCAATCTATTCGAATCCATTCCACAAATTTCTTTTTTTTTTTAATTCAAAGTTTTAGTTTACAATCATGTTACAAAGCCTAATACAACACAATACAATTCCAAATTTTACACCAATTTCCAAAGAAATACAAGACTTTCCATATATGAACTTCCGTAAGTCTTCTCCTTCACAAGCGCCAAGAAGCCATTGTGCTTCACTTGCTTTTTCGTCCACACAAATCAATGCGGTACTCTCTCTGTTTCACTTGCACTAAAGCTTGACCAAGACCTGCTACATACTGCAGCCACCTGTTGCAAGCATTAAAACATGTCCTTTTCAAGTGTGATATAAAGAAGATGTTGTTTCAATGTATTACCTACTGGAGGAATAACAAAAAAACTTGCAGACCGTGCCCTGCTTCACCCAGCGAACTGCATAAAAGATGCTCACAATTACACCAATTTGGAGTCTACTCCACAGGCCTATCAAGAACACAGTCAACCAAGTTACAACAAAACTGTATATTGAAATTAACAGGGCATAAGGAAAAAGGGGAGGGAGATGATAAAAAAGGAGAGAAACAACACATAAAACCTGCACTTCATCTCCAAATCACTAGCCTCTAAAACCACAGGCCTACACTCTGCTATCGCTGCACTTCAAAAGTGATATTTCCAAATTATGTTGTTATGTAACCCACACTCCAAGAAAACCAATCATAAAATCTTTTGTGAAAGGTATTACACCAAAATGGAAAAATCCAATACAATACGCAAAACAATAGGTTCCACTCCACACCTGCAAACCGTGTAGCTTTCACCCTATCATGTCCAAATTCCTCACACTTCCAACCTGCTTTGTCCTGCTGCAACCCTGATATACACCATAAAACTTTGAAAAACTGCACTTACACTAAAATGCATTATCAAGTTCTGCAAACAAAAAAGGCACCAACATTTTTCTCACTCTTCACAACAATACAATCTCCCTCTGTTACACTACCATCTCCAATCTCTCTCAAACCACCTTCTACACTTAACTTTATCATCATTCTCCTTTCAAACATCAAAACCGCTGTGAGTCAATATTGCCTAACCATGTGTAGAAAAACAACAACCATACTCACCATTTGCTTCATGAGTTTCTAAATCATAACAAGTTTCTCATTACAAAAATAAACAACACCACAAGACCCTTCACATTATCTTCTTCATGAAACTTAACCACCTCAAGAACGTGTCCTACTTCTCACAAACAACCTTGTATCTTCTATTTCGATGTTTGCCGCAAAGACACCATAAAACTCATGTACCATAAAAACTCCATAGCAGCCCATGTTAACACCTTAAAATCCTCATGTTCTTCAAAAAGCGAAAAATCCTCCATGTGACCATTCCAAACTTGCCAACTAACCACCCAGCTTCCTGCATCGTTCTTCACCACAACTTTAAACTCGTATGCAACCTCCGCCACTTTCCACCATCTTCAACACTCAAACTTCTTCTCCATTTCCGGAAACCTCCGAGCTTCAAACCCCCTTCTCCTTTCTTCAACAAATCCAGCATATCCCGTCCACTCTCATTCAAACGAACATCTGAACAAACTTCAACAACTCACCCAGAAAACTCCATTTACCTCTTTCAAACCTCAGTTCAAACACCTTCTTTCATGGACCAATCTCTTCCTTCCTTCAATCTTCATAAAAATCACTTACCAAAAGCATCCACCTTCATCACAAATTTACTGCAAACTCTCCAACATCCACCGCCGACTACCGTCAATCCCAACTCCAAACAGACACCAAAAATCCATGAACAAAGAAACCAGAAATCTCATCGTCAAATCTTCTGAAACCTTCATAAACCGTAAAAACCAGCTTCAAGCTTCCACTTTCTATCAACCTTCCACCCCTAACCCTCATTCTTTCTTCTTCAGCTAACCACGCTTTCTTCTGTCACGTTAACAAAAACAGAACCACAAACCTCATCTTGATGCAGACCATGAGCATGTGAAACAAACCAACCTTGATCACACCAAACAATACCCCTTGCAAATTCATCCTTCAACATCATAACCCTCCAGCTCTAGTTCACATCAACAACTCGCACCAAACAGGCCCCACATAACCGAACCGTGTCGCCTTCCACACCATACGACTTGAATTTTGTTGTCATCATCACCACTTAAAACAATAAAAGCAACGAACCACCACCACCAAGTCGTGTTCAACCATCCACTGCATCTTGTTCGTATCGACGGCAATGAAACCGCACACAACAGCGGAACCCTTTCTTCCTCTTGTCCTTCCATTACCACCAAAATAGCTCGATCAACCCATTTCGAGTGCACATCAGAACTCTAATCCACCATTCGTAAAACCAACCGCCAGATAACCCAGTTTCGAAACCCATTTTGAACCCAGAAACTCAACTCCATTGATGAACCTTCAAGCCACTCATCAACGAAACTCCTTACCCATTTTCAAAACCCTCGCCCAACTTCATCACTAAACCTCTTCCATCTCCCAATCGTGATGCACATAGAGAGAATGAAGACGGAAAGATTGAGTCTGAGAAATTTGGGATGAAACAAACGAAATGGAGGTCGATCTGCTGCGAATAGGGGTTTTATTTTAAGAAGAATCTGGAGAAATAATTCGCAGTCGGAGAATTTGAGTTTGGCGAGGCGTTTGACGACACACAGTGCTGAATGTAGTTCTCAGGGTGCTGTGATGGATAGTGGGATAAAGGTTCACGTTTTCTCAGTTTTTTTTATTTATTTATTTTATTTATTTTTATAATTTCTTTTTTTCTTTTGTTTTTTTTTGAACTTATTGTGCTGTAAAGCCCATAGAAATTCCTTCACATACCCACCGGTTTTCATATTAACCCCCACCTGTGTTTCTTCCTTTTTTTTAATTAATTTGTTTTATGTTTTGTTTTGTGGATATTTTATATTTTGTTAAAACAAATTGTTATTATATATTTATATTTTATAATAATATTATATAGTCTATTTTGTAAAATATTCATGTTAGATTTTTTATATTTATATTTAATTTTCTTTTGGAAACTTTGTTTTAGTTAGAAGTCTATTACATTTTATTTATTAGAGGTTGAATTCCATATCTGTTTTGTTATTGGGCATTTTGTCCCATTTTCTGTTTTGGTCGATGAAGAAGTTTCCACCGTTTAGCCGTCAAACTATTGACGTGAAACAAAGGATACGAGACCAACTTTTTCTCTTCTTTCTATTTTCGACTTTATGTCATTTCATCTGTTTAGGTCGATGACAACATTTACGTAATTCATTACCAGTCAAATTATTGATGAATAATGTTGGATCCGAGACCACTTCTTTCTCTCCTCATTTCTTTTCATCTTTCGATTTTATTTTGACTTTTGGCGATCGATGAAGTCTTGTAAGACGATATCCCACTATTTTTGGTCCGTGCGACATGATTCAATTGGAGAACGATCCTCAATATCGTTTCTCTATCTTGTCCATAACACGAAAATCGATACGCGACCTCTTCAAGTTTGACTTCCCTTATAAGTCGAGCTATGACGGTCCAACATCACATTGGTTCCGATTCAAAGTATCATCAAGGACCAAAAGAGGAGAAGATTGGAATGGAGCTTGTGCATAATGTCAAGGGTCAACGGAACCACTCCGTTCGGTAACATCTTTCTAATTCAAGTCTTTTAATCAACCGCCGAGCGTTGTGACTTTTAAGCAATAAATACGTAGGAAATGGTGATTGAGGGGTTTCCCCTTAATGGTCTAGAGTGTTTAGTGTAGCATCCTTTGGGTGATATGCGACGCATTCGCTCCTACGCCTTAGGTTCTTGCGTGTGTGTCCCGAGTTCCTTCCCGTTTAGGCGTGTTAGGCCTGCTTCCTCTTTTCCCTCGCCTCTGTGCAATCGAAACTCTTTCTCTCGCGTCCTGGCGATTGAGATTCCCCCTCTTGCGTCCGTGCAATCGAGACTCCCTTTTCTCTCGCTTCCATGCGATCGAGACCGTTTTCCATAGTTAGCCGAACTACTTCTGCTCTGATCTCTCATATCTGTGGAGAGTACGTAGGCATAGGATTGCGATAATCCTAGCGAGCACACTTTCCCTTTCCCTCCTTAGGTAACCCGTACCTTTTAACCAATGACATATTACGTCCGTTCTACCGCAAACAGGTAACGCCTAAGTCTCCAATGGTCGAGCAACATACACCTAACTTCTAAAATGCATGCGCTAGTATCGTCAACCTTTTTCTCTCACCCCGCGTGATCGAGAACACCCCGTTTACCCGTAGTTAGCCTGAACTACATTTTTCTCTGATTTCTCATGCCAAATGAGAGTACGTAGGCACAAGACGCGACGTCTTGGCGAGCAATCCCCCCCGTAGTTTCCTGAACTACGTTGACTCTGACTTTCCCATTGCACGAGGGAATACGTAGGTGTTGCACCCTAATTTTTGACCTTAAGATCCCACCTCCTTGCTATTGAAACCACTATTGTTCAAGGAATACCCCAAATTTGTCCTACCTTTATATGCTTTCTAGTGCCACTTTATTTCAAATGAATAAAATAGCACAATTGGTAAGAGGGCATGTGTAAGGAGTTGTGAGTGTGAGAGGTTGAGAGTTCGAATCTCACCTTTGTCACTTTTTGTTTTTTATTATTTTTACTCTAATTTTTTCTATTTTTCATTAAAAAAATAACAAAAATAGTTTTTTATTATTATTTAATTATTATTTTCGTATTTTAATTTAATCATTTTTAAAAATATTATTTTTTTCACTTTTTCCATCTTATTCATAAAAACATCCAAAAAATCATAAAATTAAAAAAAAATTGTTCTTTTTATAATACTTTTAATGTTTAGTATAAATAAATAAAATTTTAAATTTATTTTAAGTTATTTAAATTTTATTTAGTTTAACTAATTATTTAATTTGGGCTTTAAAATGGGCTTTAGGGATATTATTGACAATTGATAGTTAACCCTAATTTAACCCCTATATATATCTATGTCACATTGTTGAAAAGGACCCGAAAAAAAATATAAAAAAGTTGTGCATCATTGGTGATACGGCTACTGTTTTCTAACACATATCCACCGACACTGTTTTAATAAGTGCGTAGAAATTTTTTGGAATTCCTGTCTATTTTTTTCAATTGATATTAACATAAGCATATATAGTGATTCGCCATTACATGTTGTCATTGTTCATTAATATATGTATATGTATATATATATATATATATATATATATATATATATATATATATATATATATATATATATATATATATATATATATATGTATATATATATATATATATATATATATATATATATATATATATATATATATATATATATATATATATATATATATATATATATATATATATATATATATATATATATATATATATATATATATATATATATATATATATATATATATATATATATATATATATATATATATATATATATATATATATATATATATATATATAAAGACCTGTGGCTGCCATCTCATGCGTTTCTAACATATACATGTCTACCGGATTGTTGCTGAAAAACATATATATGTCGCCGTTCAATTGGGAATAGAGGCTACTGTGCATGTAATTTTTTTGGGAATGTCTTGTTTTCAACATTTCTTTAGTTACTAATATATATGTCTTACAGTGTTCAATATATATAAGGTTAATTAATTATATATATATATATATATATATATATATATATATATATATATATATATATATATATATATATATATATATATATATATATATATATTGAGTCACTATTTTATTTGGGTTTTGATTATATTGTTCGGATCGAATTATGTCGATACGCTATTCACATGTTTATGTGCACGATGCGTGACATTTACGTTAATTTGATCCGGTTGTGATGATCGCATTTTTTGCGTTAGCAACATTGTCGTTTTTTTTATACTTAAATTTTTTTTTCTTTCTTCTTTTTTTCATAAATTTAGATCCGCATAATTTTGATTTCTATTGTGATGATCACGTTGAGTGTAACAAGTTAGTAGTATATTCTATTGGTTTATGTGCGGATCTATTGTTGTGTTTCAATTTTATACGCGTCCGATGGTTTAGCAAAGCAATAATCCTTTTTTTGCGCTTACCCGCGTTTTGATTTGCAAATTATGATTTTATCTAATTTTATTATCTCTTTGTTTCTTGATCTGACTTGCGATGACCGCTAACGCGGTAGCGATTTTCTATTTTAATTCATATTATTTTTAATAATTCAACGTCGCAATCGTTATTATTGGATCTAATTTCTTGTGATAGTCTTTACACGTCTTCGCATACGTGACTTGGAATTGCGTATTTCCCTCTTGATTTTAATCCGTGCACTTTTCATTTCAACTTATTTTGAGTTATTTGATGTATGATGTTAATATTGTGTATATATTTTATTCTTGTTCATACTTAAATTGTTTTAAAACTAATTCTTGATTTAATCAAGCCATTTTTATACCTTGTAAGCCGATCATTCATGATCGCCATCGACCGTAATCGTTAAGGTATTTCAGTGCACGATAATATTAGCATAATCTCCCCCTTGATCTTAATTTTTGGGATCATAGAATTAGGATAGTTTTTTTCTCTTAAAACTAAAATTTATTTTCTTAAAAAATCACAAAAAAATAAATTTTTTATCAATTTAAAAATAAATTAGTCTAGCTCCTTTCACTTAATTCCACTCTAATTTTCCAACTTTTCTTTAATTACATAACTCACAACAAATTATAATATAAAAAAATATAGATTAGGGCTTAGTTTAATACTTTTTTTAATAGTCTCAAAAATCACAAAAATAATTAAACTCCTAATTTTCAAATCAATAATTTCACCATTGCTAATCTCTAAATCCACTTAACCATAATTCACTATCTAACTTCATTTCTCAGTTTTGTCCCTTTACATTTAATCTCTAATCACTTTTCTTCATACACATTACCTACATTTCATTACCTCGCGCTTATCAACCACATCATCGCTTTTATCCATTCGATATTCTCCATTACCGATATTCCCCTCCAAAGGAAAGGTTCACATGTTTGACCCCCGTGTCAATACCTTTACCCTCACCCTAGCCTTAGGATTCGAGTCCCCGTACTCACCTTTTAGGCGTCCCATCGTGGACATACCTTCATCCTTTTCAATTCAACTTTTAACATAGATAGGAGTCTCCACACTCCAAGTAAGCGTTTTCATATGAAAGCTTATTTCCCGTAGGAACTTTGACCACAGTCAAAGAACTTCTTAACCCTTTAGGGGAACTACAGATACTCTGATTCCATTTCCGTCAGGATATGTAGGCACAAGATGCGATCTCTTGGCGAGTATACTTAGAAATAAACCCCTTAGGTCTTTAACCTTAAGCAAATAACTTAGCAATAAACAACATAAAAACAAGAGGTTCCTGTAGAGTACTACAGAAACATAGGATGCTAGTACCTTCCCTAAGTTTAACCAATCCCCGAACCTAAAACTCTCTAACCTTGCATTTGCATTGCATTGTGGGAATTTCGATATTTATCCCTTCCTTTGGACAAATCAAAGATCGGTTGCAAATTGAATTAAAGATTCGAACTAATTAATAGTTTGGTATCCAAATTTCACCGCGACAGTAGGCATAGAGCAGTGACGCTCTATTGAGTCAGTTCTTTTCGTTTCTTTCAGTTCTTTTCGTTTAGCATTAGCAACCGTAGATAGTTTGTTTTTCACCCATAGACTAGACAACAAGCGTGGATCTCGTCGAGTACAACGGACGTGAGGGGTGCTAATACCATCCCCTTACGTAACCGACTCCCGAACCCGAGATTTGGTTGCGATGACCAATCTTATCCCTCTTTTTTTTAGGTTTTCTCTGAGGGTTTCCTTTCCCTCTCTTGGGATAAATAACGCGCGGTGGCGACTCTTCTGTCATTCCCGGCCTCGGTTTTCGCAGTAGCGACAAAAACATGATTTGTATTTTAAAGATATGTTTTTATCATGGTGAAAGTTTATGAAAATACAACTTGAACATTTAAGCAATGAAATAAATTAAACATGTTAAGACAAGTTGATAACAATCAAGAATTCATGTTGGGGTGTAAACATGGGTTTGGATAAAATGGAAAAACTACAAAGTTCATACAAATGAACATGTATAAAAAAATTTCAAAGTAAAGTTAAAAAATTTTAGGAGCATATAGACATGGTGTGAGGTCACATAAACGTACTAAAATCATGTAATCATGGAAGGAAATCAATATGTTAAGTCAAAGGTTTAAGCAAAAGGTTCAATGACATATTGGAAAATTCAACATCCATTCACATGTAAACATACTTAGAAAATGGATTAAAATCAAGTGAGGACAAAGATTTACAAATTTAAAACATCATTTAAGGTTTACACAAGATGTATATGGTTCACACAAATCATTGTAAGTAAGGAAAGGCAAGTAATTATTCAAAAGAATCAAGAAGTTCTTAAGAAACCCTAAAAAATATCACTTACTTTGAACACTCATAAATGTATTAAAAATGATAATTTTTGGTATTTTCATTTTAGAAATAAAAAATATACATTATTAAGAACAATTTTCAAAAATAATGGGTTCAAAATGATTAAAAATGAGAAAGTTATGGTGATTTGAAATTGTGAAGAAAACTAAGAAAATTAAGTGTTGAAAAATGGAAAGGGTCCCCGTGGGTGTTGAACCCACGCTGGCTTGCTTGCAGGTTAAAACAAATACCAATCCAACCATACACACATATTTTAAAATAGAGTGAAGCACAAATATATATGTGATACTCACTTAAAAATCATAAAAACGAAAAAGGAACTAGGGCGAGGGGGACTCGAACCCCAGTTCTGTTGGTTACAAGGTACAAAGGTGCGCAGGTTTAACCACTGAGGTGGTGATACATCCGTTGTATCACCCATATCCATTAATTGAAATACCTAAACATGACCTGAGGCCTCCTCTAAGGCACCATGGCGAGCTGACCAAAAAAACCAGGTTTTGGTTCAAATGTAAGAAACACCATAACTTCTTCAATACTTCATGAAATTCAAAAATATAAAGATCAATCTTGTATGATTTTTCCCAAGGAATTCAGTGGTGGTTTTATATTTTCCTTAAAATGTGTACATTTAAAACCCGCTAGTGGTTTCAAAATTGATAAGGTTTTGTAATTTCTATGCTATAACTCTATGTAACCATTTATAGCATGATAAAATGGTTCAAATACAATAAGTAAGACATATGACACGATTATGATCAATTTACATCAAAGAAAAGCATATTTTGGCAAGTTCAAGTTTTGAGGAAACTTACTCTTGAAGAAAACTTGGGTCTTTCAGAATAGTTGTTACAGAAATGTCTTGATGCTTTGGACACCTTCAATCTACCTCAAATGATCCCTTTGAATGCTTGGAACCAAAGAAAACTAGCAGGAACAAAATATGGTACCCTTCTTGCAAAAATGGAAAAAGTGACCAAAATGCAACTTCAACCAAATGGAGTTACAGTTGAGAAATTATGATTGGAACTGTTTAGGGATGTTATTTAGAGTGTGTTTTGAGTGTTGTTTGTTTTTGGAATGGACAAAATCAATGCATGGCTTGAAAAATGCAGAAAAGTCAAAATATGAGGTTTTGATGGTTGAATTTCTGATTTTGGTGGTTTGAGATGAGGATGAGGGTTTGGACACCTCCAATGAATGTGATGTGTTTGGATGGTTATTTGAGTGGTTTAGGCTCTGGTTTTGAAAAAGTTTGTTCCTTGGAACTTTGAAATTTGAAGTAAAAGAGGGAGAATGAGAAAACAAGTCTTTGGTATTTTTTTGGTGTGCTTGAAATGATCAGAAGTGATCCTTGTTTATAGGAGAACAAATTTGTTTTGGGAGGAATAATTAATGGATGAAGGATCACTCTATTGTCCAATGGATTTTTTCATGTAGCCAAAGTCTCATCCTAACATAGTTATGCATTGACTCCCATCAATTTTGTAGGTTTGAAGTCTTCTTGTTCTTAGATATGTCTTGACTAGTTTGTGCATAATCCATGCCACCTTTATGTATCACATTAATGAAACTTAACAAAATTGAATTTCAAGGCTTTTGTAATGATGAATTTGCACATGCTAAGCTAGATTCTTGACCCCTTGGTCCAAAGTTGAAGATATCAAGTGATTCATCAAGATTCCTTCTGATCTTGGATGATGACAAAGCTTGAAAGATGACAAACTTGTTTTAAAAAAATCGCGTGGTGCAAGAAAGTCCCAAAATCTGTCTTTGAAAAACAATTGTAGCAAGGTAACTTGTGAGGTTCATAACCTCTTGCTCAAGTTGAATTAGTGGATGCTCATGTACTTCTTAGAAAGCTGAGATGATGTCCTTCAACATTAATGTTCACAACTTGTATTAATTCTACTTGATTCATAATGAAAAGCGCCCTTGAAAACTGATGTTTCATGCTGAAAAACTGGGCAGAATTTTCACTAAGTGTTGAAATTCATTTTCTTATCTTTTTATTTTGATCACTTCATAACTTGAAATCCATGAAGTCTTTGGATATGGTTCAGCCTAAAAATCTTGTAGTATGTGATGAGATCTACCATTTGAGCTTTGTAATGAAAAAAATGGTTGCTTCGATCATAAGTTATGGCCTTGTAAAGTTAGGTAAAAATCATATTTTTCTATAACTTAATGAAATTTTCAATTTCTTCAACTTTGCCCCTTTTGCAAGTAACCTTGATTTTTTTATCAATCCTTGCTCAAATGCAACAATGGATCATGTTTTCTTCTATAATGGCTTATGATGAAAAATTTTGCTCAAAAAGTCAAACTTTGACTTTATATATCAGATGAATATTGTGCAGGGAAACCCTAATTCCTGATTTTTGATTAATGAGTACCCCTAAGGTGATTTTAAACTTATGAATGGACCTAAAGGGTATATTTGACTGTCTTGAATCATATCTCAAAGTTAGAGATCATGTCTTGGCCAAAAGTCAAAGATAGGGTTGACTTTTTCATCAAAACCCTAGTTTGTGGCTTAGATGGATTTGAATTCTTGCTCTATTTGTGAACCAAGTTCTTTGGATGAATCCAATCATTTTAATGGAATAATATGATTTATTCGAGATCCTTTAAACATATATTGAAGTCTTGGATCATGCCTTTCTCCATAAGTCATCCTCGGGATTGAATTAGGTCAAAACCCTAATTTGGTGACACAGATGATCTTGAGGCTTGACCAACTTGAAATGATGTAATCTTGTCCTTGATTATTGGTTAATAGGATCTATTTATCTCCATGGATGATTGAGGGACTTGATAAGTTGAAGATCAAGCCAATTCTTGATTGATCTTTTGCCTGAATCCTCTGTAGGGATTAAAAACCCTAATTGGTGATCATAATGAAGCAAACAACAAGCTTGGCTTTCTAAAATGGGTTAGTAATGCATAAAATTGTATTTATGAGATGCAAATGATGTGGTTATCTTAGGGTCAAAATTTAGGGTATGACAACGACCTCACGAGAAAAGCTCTCCGATTGGACTTGACAAAAGAGTTGCCACCGAACTTTATTTATTGCCAAAAGAGGGAAAGGAAAAATATTGATAAAACCCTACAGAATCGAAAAAAGGATAGGAAAAGTTCATCACAACCATTGTCGGGGTTCAGAAGTCGGTTATGCAAGGGGAAGGTATTAGCACCCCTCACATCCATTGTACTCAATGGGAACCATCTAGTTTGGCTACGCATGAAAGGGTGTTGTTTATCTAAAGGTTTATCTACTAAAGGGAAATAGGATGTCTTTCATTAAGGGTGCTCGCCTCGGTGTTAGCTTCGTGCCTAAGTACCCTCATGGTGCAATGAGGAAGTCAGAGCTTTGTAGTTCAGCCTAAAAAATGTTTGTTTGTTGGTTGATTTTACCTTGAAAAGGGATTTTTGGAGGATGGCCCTAGGGCGGAAAAAAAGAAGCTTGAGTGAGTTGATGTTGTTTTTATGTTTTTGAAGAGATTGTTCTTAATTAAGATTGCATTAAAGACTATGGGCAGAGGTGATTATTTCAATCAACCAAGTCGAATGCCTTGTGTAAAAATAAATAGAGTGAGTGTAGGTATTCCCATTATCATTCTTTCTTCACCACTTAACGCTCATGAAGCACAATTTATCTCGTATCTTATTGTGTTTTTAAGGTTAAGAAAATTCCAGTTGGTGTTGGATTTATTATGAAAAATGTTTTGGTGAATGGGTAGGTTGATGGTGATGCACAAGGAAATTGAATTATAAAGGGTGAATGCAAATGGAGTGTGATTGGTTGTGAGGTTTGGTGGTAATGAAAACCTATTGAATTGATTTATTATGAAAATGCTTGATGTTGGATCAAGCTTATTTGTGATCTTTTGAAAAGGTGTGGTTGATTTTATTCTTGAATTAAAGGGAGCCTAAGCAACTAGCAAACAAAGAGAAAGTGTAACACCCCGTTCCCAAAATAAAATAAAACAATTAAATAAAACACATATCAGAGTTTCTCTCCCAAACGGGATGCCACAATGCATATCAAAATTTCCACAAATATTTTTCCAAATAATTTAACTGAATTTTTCAATAAAATTACAGCGGAAAAAGATATGGTCTGCCATAACACAAAATATCATATACATACATCATCCATATCAATCATCATCATCATCATATATACAATAACAACCATCTGCCCCAAAATACATAACATCATCACCGATTAACATCAAACATCTCACACAGTATCAGATACGCCACGGGGGCACACATATCAAAAATACACAAGAATACTCCCAAAACGCCCCGGTGTTACGTATCAGAGCAGTCCTATGGAGACACCACAATCCAACTAGCTAAACACCTGGATTGTCTGTACTTCCGAAGAAGCACAAACCATAACGGCAACAAAGGGGTGAGAATTACGATCAAATAATAATGGCAAAATAGTACATGAAATAAAAGGCAGAAATCAATAATAATACTATTTCATATACATAACATCCGGACACACGGTCCCACCATCAACCACAATATACAATCACGCAACAAATGCACTTACACAACTCTTAACATACGGTACCGACTCACAATCACGTTGGGTACCGGGCCATTAACCCTCCTCACAGGAGCACATATCAATGATGGGCACTTGACCATCAACCCTCCACTCAGGGAGCACACCACACTGATGGGCAACTGGCTATCAACCCTCCACAATGGGAGCACCACAACACTACCGATGGACACCTGGCCATCACCATCCACAACGGGAGCACATCTCTGATGGATACCTGGCCATCACCCTCCACAATGGGAGCACCTCATCAACATCGATGGACACATGGCCATCACCCTCCTCACCGGGAGCACAACACATTAACGATGGACAACTGGCCATCACCCTCCTTACAGGGAGCACACCAACAATACCGATGGTCACTGGGCCATCACCCTCCACTACGGGAGCACAACAATTAATGTCGATGGACAACTGGCCATCACCCTCCTCTACGGGAGCACACAACGATATTCACACGTATCAAACATCTAGCACACCAAGTGCACACTGATCCTACTGATCCACCCCTCACACAACATATACACGACGCACAAGGCGTACCGATCTCACGGATCCATTCACATCATAAAATACATACATAACAAGCACACACAGTGTGTCGATCCCACGAATCCGCTCACCACACAACGTATCACATACAATGCACACCGGGCACGTCGGTCCTTCTGACCCAAATACATTACATAACAACACACAATTGCAACGCATAATAAGCGTATCGATCCTCACGGATCCACTCACCACAACACACCAATAAAACGCACTCAAGGCGCCACGATCATACTGATCCTCACATCTCATACACAGCACACACAAGGTGCATACATCTCACGTACACATCCACACCTGTTCATACTTAACACATAATTCAACGATTATGCCACTTGCGATAAACGCCGGCCAAACAGCTCTACAACCACCAACATATGCTCGCATCAGCTATCTAGCAAGCCTCCCATCACACATGACCAACGAGGGTCCAAGTCCATATAGGAACTACACAAGACATCAGCAAAAACTCAAATCGCTGTCGGGTTCGCTGGCACATTTGCCCGGCGAAGCCCCGCAGCGAACACTCGCTACCATTCGCCTGGCGAAACCTCTGGCGAAGCCAGACAAAAGCTTCTCCCAGCACTCGCTGGCTAGTTCGCCCGAGGAAGCCTGGCGAAGGCTCGCCCCTCATTCGCACAGCGAATACCTGCGTACTCAGAAAAATTCTGCGCTGCAGAGTCACCTCTCACACCGATTTCGCCCGATTAAATTGTAACCCACAACCATCCATATACCGCAACTTAGTTACGGGGTCTATCCTCGATTCTATCCGACTAATCATCAACTCAGCTCTCAAAACCAACTCCCGGCTCAACTTCGAACTTGACCGGAAATCCCAAAACTCATTCAACAACCATCAAATTCAGCATGCAATACTTCTACCATAATACCAAGGATTCATAACATAAATTAGCAACTAGCAACAATAACAAAATCATCATCCACATGCAATAATCTCATACTTGGGGTTAGGGATTCCCCTTCTACCAACATTCATGTAAATACCTATTTTAACCGTTTAATTCCCCCCCCCCCCCCCCCTTACCTCAAATTCGTGTTGATGATGAAAGAGCTTCACAATTCTCAGCCTTGATGATCTTGTTGCTTCAGCTTCAATTCTTGCTCACTCTTTTTCATTCACAAACGTGCATGTGTTCTTCCTTCAACCGTGTTCTTCTTTTTTTTGTCACAAAAATGCCAACAATACCCCTCATTCCAATTAAATCCACTTTTTATTTCCAAATAATATAATTATCATAATTAATCCTTTTAATTCCATAAATCCATTTAAATTATAATTTTACTCATAAAATTAATATTAGTAATAAAAATGATAATAATGAATAATAATATCACATTACTATTAAATATCATATTTTTATCACTGTATACCAATATCATGAGTTCTTGATCCTTCAAAGTAATCCTCAAGCACATTCTCAAATAAAATAATCCCGAAAACCAAAAATAATTAAAATGGGCGTTACAACTCTCCCCCACTTTAATTATTTTCGTTCTCGAAAATACCTGATGAAAACAGCTCCGGATATGCTTCCCGCATCCTGCTTTCCAATTCCCAGGTCACACTGCCACCTGCAGCACCTCCCCAAGCCACTCTCACCAACGATATCTCTTTTCCTCTAAGTCGCTTCATCTTGCGATCCTCAACCCTCAACGGCAACGTCTCCACATTCAGATTCTCTCTAACTCGGACTTCATCCCTCTGAATCACGTGAGATGGATCGTGAACATACTTCCGAAGTTGCGACACGTGAAACACGTCATGCAAGTTCGAAAGCTCCGGCAGCAATGCTACCCTATAAGCCACAACACCAATCCTTTGCAAAATCTGATACGGTCCGATAAACTTTGGGTCCAACTTCTTGGACTTCAAAGCACGTCCAACACCCGTCACTAGGTTAACCCTCAAGAATAAATTGTCACCCTCACTGAATTCCAACTCTTTCATGCGGTTATCATAATAACTCTTCTGCTGATCCTGAGATGCTTTCATCTTTTCACGGATCATTTGCAATGTCTCAGTAGTCTGCTGCACCAACTCTGGTCCCAAAACCATACTCTCACCCGACTCATACCAACACAAAGAAGTCATGCACCTCCTACCATAAAGAGCCTCAAACGGTGCCATCCCGATATCGGAATGGTAACTATTGTTGTACGTGAACTCTACCAAAGGCAAATGAGTATCCCACGTACCACCTTTCTCCAACACACAAGCCCGCAACAAATCCTCCAAAGTCTGAATAGTCCGCTCCGACTACCCATCCGTCTGCGGATGATAAGCTGAACTCAGCTTCAACTCAGTACCCAAAGCCTCTTGTAAACTCTTCCAAAACACAGAAGTGAACCTCGGATCTCTATCCGACACAATGCTCAACGATATACCGTGCAGCTTCACAATTACCTGAATATAAATCTCTGCCAGCTTCTCCAATGGAAAGCTAATACTAATCGGTACAAAGTGTGTAGACTTCGTAAGCCGATCCACAATCACCCAAATGCCATCAAGTCCTCTCACCGTATTCGGCAACCCTGTAACAAAGTCCATAGCAATACAATCCCACTTCCAAACCGGAATCTCTAACAGTTGCATCATCCCAGAAGGTCTCTGATGCTCCACCTTCGACTTCTGACAAACCAAACAAGCATAGACATATCGAGCAATATCCTTTTTCATGCCCGACCACCAAAATAACTTTTTCAAGTCCTGATACATCTTCGTAGCTCCTGGATGAACACTAAGGCTACTACGATGTCCTTCGTCCAAAATTGACTTCTTCAACTCATCATTATCCGGCACACAAATTCTGCCCCGAAACCTCAACACACCCGCACTATCCAACCTGAAATCACTACCGGAGTCACTTCCGGCCTCTCGCATCAAATCCATAAGTTTCACATCCAATTTCTGATGTTCTCTAATCATGTCCAAGAAATCATTCTTCACTTGCAATTTACCCAACGCCACACCATTCGGTGTAAACTCACAAACCATGCTCAAATCCCAAAACTGCTCAATAAGCTCCATCTCTTTTACCATCAATGCCGACATACGAATTGTCTTTCTGCTCAACGCATCCACAACCACATTTCCCTGGGTGATAACTCAAATTAAAATCATAATCCTTCAAGAATTCCAACCATCTCCTCTGCCGCATATTCAGCTCCTTCTGATTAAACATATATTTCAAACTCTTGTGATCACTAAATACCTTAAACCTCGAACCATATAAATAATGTCGCCAAATCTTCAACGCAAAAACTACCGCAGCCAGTTCAAGGTCATGAGTAGGATAGTTCCACTCATGCACCCTCAATTGCCGCGAAGCATAGGCTACCACTTTTCCATTCTGCATAAGAACTCCGCCCAATCCCATTTTGGACGCATCACAATATACCACAAAAGGCTCACACGGATTCGGTAACACCAACACTAGCGCTGAAGTCAATCTCTTTTTCAGTTCTTCAAAATTCTCTTCACAAGCAGCATCCCACACAAATACTTGATCTTTCCTTATTAACTGAGTCAACGACAAAGCCAATCTAGAAAAGCCTTCAATGAATCTTCGGTAATATCCTGCTAAGCTGAAAAAGCTTCTAACCTCTATTACCGTCTTCGGCGGTTCCCACTGTAACACCGCACTCACCTTAGATGGATCCACAGAAACACCATCACCCAAAATGACATGCCCCAGAAAACTCACCGTCTTCAACCAGAATTCACACTTTGATAACTTAGCAAACAACTTGTTATTCTTCAACACTTGTAAAGCGATCCTCAAATGTTCCGCATGCTCTTCCTCAGACTTAGAATAAATCAGAATGTCATCAATGAACACAACAATAAACTGATCCAAATAAGAATGGAAGATACGGTTCATATATTCCATAAACACACCCAGCACATTAGACACTCCGAAAGGCATTACTGCATACTCGTAATGTCCATATTGAGTCCTAAACACCGTCTTCTGAATATCACCTTCCCTCACTCTTATCTGATGATAACCCGACCTCAAGTCAATCTTACTGAACACACGAGCTCCCACTAACTGATCCATCAAATCATCGATCCTTGGAAGAGGATATTTTTTCTTGATGGTCACTTTGTTCAACTGCCAGTAATCAATGCACAAACGCATGCTACTGTCGTTCTTCTTCACTAACAATACTGGAGCTCCCCACGGTGACACACTTGGCCTAATGAACTTTCTATCCAACAACTCTCCAATCTGAGTCTTCAACTCGGCTAGCTTCACTGCCGACATCTTGTACAGCGCCATAGAAATAGGCCTCGTACCAGGAACAAGATCAATGCTAAACTCAACCTCTCTCTTCGGAGGCAACTCTGTAATATCATCCGGGAACACCTCCGGAAACTCATTCACCACGGCTAACTCATCCAACAATTCCTTATTATCAACAGACAGTGATGCAAATAAAGAAAACACATGCGCTTCATCTTCAACCAAGGTCCTCAATTCCTTACCAGACAAGGAATTTTCCAATGCCTCCTCCTCTGGAGTCAAAAACAGTAACACTTTCCGAAAACAATCGATGTACACTCGGTTAAACTCCAACCAGTTCATACCAAGTATAACATCCAAACCACCAAGTGGCAAACAGATCAAATCCACACCGAAGTCTCGGCCAAAGATAGTCAGTGGACACTTCAAACACACTAGCGAAGTAGTCACTGAACCAATCGAGGGAGTTTCAATAGTCATCCGCCGCTCAAGAGTAGTCGGCACCAAACCTAACCTCTTCACACAATCAACAGAGATAAACGAGTGGGTTGCACCCGTATCAATCATAGCAGTCAAAGGAATGTTATTGATAAAACAAGTACCTTTGATCGAACGCTCTCCGTCTTCTGCTTGAGTTCCCACAACTGCAAATACTTTACCCGCCACCTGAGGCGCCTGAGCCCTCCTCGGCTTCTCACAATGAGTACTAATGTGGCCCTTCTCGCCACAGTTATAACAAGTAGGCATATTAGTCCTACAATCCGCCATCACATGGCCCGACTTCCCACACTTGAAGCACTTTTTCGCATCAGGAGGACAATCATTGGCACGATGACCCAAGCCACCGCACTGGAAACACTTCATACCGGCCAACGCCCTACCCTCTCTGGGCTTCCTATCAACAACACCCTTGAACTTCCCATTACCAGTCGGTACAATCTAAGGAGTACCACTGAACCTTTGCTTACCCTTACAATCACTTGCTGCCTTGTAGTGTGCGATCCTCGCACGGTTATCGTTATCATAGATACGGCTCCTACTCACCAACTCAGGATAGCTCCTGATTTTCTGACATGTGATCCCCATCTTGATCTCTGGCCTTAGCCCATTCTCAAATTTCAGACACTTCGAAGTCATAGCTTCCTCAGTATTGTAATGAGGACAATACTGAGCCAGCTCCTCAAACTTAGTCGCATACTCGGCTACCGACATACTGCCCTGTTTCAATTCCAAAAATTCCACCTCTTTAGCACTTCTGATATCTTCTGGAAAATACTTCTCCAGAAATCCAGACCGAACCACCTCCCAAGTAATCGGAGTCCTCGAAGCTTCCATCCTCTGACGGAAATTATCCCACCAAGCCTCGGCCTCCCCCTCAAGCATGTGAGTACCGAACCTCACCTTCTGCTCGTCACTGCACCCCATGGTTCTGAAGATCTTCTCTATTGCCTTCATCCATTTCTGTGGAGTTACCGGATCCAGAATTCCACCTTCAAACTATGGTGGCTTGTTGCTCTAGAACTGCGTCAGGTCTCTAAACTGAGCAACTCTATCCTATAGACAGACTCATCACACTATATTGGCCGGACGGACCGACCTGCTCTGATACCAACTTGTAACACCTCATTCCCAAAATAAAATAAAACAATTAAATAAAACACAAATCAGAATTTCTGTCCCAAACGGGATACCACAATGCACATCAAAATTTCCACAAATATTTTTCCAAATAATTTAACTGAATTTTTCAATAAAATTACAGCGGAAAAAGATATGGTCTGCCATAACACAAAATATCATATACATACATCATCTATATCAATCACCATCATCATATATACAATAACGGCCATCTGCCCCAAAATACATAACATCATCACCGATCAACATCAAACATCTTACACAGTATCAGATACGCCACGGGGGCACACATATCAAAAATACACAAGAATACTCCCAAAAACGCCCCAGTGTTACGTATCAGAGCAGTCCTATGGAGACACCACAATCCAACTAGCTAAACACCTGGATTTTCTGTACTTCCGAACAAGTACATACCACAACGGCAACAAAGGGGTGAGAATTACGATCAAATAATAATGGTATAATAGTACATGAAATAAAAGGCAGAAACCAATAATAATACTATTTCATATACATAACATCCGGACTCACGGTCCCACCATCAACCACAATATACAGTCATGCAACAAATGCACTTACACAACTCTTAACATACGGTACCGACTCACAATCACGATGGGCACTGGGCCATCAACCCTCCTCACAGGAGCACATATCAACGATGGGCACTTGGCCATCAACCCTCCACTCAGGGAGCACACCACACTGATGGGCAACTGGACATCAACCCACCACAATGGGAGCACCACAACACTACCGATGGACACCTGGCCATCACCCTCCACAACGGGAGCACATCTCCGATGGACACCTGGCCATCACCCTCCACAACGGGAGCACCTCATCAACATCGATGGACACATGGCCATCACCCTCTTCACCGATAGCACAACACATTAACGATGGACAATTGACCATCACCCTTCTCACAGGGAGCACACCAACAATACCGATGGTCACTGGGCCATCACCCTCTATTACAGGAGCACAACAATTAATGTCGATGGACAACTGGCCATCACCATCCTCTATGGGAGCACACAACGATATTCACATGCATCAAACATCTAGCACACCAAGTGCACGCCGATCCTACTGATCCACCCCTCACACAACATATACACGACGCACAAGGCGTGCCGATCTCACAGATCCATTCACATCATAAAATACATACATAACAAGCACACACAGTGCGTCGATCCCACGGATCCGCTCACCACACATCTTATCACATACAATGCACACAGGGCACGTCGGTCCTACTGACCCAAATACATCACATAACAGCACACAATTGCAACGCATAATAAGCGTATCGATCCTCACGGATCCACTCACCACAACACACCAACAAAACGCACTCAAGGCGCCACGATCATACTGATCCTCACATCTCACACACAACACACACACGGTGCACACATCTCACGTACACATCCACACCGATTCATACTTAAGGCATAATTCAACGATTATGCCACTTGCGATAAACGTTGTCCAATCAGCCCTACAACCACCAACATACGCTCGCATCAGCTCTCTAGCAAGCCTCCCATCACACATGACCAACGAGGGTCCAAGTCCACAGAGGAACTACATAAGACATCAGCAAAAACTCAAACCGCTGTCGGGTTCGCTGGCACATTTGCCCGGCGAAGCCCCGCAGCAAACACTCGCTGCCATTCGCCTGGCGAAACCTCTAGCGAAGCCAGACAGAAGCTTCTGCCAGCACTCGCTGGCTAGTTCGCCCGGCGAAGCCTGGCGAAGGCTTGCCCCTCATTCGCCCAGCGAATACCTGCGTACTCAGAAAAATTCTGCGTTGTAGAGTCACCTCTCACACCGATTTCGCCCGATTAAATTGAAACCCACAACCATCCACATACCGCAACTTAGTTACGGGGTCTATCCCCGATTTTATCCGACTAATCATCAACTCAGCTCTCAAAACCAACTCCCGACTCAAATTCGAACTTGACCGGAAATCCCAAAACGCATTCAACAACCATCAAATTCAGCATGCAATACTTCTACCATAATACCAAGGATTCATAACAGAAATTAGCAACTAGCAACAACAACAAAATCATCATCCACATGCAATAATCTCATACTTGGGGTTAGGGATTCCCCTTCTACCAACATTCATGTAAATACCTATTTTAACCGTTTAATTCCCCCCCCCCCCTTACCTCAAATTCATGTTCATAATGAAAGAGCTTCACAATTCTCAGCCTTGATGATCTTGTTGCTTCAGCTTCAATTCTTGCTCACTTTTTTTCCTTCACAAACGTGCATGTGTTCTTCCTTCAACCGTGTTCTTCTTTTTTTTGTCACAAAAATGCCAACAATACCCCTCATTCCAATTAAATCCATTTTTTATTTCCAAATAATATAATTATCATAATTAATCCTTTTAATTCCATAAATCCATTTTAATTATAATTTTACTCATAAAATTAATATTAGTAATAAAAATGATAATAATTAATAATAATATCACATTACTATTAAATATCATATTTTTATCACTGTATACCAATATCATGAGTTCTTGATCCTTCAAAATAATCCTCAAGCACATTCTCAAATAAAATAATCCCGAAAACCAAAAATAATTAAAATGGGTGTTACAGAAAGCGGTAAAGATTATTACATGTCATGGAAGTGGGGACACATTTGTTCAAATGGGAATGGAATAAACCATAAGCAAATAACCCAAAAGATAAACTAAACATGGAATAGCAAAGTTGGCTAGTCTTTTAGACGACCAACTAGAAGTAAATGATTGAACAAGTCTCATTTTAAGAAAGCCCAAGAGCAAGTTATGAATGATGTGCAAAAGTGTCCTAAGACAAAGTAATAGAGAATAGAGACAACCAAGATCCAAAGCTCCTTTGTTAGGGTTTCTGTTCAAGGTCCAAACTCCATGATGTCAAGGATAGTAATCACAACCCAAGCTTGAAATTTTTTTAGGGTTTCGATAATTTTATCATGTTTTTGTGTTTTTTGAATAAGATGAATAAGAGCACAAGATGATAATGAATAATATAATATGAACAAGGATATAAAATCAATGATATATAAACAAGGATAAGTAAATGACACAAAGATAAAGCAAGATAATACGGAGCGAAAATTAAAGTTAGTTTTTAGTTGTTAATTGTCATTGATGGGATGATCACTTTTCGAATCGGGTCCAATGCATCGTTATATTAAGCAATTGTACCACGATCTATAAGGAAGAACATACTGTAGGTGGTCGGCCAATAACAATATTTTTTATAAAACACGATAGAGAAATGATATGTAGATCATTCTCCCAGGATCGTGCCACACAAAAAGAAAAAGAGAAGGGTCTCATCTTAATCAAGAACTTCTATCGATTAATCAAAGGTAACTTATCACACTCCCAGAGTATATAGAATGATCCAAATTATCATTTCCTACATATTTGAAATAATGAAGGTTAAATAACTTCAACAATCAATATTCATGATATTAAAGACTTCATCGACCAAAATGAAAAAAGTCCAAATGGAACTCAAAATGAAATGAAAAGAAACAAGTGAAAAATAATATATCCAAAATTGGTGACAACATTAAACTAATCTAAAAACAAATATTAAAAGACCTTAGAAAATAAAACAAATCATGAAAAAGAAATTAAAGAAAAGAAGAAAGAAAAAAAAAAAGAAAAAAAGCAACAAAGAAGGGTAGCTCGTGAAACATGGGTGGTGTGTGAGAGTGAAATTAAAATGGGCTATAAAGCCCAACAATAACATAGGGCAGGATGTGGCATAATGAAAAATGGTGGGTGTGTGCATCACCAAATGGGCTATGAAACCCAGCAACAACAACACGGGCACGATCCATATTAAAACATCATCTGGTTTTAAAAAAATCAAAATACCCAAGCCATGAAATGAGACAACAAGGTCGACGCATCAACATCATCAGATGCATCACTTCTTTTAAAACAGAACAGAGTAAAAGACGATAATGCAGAAGAATGGAATCACCAATTCAAAATAAATTCATTCCAACCTTCTTTTGTGTGTGAATAGCTCCATCTTAAACTCTTCGTCTCGTTTTAAATCAATTTTCTTGATCTCAGTTCATCCTAAACTCCCTCGTTCAGGTTTGTATTGGCTTTAGATTGTTTATATTGTGAAATCAAGATTCTCAGAGATCAACATATGTTTTGATAAAGACAAACCACTTAAGAAGGTAAGGATGATCAACCACCAAGCATCAGGACAAAGACACAACTTTAAGGATGTTTTCCTCAGAAGGTATAATGAGAACTTCCATTAAGTATTTAAGTCCTAATTGCTCAAAACGTTAAAAATTATTTACATTCTTTTCACACTAACACAAGCTTGTTAAAATGAGAATTTTTCTAATTTTTGTAAGTGCAATTGATTGCACTCTTAGAGCAATCGATTGCATGATCAATATTTTAACTCATTTTTGCTTTTGTTTCAGTAAGCAATCGATTGCTGCTTTGATGCAATCGATTGCATGCTTAAAAATTTTCAAATTTTTCACTTCTGTTTTGAAGTGCAATCGATTGGTCCAAAGGTGCAATCGATTGCTCTTTTGAAAATTTGAATTTTCAAGTATTTTTATGAAGGTGCAATCGATTGGGCTCTTTGTGCAATCGATTGCTCTTTTGAAAATTTGAATTTTCAAGTATTTTTGTGAAGGTGCAATCGATTGGGCTCTTTGTGCAATCGATTGCTCACTGAACGTTTTTGAAAAATCTTTCTGAAAAATTGCATCTCTTCAATCAAATTTCTATAGAATGTTTCCTTTGAAACATGACAATTGTTCATCAATTTTTCTGGAGATTTGCATGTTTTTCTCAAGAGGTGTTTATGTAATATAAATACCTAAATCTTTCAAAATTCAAAAACATATTTTATACATCTCTTTCAATTCTCTTTCAAAAATCTGTATCATAATTTCATCTTTCCACTTCTAAGAAAAATCAATTTTCACAAAGAATTTTCTGCATAAATTTCATATTCTTTGAAAAGAAAATTCTTGAGAAATAAGTCTTAGAAACTTGTGGAATTTCCCATTGAAAGAGAAGATCAATCTCAGCATTGATAAACAACTGTATACGTTGTTACAAATCATTACAAAAATCAGATTGTATGTATTTCCTCTTGTTGTTCAGGATTATTGAAAGCAAGTGTGTGCATTAGAGAGGATTGTTCTCATTGCACTTAGTGTTTAGATCTTAAAGGTGTTTAAGAACCTTTGATCTCCCTATAGGTTAGAAATAAAGTTGTACACTGATCCTAACTATAGTGAAATCTCTTTCGAGTCGAAAGGGGAGTGGAGTACCCTCGGAGTGTGAGGGGAACCACGATAATTTTATGTGTCTCTTTTACTTTCTGCCTTTACAAGCTTTCATTATATTACTCCATTAAAAGAAAGTAACATAACTCTCTTAAAACCAGAAAATTTCAAAAGAACCTAATTCACCCCCCCCCCCCCCCCATTATTAGGCGCAATTCTTACTTACAATTGACATTAGAGCAGGTTTAGATAACCTATTCCTAATCGATCCAGTATGGCTTCCGCAATTAACAAAGGTGTATTCAAAGACGGTGGTAGTAGCAACAAGCCTCCACTACTTTGTGGTGAATACTTTGATTTCTAGAAAATTCGTATGAAGGCTCACTTAGAAGCACAAGGAGATGGAATCTGGGATGCTGTTCAAAATGGTCCGTTTGTTCCTACAACGGTCGTTAACGGTGTAGGATCAACAAATCCCAAAGCCTCATAGGATGATGATGATAAGAAAAATTTTCTCTATGACAAAAAGGAAATCACTCTTCTACAAAGTGCACTAAGTATGGACGATTTCTTTCGCATCTCAACATGTACAACAGCAAAGGAAATCTAGGACACTTTAGTGGAAACACATGAGGGAACCATTGAATTTAAAAGATCAAGGTTGAACACGTTGAGTCAAGAATACGAGTTATTTAGAATGCAGCCAGGAGAATCAATCCTTGATTTGCAGAAAAGATTCGTCCACTTGACAAATCATCTTATAGCACTCGATAAGACATTAACTAATGATGAATTAAATCTTAAAGTGCTTAGATCCTTGTCTAGAGAATGGAAGCCCAAGGTTATAGAAATTTCTGAAAAGAAAAGCCTAGCCACGATGACATCCGCCACATTGTTCAGAAAACTTCAAGAATACGAAACAGAACTTGGGCAATTGGAGAAACATGAGAATCAAGAGAAGAAATCTAAAAGCATCGCATTAAAGGCTGATTCTAAAGAAGTAGAAAAAGCAGACGATCCAGTTGAAGATGAAAACTTCATGCTTCTTGTAAAAATGTTAGGAAAATATTTTGGTTCTAAAAATAATATTGGGAATTCTGACTATATGAAAAGGAAGAAGTTTTCAAAAAGCAAAGAGAAAGAGGCGTCAACATCCACACAAGATGTCAAATGCTATGAATATGGAAAATTAGGACACATCAAACCAAACTGTCCTAAACTCTCCAAGAACGATGTCTCTAAAAGCAAAAAGGGATTCAAGAAAAATAAAGCATATGTAGCATGGGAAGATAACGAGATAAGCTCCTCATCAGAATTAGATAGTGATCAAAGTGCAAATCTAGCACTAATGGCCTCACATCATTCTGATGATGAAGACGACAAGGTTAGTAATAATTTTTTAATTTATGATGTTGATGCTCAAGGGGCAATCGATGAACTTCTGAGTGAATGAAAAATTCTGTACAAAACTAATTCATCATAAAAGAATCAAATTTCAACTCTATAAGAAAAAATTTAAACAATGGAAAAGAATTTCAAAAATGAAAAACTGAAATTGATTAGTGATCAAAAACAGAATTTTGTATGCACAAAGTGTGAGTCACTTTCTTTTCAAATTGTCCAATTAAAAAGAGTTCTTGAAAGGTATGAAAAAGAACAAATTGGATTAGAGGTTGTTCTTAGCAAACAAAGATTTTCAAATGATAAAAGTGGACTTGGTTACTCAAAATTTTCTAAATCATGTTCCAACAAAACCATCTTTGTTGAAGCTAGTGAACAACCTCCAAAAGAGAAAGTGGTCAAGCCTAAAATGGTTCATCAATACCCCAAGAAGAAGGTTGTTAATATGAAAAAACCTTATCCTTCTAGATATAAGAGTAATTTTGAGCCCACTTGTTTTTATTGTGGTATCAAAGGCCATACACCTAATGCATGTTATGTGAGAAACTTTAGTGTTGCAAAGGGGCATTGTGTGTGGGTCAAGAAAGGCACTAACTATGAAGGACCCAAGGCAAGTAGGGTACCTAATGGAACTTAATCTTGTTTTGTAGGTATGCTTGAAGACCTCCTCATATCAGTGGTATCTTGATAGTGGGTGTTTAAGGCATATGACGGGTGACCTTACCAAATTTTCACATCTAACGCTTAAGGCCAAAAGATTTGTAACCTATGGTGATAACAACAAAGGAAAGATCTTTGGCGTAGGAAGCATTGGTGCACCACATTTTACAACCATAGAAGATGTCCTTTATGTAGAAGGCCTAAAGCATAACCTACTTAGCATTAGTCAACTTTGTGACAAAGGTTTCAGAATCAACTTCACTAAAGATGAATGTTTGATAGAAAACAAAGTCACTTCTGAGGTAATGTTAAAAGGTAATAGAATCAATAATAATTTTATGATTTCCCTTAATAACATATCTTTGAAGGTTAAGTGTCTTATGGAGAACAACAACGACTCTTGGTTATGGCACAAAAGATTTGCTCACATTCATATGTAGCATTTGAACAAATTGATCAAGCATGACTTAGTTGTTGGTCTTCCAAAGATCAAATTCATCAAAGATAGATTGTGTGGCGCATGCCAAAAAGGGAAACAAACCAAATCAACTTTCACATCCAAAAATGTGGTGTCCACAACTAGGCCACTACAATTGTTACACATGGATCTCTTCGAACCTTCAAGAACAAAAAGTTTTGGAGGTAATGTTTATGCATTAGTAATTATTGATGACTTCTCTAGATATACATGGACTTTCTTCTTAGTGCAGAAAAGCGAAGCTGTCAAGGCATTTAAGAAGTATGCAAAACAGATTCAAAATGAGAAGTCACTTTCAATTGTCTCCATTAGAAGTGACCATGGTGGAGAATTCCATAAAGCTTTATTTGAAGAATTCTGCGAGGAAAATAGAATCTTACACAATTCCTCTACACCAAGAACTCCACAGCAAAATGGTGTCGTAGAAAGAAAGAATTGGTCATTGGTAGAACTTTTCTTTAGAATATTATATATATTAGTTTTAATTTATAAATATTAGTTTGATTTATATATTATTTATTTAGTTTTGAAATTTGTAAATATTAGTTTTAATTTATATATTATGCTTTAAAACTTTTCTTTAGAATATTATGTATATTATATTTATTTTAGAATTTATATATATCTTTTTTATATTTTATTTCTTTTAACTTTTTTATATTACATTTCTTCTAGAATTTTAGAGCTATTTTATTTTAGAGTCTTGAGTTTTATTTTCTTAGGATTTCATTATGCATTTGTCATTGGGCATTTTGTTCCATTTTCCTCATTTGGGTCGATGACGAAGCTTCTTTAAATCGATTACTAAGTCAAGATATTGATAAGTATCGTTGGATCTGAGACCCACCTCTTTTCTTTCTTATTTTTTATTCTGATCCAATTTTATTTTTGACTTGTGGATCGATGAAGTCTTTTTATCCGCAAGCGTCAGATTTCCGAAGTCGATAACCTTCCCGATTTCAAATCTATGGAGGAGGACCATTTGAGTCTTCTTCCATACTTTGGAATCGCAATAGGCTACCTTCGATTAATCAACATTTTGTTTTCGGTTAAGACGATATCCCATTCTTTTGTGTCCTGATTCGATATACTAACCAATATACAACTGCTTTAATTTATGTCAATATACAACTGTTTTAATTTCTGTCAAATATCAATTGCTTTATTTTTTAGTCATTTATATTCTTGTACATATTATATATTCTGTATATTATTATTATTATCCTGTAAATATTCAACTAACTTGTACATTCTTTTAAAAACACTTAATAAATATCAAACCATAAAATCCTAATTGGTGGACTGTTTATTTATCTGTATCCTGTATATATCCATCTCTGTTTTTCATCTCTTTGCAGGTTCTCAAAAACATCTTCAATAAAGGAATCGAGTTATATTCGTATTGAACTAAAAGAGGGGATTAAGTGTAGACTTTCTTCTTCTCCGAGTGTCGAGATATTCACTGTAGTGTGGGTGGTCTTGATACTCGTCTTTCAATACGAAGACGCTTATATTCTCCACACCCTCTTTTCATCCTAAAAACCTCGGCCCCGTACCGAGTACATTTTCAAACTTTTTCCTCCTAAAACCTCGGTCCCGTACCGAGTGCCTTTTCAAAACACCTTTCAATAAGGAATCAGTTCTCTTTGTATTGAATTAAAAATAGAGGATTAAGTGTAGACTTCTTCCTCTCCGAGTGTCGAGACGCTCACTGTAGTGTAAGTGGTTTTGATACTCGTCTTTCAATACAAAGACGCTTTCATCCACATCCTCCATACCTCTCCTCCTAAAAAACCTCGGTCCCGTACCGAGTGCATTTTCAAACCTTTCCTTCTAAAAATCTCAGTCCCGTATCGAGTGCGCTTTTTATAAATAAATCGATTTCTCTTTATATCGAACCAAAGAGAGGGGATTGAGTGTAGACTTCTTCCTCTCTGAGTATCAGGATATTCACTATAGTGTGGGTGGTCTCGATACTCGTCTTTCGATACGAAGACGCAACTTTATCCATCACCTATCTCTTTCCACACCCCTTCCCACAACTTCGTTTCGCAACCTTTCTCACTTAAAACTTCGGTCCCGTACCGAGTGTATTTTTAAATCATTTTCAATGGTCGTGGAGTGGTTAGGCGTAGGCCTTCTCCTATCTCGAGTGATGACGTTTACCGTAGGGTTCTCTGTCGCAAAAGCACTTACCATTCAAAACCAAAAACACTTTAATAAGAAAACGAAGTTCTCTTTGCATTGAATTAAAAGGAGAGGATTGAGTGTAGACTTCTTCCTCTCCGAGTGTCAGGATACTCACTGTAGTGTATGTGGTTTTGATACTCGTCTTTCAATACGAAGAAGCTACATTCACCACACCATTTCATAACAAAAATTTTGAGATAAATAATTGGGTACTACCCGCAAAGGGTTACTATCCGATGACATATTTCATCCCCAAAAATAATCTCACCAATCAAACGTGACACCTTGCCTCGCATGGCGAAAACCAGTCTTTCAAAAAGGATATGTTACGTCCGTTCTACAGCAAACAAGTAACGCATAAGTCTCCTCACATGCGAGCAGCAAAACACCTAAACTGCTAGAATGCGCACGATAACATCATCCACAAAAACACCAGTTACCCGTAGTAGCACGAACTACGTTGCTCTGATTCTCATGCATATTGAGAATACGTAGGCATAGGATTGCGATAATCCTAGCGAGCACCCTTTTTTCTTTTCCACCCTTTTCCCAGAAAGGCATGCTACATCTGTTCTACCGCAAACAGGTAACGCATAAGTCTCCTCACATGCGAGCAGCAAAACACCTAAGCTGCTAGAATGCGCATGATAGCATCATCTACCAGAACTTCTCAACAAACCATAAGCCGAACTACGGCTACTCTGATTCTTTACTTCTTTCAAGTAAAGATACGTAGGCACAAGGGCCACAATCCTTGCCGAGCACATTCCCCCTATATCCATAGCCCCGAACTAAGTTGACTTTGATTTTCTCACATCCGTTGAGAATACGTAGGCCTAGGACCGCGAAGTCCTACCGAGTCCGTTCTTTCTCTTCTTCCCCCTGTTACCTCTCTTTCCCAATTTCTAACCCTTCTCTCTCTATCTTTTAAAACACTTTTTATAGCATAATATTTAAGCAAATAAAATCACACATTGACAAACAAATGGTTCCCATCGAGTACGATGGATGCGAGGGGTGTTAATACCTTCCCTTCGCATAACCGGCTTCTGAACCCGTTCATGGTTGCGAGACCATCTTATCCGTTTCTTTCTTAAGGTTTTCTCGATATTTTCCTTTCCCCTCATGGGATAAATAAAGTTCGATGGCGACTCTTCTGTCTATCTTTTTCGCCTCCCTGTCGTTGCACGATGCATTTTTCGAGTAGCGACAGCTGGCGACTCTGCTGGGGATTTGCCTCCCCGTCGTTGCACGATGCATTTTTCGAGTAGCGACAGCTGGCGACTCTGCTGGGGACAACTAGCGAGCCAAGCCTAATTTGTTTGTCGTGTTTGATTTGTTTGCTTTTATCTATATACTACGTTGTGTTCTTCCTAACCTGTTGGGTTTATTTTGGATTGGTTTGTGAGAATAAAAGCTTCCTACCCGAGCTTTCGAGTATACACTAAGTTAGGAGGTGGATTCTTTATGATTTGCGAGACTTAGGACTCGTTGAGTTGGATCAAATTCCACCGCTCAAATGAGACCCTGTTGGGATGATTATGTCTTACTTGTAGTCGTAATGGCATTTTTATTTCCGACGTGGGAGCCCATGACTCTGAGGACCTTTGTAGAACCTTATTCCGAAGGTTCCTAAAACATAACTTTGTGTTCATCCTTTAAAGGAAATACCGTCTTACGAGTAGTCATTATGATGGAAAACTCTTGAGGGTTAGTGCATGGGACGTTGTTTTAAAAGCCTTTGGGATACCCTCTTATAAACCAATAGATTGCCCACCCAAGGGGAGAAATACTTTTTTTCTTGTCTTGCAGGATTTGTGACTTTAATCCTTGATGTGGATTTGTTCTCGTGTGCACTCATTGCATTGCATTTGCATAAGCATATCTGCATCATTTTGCATTTTCTTCCCTAACCAGTGCCAAGAGCTTACCCATCATTTGTTCATAACCCGCAGTTGATTTCCCGACACTCCTGTCGAACTTGTGAGAGCTATGAAGCGTTTGAAGCAAAAGGAGCATAGACGCCTTAAAGGGCCAGTCAGACAATGCAAGTTGAGATAGATATGTCAGAGAACAAGCGCCAGAATGTTGATCCCCCACAAGGATTTACTGTGACGAATAATCCACTATATGATCTTCCGCTAGATGACCATCCTCCACAAGTAAAAGCTCTAACTCGATCCCAGAGGATGCCAACGACTGATCCTAGGGAAGAAAAGCTTTGTGCCCTTAAGGAGGCAATTCAAGCTATGCGAGTGTCTGACATGCCCGACCTCGATGCTGCTGATATGTGTCTAGTGCTAGATTTGGTGATCCCTCCGAGATTCAAGATACCCAACTTCGAGAAGTACACAGGCTTTAGTTGTCCGAGGCGTCATTTGGTGATGTACTGACGAAAAATAACCCCCTACACTCATGACGATAAGCTAATAATTCATTATTTTCAAGAAAGTCTGAGTGGAGCATTGTTAAGTTGGTACACAGACCTATAAAGAAGTCATACCCAATCATGGAGGGACCTAGCTGTTGCACCCTAATTTTTGACCTTAAGGATCTCACTATAGTCCAAGTAATACCCCAAACTTTACCTTCAAATCCGTCGATTCATGCATCATGGCATTTCATCGCATAAAGTTAACTATTAACAGGTTACGCAGGCTGTCTGTTTTGCAGGAATTGCATCAGGGGCACTTTAACTGTGGAATAGGAAAAATGGTCATTTTCACGTTGTCGCTGACAATTTTCGAAGACAAGTTGTCACCAGATTTTTGAGACAGTTGATATGTTATTTCTGAGACGTGTATTTGCCACTTGGGTTTATATCAAAGCATCAATCTGGTTTGATTGGTATCGGGAAAGGTTGTCAGAAGCATAACTGGATTTGGGCCGTTCATTGCTTATGGTTTATTTTTAAGACATTCCAGAGCAATCCCCTTTCTGTTAACAAGGCGCAATTTTGGATTTAAAATAAATTGGATGTTGCTGGATCTATTTCTTTGAGGAACTATTTGATCAGTGGAATTTAGTTTGAATACGTTGTTGTTAAGTCTTGAATATAGGCAAATGGTTATTTGATACTTATAAAGGAATAGGGGTGGAGAGACTTTGCTAGCCGATAAGATATTCAACTCCAGGCCTGGCACTGCTGTTATTTCAATGGACAGTTACAATGATTCTAGCCGAATTGTCGATGGAAACTTTGATGATTCATGAAACGCTGCATCGAAATGTATGTGATTTAAAGGCAAGAAAGCCAGTTGAAGTTCCTGTATATAATTTCAGATTCAGTTCACGTACAGGATACGGGATGGTCGGAATCCCAGCTCTCGCATTATAGAAGGTATTTTTATGCTTTGAGTGGGAGGTTAAGACCTCCGCCGGACATTTGAGTATCCGTAGCCGGAGACGTTCGTCTTGACCTCATCAAATAAATCATACGAAGTTCTGTTCAAGAATATCAAGAAAACAACCATCAAATATATGGGACAGTATATCCAATGTACAAAGCTCATATTAAGCGAGAACTCCAAACAGTACATTATAAAAATAACCAACAAGTGTAATCCATTCAAAAAAGGCCCTGTTTACATGTTAAAATCAAGAATGTAGTGGTGGATCAAAATTAAAGCTATTCTATCCTAAGATTCCAAAGCAAGCAACTACAGAATGACGAAGGTTCTTGCCAACGTCAACTTTGGGCTCATACAAAAGTGCTCAGATATTTGAAGCTCTGGGTCTCTCGTCAAAAGTAATTGGAAAGTGCCCTGCCAACATATGTGAGATGCTCGCATGTTACGCACTTCAGTTGCAGGAGTTGGTTTTCCCTTTCCGGATTTTCTCTCCTGGAAGTGCAGCAGCTGTAGCATTGCTGAATCCTGGAGGTTATCATTGGAGGAAAAGTGGCGAACTTCGTCTGAACGATCCACTTGCTGTTGCAAAGCTTCAAGAAGCAACCAAAACTAACAGTGCAGACGCATATAAACGGTATTCCAAGATCACGTGTGAATTGAACAAGGCTTGCAACCTGTGAGGTCTCCTGAAATTTAAGGATACCTCAAGTAAAATCCCTATTGGTGAAGTTGAACCTGCATCACGACACGCATTAAATTATCATATGATTAAGAGCGTAAAGAAGGAAATTTAAGTAGGCCATGCTCAAGAACTTAGGAGAGTTCCTCGGTAATCCCATTCGCGACGAGTATGAATTCTGATACATCACGTCATAAAGGTCGTCACCTTCTGCTGAAGCCAACGCTTCACCGTAACGGCACCGCATTCATTCCTGTCAAAATAAGAAACAGCAGTTAGAACACCAATTTCGGACACGAGTCGAAGTGAAGGCCAAGGTAAATGGAATTAAAATTCAGCCCTCAGTTTAGCTCATCATCGGGAGTGAAACTCGAGCGGCTGGAAGGGCAACGGCCGAAGCTTGTTACCAGTTCCCTACCGAGCATCGAGGACAACAAAATTTCGAAGCAAACAATAATTTCAGACAGTTCTCAACATTCTCCGAAGCCGCCAGCCACATTCAAGGGGGCAACCACATCCATATTTTCAGTTCAGACCCAAAGTCATCATCACTGAAGCTTTCGGTAAGGAACCAGAAGCAACCGTCGCAACACAATCAAAGGCAACAAGCAGCATTATCAATTCCCTCGTCGGTTCAGACCAATATGTCATCATCACCGCATCGAACCTCTCTCGGCAGCACCAATCTGGCAATATCCGAACTATCAACTCTCTCTAAAAGAAGAAGAGGAAAAGTTAATGTATGTTCAAAACCGAAATCCAGAAATCAGAAGAAGATATCCAACGAAAACCGAATCCGAATCTGGATATAGGCAAACTAAGCTTCCAAATTGAAAACCCAATCCGCATTCAATCCAAATCTGTGAGTCTGGAAAGGAAAGAATCCAATCATATCAGAAAAAGATCTCAATCAATATCCAAAATCAATATCGAACCAACTCTGCATATCCAACAAAATCAATTTCGAATCATCAAATCAAATAAAAGTTGATTCACAAAAATAACGTAAACTCAGCACAAGTCCAAGCCCATCAGAAAAAAGAGTGATATAAAACGAGTGAACGGAAACCCTAGAAGAGGCCGGAAAAAATATCATGAACAAAACCCTAACGGGATAGTCATTAAAACGGCCACAAAAATAAATAAAAAAAGGGACATTCTCAGCAGAAAAGTAAAGACGGCGCAAATCCTAGAACATACCAACCGAACAACAATCATCACCGAACAACAATCATCACCGAACATCAACGTCATCCGTGAATCGCATACGCATACCATAAATCACAATAACGGTCGCGTTTACAATAGAGAAGATCGCCTTCACCGTCTGCGGACAATCGATTCTCTCAGCCTCAGAGTAATACATCATCGGCTGTTTCGACACGAGATCAACCGTCAGTAAACCCCAAACGTAAGCCACCACTTACAAATTCATGTTCTGCTGATTTTGTTGCTCTTGTTTCAGAAAAGAGAGAAAGATACGATAAACATGAAGGAACGGAGAAAGAAGTCGAGAGAGATGAAGAGACTGAGAGAGAGGGGCCGCGGATTAGGGTTCCCCTTTTGGGGTTTTCCCTTAATTTTCATTCCATCATTATAAACCGGGTCGGGTTGGGGCTTGACCACCCAACTTCCAGCCCAAACCAATTTATTTTTTATTATTACTGTTTTTTTGTTTATCTTGTTATTTAAAAAATGGAATATATTTTCTTAATATATAAACTAATTTTTTTTTACATGCAAATTAACACCTTTTCTTTTTTTACAATATAAGTTAAAAAAATTTAAAAAAAAATATAAAACTAAAACTTTTTTAGAATAATAAACAAAACTCTTTTTTTAATAAAAATAAGAAAACCTTTTTTTTTAAAATGTATTAAAATGAAACTTTTCTTTAAAAGATTAAAATCAAAATATTTTTTTTAATTAAAATTAAATTTTTTTTAAAACTAACATTATTTTTCTTTTAAATTAAGATCTTTTTCAAAATGATAAAAACTCTAAATTTACATCTTTTTCTTCACTGCTTCATTATCCATTGTATTTCTGCCTAATCGTACTAACATTCTCTGTTTGTGTTTTTTTCAGTTGATCACTTTTAAATTCGTTTATCATTGATTAATATTTTATTATAGTTGTAACTGCTTATGGGATGTAATTTCGCGAACAAATAATCGCGTTTATCTTTCCGCACTTTAATTTCCGCTGTTTGTATGGTTTAAATTCTCGCATCTTTCACCATTAATCTGTCACCTTGCACTCCTCCGAAGGAATAGGTCTAGCCGTTTGGCCACCACGCTAATAGTTCTCAAACTTCAAACCCTTTCCATACTTTACAAACCCTAATTTTTTCACAAATGTCTCGTCGCAGACAAAATTACAAATTACCCCTAGCTTTAGGTCAAGGAGTCGCCGCACTCCGTTTTAGGGTTTCCCGCCGTGGAATCCATAACCTAACCCTAATTTCAACTTAACAATTCAAGTAGAAGTTTGGAGTTCCCGCACTCTGCATAAGCGTGTCCTTAAGGTGCGTTTATTCCCCTTGAAACCTTGACCACAGTCAAGATGTTTCTAACCTCCCTTGTGAGGGGAACTACAGATACTCTGATTCCATTCCCGTCAGGATATGTAGGCACAAGATGCGACGTCTTGGCGAGTATACTTAGGACTAACCCCCTTAGGTCTTTCTCTTTACCTTTAACCCTTAATGTTATCCTTGAGCAAATAACTTGGCAATAAACAACATAAAACAAGAGGTTCCTGTAGAGTACTACAGAAACTTAGGATGCTAGTACCTTCCCTAAGTTTAACCAACCCCCGAACCTTAGATCTCTCCCTGCGTTGTGTTTACAATGCAAAATAGGTTTTCCTTCCTTTAACCTTTCCTTCGGATAAATCAAAGACGGTTGCAAAATGAATAAATATTCAAACTAATTAATAGTTTGTTATCCAAATTTCACCGCGACAAAAATGGCGACTTCACTGGGGAACTCAGTGGGTTTCCCCTATCTTGTTTCTACTTGTTTATTGCTTATATATTTGTTATTTGTATAATTGTTTACTGGTTTGTTTCTTACCTTTGGGTTGATACCTTTGAGTGGTGAGACAAAGTCCTACACCCGGACTTGAGTGAACTTAAGATAGGATAGTGATATGTTCAAAGAGGCTTATAGGGGGTAGAATCCCGACCAAGCTGACTTGAAAATCACGCTCAATTGAGGCCCTCTCGAAAGATGTATTGTTGAACGAGTCTTTAATCGTGAAAACATGCACTACATTCGATGTTGGAGCCTATGATATTGAGGACCGTAGTTACCTTAACCCCACTTTGGCCTTTATTAGGATGTAGTGCAAGACTATGAGGGGGTACCCCCTCGAAATAGTGCTACGCGATGCTACACTCAAAAGAAGTTCTCTTGAGAATATTATTAACCACCGAGTACTTGGGAAGTTGATAATATCCGAAAGATGGGCTAATGACTTTGGGAACCTCTTTAGAACCTTGTTCTACAGGTACAATCAACCTTTAGTCCATAACCTTTGGGAATGGGTATACCTTTGCTCCATGCCCGTTGCAAACTTAGGGTACCCTTTGTTTGTTTATCCTAGTCTATTTATGTGCTTACTTGTGTTTGTTGCATTCATAAAGCATCATTTTGCATTGGTTTCATGGGATTCCTAGTTTAGTTATAAACATTACAGAAACCAATATGTATTGTAAAAGAAAATATTTTGGAAATATTCTTTTAAGAGTCCTAACTTGGATGTCCTAAGGAAGTAGGAGTTCAGATTGAAGAAAACTCAAAAAGACAAATACGAGAGACTTCCCTTATCATGAAGGATCGTTAGAAGTTCAAAAATACTTCCATTCATATTGAAGATCCAGAGAAACCAAGGATTCATTCCTCACTTTCCAACAAGAGATAGAGGATTTATTTTCCTCTATCAAACTAATCTTTAGACGTTGATCATAGACTACGTATATTCAAGAAGATCCAAGTAGAAGAGCGAATCAACGAGCAATGAAGGACTTCCTTAGGACTTTATTTTTATGTTAGGACTCTTACAAGAGTGTTTCCTTGTAATCCGTTATCAAAAAAATAAATAATAATAAATGACTTTTCTTTGGTGCTCTGTGACGTTTATGAAAACTTGAGTTCCATGAAACCTTTCATTTTTGCATTCTGCATTTTTGCATCCATCATTCAGCATTTCACATATGCATGCATCTCTCCTCTTCTGTGGCTCATCCGGTCTTCTGTCTTTGTCTGTCAGTTGACACCTCGCCCATCTGACCAAGCTTGAAGTATTATTAAAGGACAGTAAAGAGGACGAAGATATGGATCGCATGACTAGCTTCAGAGTAAGGTCTAAAGCGACATTTCACCGTCCCTCCAACGACTTTGTGCCAGCTCAACTTCAGCCCATGCGAGACAACCTGTTTGCTGACTTTCAGAATGTTCATGCTGAGAAGGAAATGGACGATCCTGGGCTTATAGCATTCGAAAATGAATTTCGTGACTTCAAAGAACGATGGAAAATGATGAGGAGGAACCGTGCACCTGATTTTTATGCTCATGACCTGCGCCTAGTTCCAAACCTAGTTGTCCCTCCAGAATTCCAAATACCCACCTTCGAAGTGTACAAAGGTACGATTTTTCCAAGGTATCATTTGATGATGTTTTGTCAGAAGATGACTGCTTACCTAGGGAACGACAAATTAATGATTCACTGCTTTCAAGAAAGTTTGTGTGGAGCACCGTTAACGTGGTATATGAAGCTACAAAGGAACCACATTCAGTCTTGGGAAGACTTAGCTGTTGCTTTTGTGAAGCAATACCATCACAACTTGGGTATAGCCCCAGACAATAAAGATGACAGTGGACCTTCCAGAGAATTCATAGCTTCGGTACCCCATCCTCAACATCAGTATGCAATGCCCGCTCAGCGTGAACAACAACCATCTCCTAGGAAGAGGTTGGCCTCTCCATATCAACCACAGAATTGACGAATCCGAAAAAGGTATCAAAGGATGCCTTTAGATACTCCAAGAGAAGTAATTCATTAGTTTGATCCCATCCCTGTGAAGTATGCTAACTTGTTTCTAGCTCTGATTCAAAGAGGTCATATCCAGACAAGATCTCCACCTAAGGTACCTAAGAAGTTTCCATACTGGTACAGAGCCAATAGATTTTGCCTGTACCATCGAGGTGCTCCGGGGCACGACATTGAGAGTTGTTACGGCATGAAAGCAGACGTTCAAAGTTTGGTCAAATGTGGAATCTTATTCTTTGAGGGTTCCATCCCTTATGTGCGAGATAGTCCCATATCTCAACAAGGTTCGTCCTCCACGTGCATGATTCAAGGTCGTCAACACCGCGTCTGAAAGCTGCGCACCAGACATTTCTGCATGTCTCTCCAGTCTGCATGAAAGTACAATAAAGATCCTAGAAATGACTCCATGAAGAAGTTTTTATTTTGTTCATTTTTTTTTGGGTTGAAAGCATATTTGGTGTGTAAGAACTTTCTATTTTGAATAAGTAATGCAATAAATGTTTGTCTTGAAGAAACCCATTCGTATTCACTCATAAAATTATTTTTCATAATTTATAATGCCAACTTTATCCAATCTCTTGCTTTGACAGAGAATTGGGAGGAGGATGACGAATAAAAACGCAAAGATCTCTCGTTGTATGCTTTTAAATGAAACTCCGCTGATGATGTAAGGCATTGTTTCAAATCCCAAACACTGGAGATATAAGGAAGATAATCCCTCTTTAACCCCTTTGAGCCTTGAAGTAGGAGTTTTTTTTTCCTTTCCCACAAAACCCTCAATTGTGACCTAGGGCAGGGTAGTTTTCAGTTAAGCTGATCGAGCAATCAGACTCTCAAAAAGGAGGAGTGAACTTTCGAGAATCCATTTTATATATCCCCAACATACTGGGAAGCTAGAAGTCAAAAAGACACAAACGAATATCCCTCAACTATCCAAAGAGCGGGGCAGTCATAATCCTTTCAAAAATGCAAAAATGACTTATAGTCACACGACTTGTTCAAAAATAAAAAAATAATGAAAAAAGAAAAGTCCACCAAGTCAAAACCTATGAAGGAGACTAGGAGAAATTGAGACAGCCCGCTGGATTTCAAAGTCAAATCCAAAAGACTTCGTCCAGGCAAAAGTTAGGCAAAAACAAAATATTACAAAGAAATATCCAGTAAAGAATAAAGTCGTGTGATCAAACACCAAAAGGAAATAGGTGAGTGACTGCCATGTCCAAAACCTCGATTGAGTTCTTGACCATATCAAAATCTTCTTGAGAGATGAGTGCTTGTATCAAGTTTAGCTGAATGTAGGATTGGAGAACATCACGAAGAATGGGTGGGTACAAATAAACTTTGAGCCTTTATCTTTTGTTTCTTAAACCGTGAACCAAGCCACCATACAACCTTTAAAAGACCTAATTGAAGTAGGGTTTATTTTGAAAGCATACTCGATAAGATGACGTTTCCTGACTCCTATGGGCTATGCTCAATTTGAGGTTGGCTTTATAAATTAAATTTGTATCCTAACTAGTGATTCGGTCACGAGTCATTATGATATCTTTTTCAACGAAAAAAAAGAAAAAAAAACTTCAAGACAAACATATATGTTACATTAATGGTTTCAGGATTAACATTTCATGCGTGTTGATTTTGCCTGATATATTAGAAAGTTTACATATAGACCTCAATGATGAAACTTGCAGACCATGTTGAACAGGGGCAAGTAGTTTCCAAGTTGTCTACTAATGCAAGTTTGACTTTCTCAGAAGTAAGTTTTGAAGACTCAGTTATACATAACACTGTCAATCCGGGCCAGTTACGTCGAGATTCGACAATCTCTCCAAGAGTTTGAGAATAGTGGGGCAATTAAACTCCCTCTTCTCTGTAAAATCCTTTTGGGACGACTTTTTTTCTCATAAAGCATGTACTCTGGGGCATTTGAGAAGTGAAGAGCACGTCATCCACTTACAACACCTATTGTCCAAAATGGCGACTATTACAGAACTACTTGGTTTCCACAACATTCTTCATGTCCCTGGTGAATTTTACTTCAGATGGCCATGATTCCTCTGATGGATCTCTATTTTAAGCGGTGATGATAAATGCAAGAAACCCCCAGTGGAGGACCTGTTTGTTTCTCCAGTGATTTGCTCAAACTTCCCCTTCCCGAATGAAGTGAACGTTATCTCCCTCCTCAGTAAATCTTTTACAACCACAGTTTTCCCTAGCAAGGTGGATGTTTATTTCATCCCCACGAAGTTTCGACTCCAATATATTCAAGAGGAATTCTAAAGTCCTGAAGCAGGAGTGTGATCCTGTATCTAGTTCTCCATTTATTCCCAGTGGTGCTTCTATCTTCAAAGATTGGTCGAGATGTTTATCTCGAGATGATTATTTCATCTCCGTCACCTCTTTTCATCCATTTTGTCAGCATAGGCATACACATAGCATATAAGTAGACAGCATGGCATATGCATTTGTTTGCATTCTTTGTGTTCTGTCGCTTTGGCTGTAGTTATCCCTAGGTGTTGGGTACGTCTTATCCTTTCAATTAGATTTGTCGACCTAGGCAGAAAAAAACACAATGTTTCATTCTTCCCCATGGAGTTCAATCCTCATGGAAGATGGTTATTTTAGTATAATTCCATTTGAGTTCACACCTCAATGGTCGAGTCTTATTTGACAGTTTCTCTTCAGATATTCCCTGAATTGAACTTCGGTCTTTTGGCAATTACATCATGGACGTCTCCAACCTTTGAACATGGATTAAGTGTGCATTTATTTTGCACCCTATTCCCCAAGAAGGGTATTCATGAAGACAAACATTTCTTCAACAACATCTACATCTATCTCTTTATTTGAGACGACGAACAACAGTTTCTACAAGACAAATCATTCACCCTCCGTGGGGTCCCTCAACATTATTGATCCAGCAGAGAAGATAATTACAGACATCTCTCTTCATTTGAGAGTTCACATATTTTACAACAACAAAGGTATTCCCCAGTGAAGCTACATCTACAGGGTTCTACAACGAACTACATCTACAGGGTTCTACAACGAACTACATCTACAGGGTTCTACAACAAACTAAATTTACAATCTACAACGACATCCACAATCTACAAAATTTACAACCCCCTATGAAGGTGCTCTCACGAGTTTTCATCATTTCGGGAAGGGACCGAGACTAGCTCATGATTCCCATATCATGATGCTCGGGGAAGTTCTACATCAGAAACCGAGACCAGCTCATGATTCCCATATCATGATGCTCGGGGAAGTTCTACATCAGAAACCGAGACCAGCTCATGATTCCCATATCATGATGCTCGGGGAAGTTCTACATCAGAAACTGAGACCAGCTCATGATTCCCATATCGTGATGCTCGGGGAAGTTCTACATCAGAAACCGAGACCAGCTCATGATTCCCATATCATGATGCTCGGGGAAGTTCTACATCAGAAACTGAGACCAACTCATGATTCCCATATCATGATGCTCGGAGAAGTTCTACATCAGAGACTGAGACCAATTCGTGGCTCCCATACCACGATGATCGGGGAAGTCCTACAACAAAGACTGAGACCAGTCGCGGCTCCCATACCATGATGCTCGAGGAAGTTTTACAACTACAACAATTCTACCAAATCTTGACATTTCAGGCAGAGACTGAGACCAGCTCATGGTACCCTTATCATGACACTCGGAGAAGTTATGCATTTTACTATTTCCAGTTGGATTCCAAAAGAAAAGGAAATATATTAACAAAAACAGTGGAAAAAAAACAAAACAAAACAAAACTGAATTATTGATTCAATCAGAGAATTCACTTTGGATATTACGGTCATCTGGATTGCTCCGTGGTGATAATAAGTTATCCTTCGATTACAAGTTTCTCACCTGCTGCTAAAACACCATATTCTTGGCGTATGAGCTGTTGTAATACTTCGGAGATTTCCCATTGGTGGTTGTATCCCGTCCCTGTGGAGTCCCGCTTCGTTGGGTCTATTACCCATTTGTTTCTCGCGTACCGTGTCTAGTTTTCTCCCCTGTGGCGCCATTAACCCACAGGACCCTCTTTGTCTTGCATTTCATAACATTGCATATCATTTGCATTCGCGCGGCTTCTTCTGGCCAAAAATTCGTGCAATATTTTTATTTAAGTCCCTCCTATCTCGTCGAGACGAAGATTTCAATCTCCATATCTCCGAATAGAAGTAACTTAAATAGGGGCATCTGTTGCACCCTAATTTTTGACCTTAAGGATCTCACTATAGTCCAAGTAATACCCCAAACTTTACCTTCAAATCTGTCGATTCATGCATCATGGCATTTCATCGCATAAAGTTAACTATTAACAGGTTACGCAGGCTGTCTGTTTTGCAGGAATTGCATCAGGGGCACTTTAACTGTGGAATAGGCAAAATGGTCATTTTCACGTTGTCGCTGACAATTTTCGAAGACAAGTTGTCACCAGATTTTTGAGACAGTTGATATGTTATTTCTGAGACGTGTATTTGCCACTTGGGTTTATATCAGAGCATCAATCTGGTTTGATTGGTATCGGGAAAGGTTGTCAGAAGCATAACTGGATTTGGGCCGTTCATTGCTTATGGTTTATTTTTAAGACATTCCAGAGCAATCCCCTTTTTGTTAACAAGGCGCAATTTTGGATTTAAAATAAATTGGATGTTGCTGGATCTATTTCTTTGAGGAACTATTTGATCAGTGGAATTTAGTTTGAATACGTTGTTGTTAAGTCTTGAATATAGGCAAATGGTTATTTGATACTTATAAAGGAATAGGGGTGGAGAGACTTTGCTAGCCGATAAGATATTCAACTCCAGGCCTGGCACTGCTGTTATTTCAATGGACAGTTACAATGATTCTAGCCGAATTGTCGATGGAAACTTTGATGATTCATGAAACGCTGCATCGAAATGTATGTGACTTAAAGGCAAGAAAGCCAGTTGAAGTTCCTGTATATAATTTCAGATTCAGTTCACGTACAGGATACGGGATGGTCGGAATCCCAGCTCTCGCATTATAGAAGGTATTTTTATGCTTTGAGTGGGAGGTTAAGACCTCCACCGGACATTATAAAAATAACCAACGAGTGTAATCCATTCAAAAAAGGCCCTGTTTACATGTTAAAATCAAGAATGTAGCGGTGGATCAAAATTAAAGCTATTCTATCCTAAGATTCCAAAGCAAGCAACTACAGAATGATGAAGGTTCTTGCCAACGTCAACTTTGGGCTCATACAAAAGTGCTCAGATATTTGAAGCTCTGGGTCTCTCGTCAGAAGTAATTGGAAAGTGCCCTGCCGGAATATGTGAGATGCTCGCACGTTACGCACTTCAGTTGCAGGAGTTGGTTTTCCCTTTCCGGATTTTCTCTCCTAGAAGCGCAGCAGCTGTAGCATTGCTGAATCCCGGAGGTTATCATTGGAGGAAAAGTGGCGAACTTCGTCTGGACGATCCACTTGTTGTTGCAAAGCTTCAAGAAGCAACCAAAACTAACAGTGCAGATGCATATAAACGGTATTCCAAGATCACGTGTGAATTGAACAAGGCTTACAACCTGTGAGGTCTCCTGAAATTTAAGGATACCTCAAGTAAAATCCCTATTGGTGAAGTTGAACCTGCATCACGACACACACTAAATTATCATATGATTAAGAGCGTAAAGAAGGAAATTTAAGTAGGCCATGCTCAAGAACTTACGAGAGTTCCTCGGTAATCCCATTCGCGGCGAGTATGAATTCTGATACATCACGTCATGAAGGTCGTCACCTTCTGCTGAGGCCAACGCTTCACCGTAACGGCACCGCATTCATTCCTTTCAAAATAAGAAACAGCAGTTAGAACACCAATTTCGGACACGAGTCGAAGTGAAGGCCAAGGTAAATGGAATTAAAATTCAGCCCTCCGTTTAGCTCATCATCGGGCGTGAAACTCGAGCGGCTGGAAGGGCAACGGCCGAAGCTTGTTACCAGTTCCCTACCGAGCATCGAGGACAACAAAATTTCGAAGCAAACAATAATTTCAGACAGTTCTCAACATTCTCCAAAGCCGCCAGCCACATTCAAGGGGGCAACCACATGCATATTTTCAGTTTAGACCCAAAGTCATCATCACTGAAGCTTTCGGTAAGGAACCAGAAGCAACCATCGCAACACAATCGAATGCAACAAGCAGCATTATCAATTCCCTCGTCGGTTCAGACCAATATGTCATCATCACCGCATCGAACCTCTCTCGGCGGCACCAATCCGGCAATATCCGAACTATCAGCTCTCTCTGAAAGAAGAAGAGGAAAAGTTAATGTATGTTCAAAACCGAAATCCAGAAATCAGAAGCAGATATCCAACGAAAACCGAATCCGAATCTGGATATAGGCAAACTAAGCTTCCAAATTGAAAACCCAATCCACATTCAATCCAAATCTGTGAGTCTGGAAAGGAAAGAATCCAATCATATCAGAAAAAGATCTCAATCAATATCCAAAATCAATATCGAACCAACTCTGCATATCCAACAAAATCAATTTCGAATCATCAAATCAAATAAAAGTTGATTCACAAAAATAATGTAAACTCAGCACAAGTCCAAGCCCATCAGAAAAAAGAGTGATATAAAACGAGTGAACGGAAACCCTAGAAGAGGCCGGAAAAAAATCATGAACAAAACCCTAACGGGATAGTCATTAAAACGGCCACAAAAATAAAATAAAAAAGGGACATTCTCACCAGAAAAGTAAAGACGGCGCAAATCCTAGAACATACCAACCGAACAACAATCATCACCGAACAACAATCATCACCGAACATCAACGTCATCCGTGAATCGCAGACGCATACCATAAATCACAATAACGACCGCGTTTACAATAGAGAAGATCGCCTTCGCCGTCGGCGGACAATCGATTCTCTCAGCCTCAGAGTAATACATCATCGGCTGTTTCGACACGAGATCAACCGTCAGTAAACCCCAAACGTAAGCCACCACTTATGAATTCATGTTCTGCTGATTTTGTTGCTCTTGTTTCAGAAAAGAGAGAAAGATACGATAAACATGCAGGAACGGAGAAAGAAGTCGAGAGAGATGAAGAGACTGAGAGAGAGGGGCTGCGGATTAGGGTTCCCCTTTTGGGGGTTTCCCTTAATTTTCATTCCATCATTATAAACCGGGTCGGGTTGGGGCTTGACCACCCAACTTCCGGCCCAAACCATTTTATTTTTTATTATTACTGTTTTTTTGTTTATCTTGTTATTTAAAAAATGGAAAATATTTTCTTAATATATAAACTAATTTTTTTTTACATGCAAATTAACACCTTTTCTTTTTTTTACAATATAAGTTAAAAAAATTTTTAAAAAAAAATATAAAACTAAAACTTTTTTAGAATAATAAACAAAACTCTTTTTTTAATAAAAATAAGAAAACCTTTTTTTTTAATTAAAATTAAATCTTTTTTAAAACTAACATTATTTTTCTTTTAAATTAAGATCTTTTTCAAAATGATAAAAACTCTAAATTTACATCTTTTTCTTCACTGCTTCATTATCCATTGTATTTCTGCCTAATCGTACTAACATTCTCTGTTTTTATTTTTTTTCAGTTGATCACTTTTAAATTCGTTTATCATTGATTAATATTTTATTATAGTTGTAACTGCTTATGGGATGTAATTTCGCGAACAAATAATCGCGTTTATCTTTCCGCACTTTAATTTCCGCTGTTTGTATGGTTTAAATTCTCGCATCTTTCACCATTAGTCTGTCACCTTGCACTCCTCCGAAGGAATAGGTCTAGCCGTTTGGCCACCACGCTAATAGTCTTTAAACTTCAAACCCTTTCCATACTTTACAAACCCTAATTTTTTCACAAATGTCTCGTCGCAGACAAAATTACAAATTACCCCTAGCTTTAGGTCAAGGAGTCGCCGCACTCCGTTTTAGGGTTTCCCGCCATGGAATCCATAACCTAACCCTAATTTCAACTTAACAATTCAACGTAGAAGTTTGGAGTTCCCGCACTCCGCATAAGCGTGTCCTTAAGGTGCGTTTATTCCCCTTGAAACCTTGACCACAGTCAAGATGTTTCTAACCTCCCTTGTGAGGGGAACTACAGATACTCTGATTCCATTCCCGTCAGGATATGTAGGCACAAGATGCGACGTCTTGGCGAGTATACTTAGGACTAACCCCCTTAGGTCTTTCTCTTTACCTTTAACCCTTAATGTTATCCTTGAGCAAATAACTTGGCAATAAACAACATAAAACAAGAGGTTCCTGTAGAGTACTACAGAAACTTAGGATGCTAGTACCTTCCCTAAGTTTAACCAACCCCCGAACCTTAGATCTCTCCCTGCGTTGTGTTTACAATGCAAAATAGGTTTTCCTTCCTTTAACCTTTCCTTCGGATAAATCAAAGACGGTTGCAAAATGAATAAAGATTCAAACTAATTAATATTTTGGTATCCAAATTTCACCGCGACACTAGCCAGCGCTTTTCTAGAGTTTTACCAGTTCAATCTAGACGTTATTCCCACCCGCATGCAGTTGTAAAACCTATCTCAGAATGAAAATGAACCTTTTAAGGGATATGCACAGCGGTGGATAGAATTTGCAGCAAGGGTGCAACCACCACTCTCGGACAAGGAGCTGACTGAAATGTTTATCAACAGTTTGCAGGGTTCTTATCTTGAAAGAATGGTTGGTTGTACACCATCAAGCTTCTTTGACCTTGTGATTGTAGGAGAGCGCATCGAAAGCTACCTTAAAAGTGGACAAATCCAAGACGCCTCAAGCAGTCAGGCCAGTAAGCTTGAATATTTCGACGATTTCCATGAGGAAGAGAAGGATGAAACCAGCGCACTCATAGCGAACATTGGGTATCCTCACGATGTACCAGCAAAACTCTATGGTCCCTCATCTTCTCAACAAGCATCATTACCAGTGCCATGTTATCCTTATGAGGAATCAGCCATGCCTAAAGCTTCATTCCTTAAGCCATGGGTCGCTCATCATGCAAATCAACAAACCCATGGCCGAGGATATCAGAATCAGCGCCAAAATCAACATAGGCCAAGCAATAACTTGGAAAGAAGGACTGCTCCTCTTCATTCAGTCCATATGTCGCACAGTTAGCTCCTCCCACATCTAATTCAAAACTCATTGGTGGAGCCTAAAACTCTTAAGCCTGTGCAAGAACCTTACCCTTTGGGGTACAATCTCAATGTTCAGTGTGAATATCATGGTGGATCCATGGGGCACTCGAATGAAGAAAGCAAAGCCTTCCAAGCCAAAGTGCAACAGTTGATTGACAAAGAGTATATATCTTTTCCAGAGGGGATTTTGGTTGTCCATGTCAACCTCTCAGCTATCCAAGCTCGAAGGTTTCAAGGGTCATTTCCAGATGCCAGTGGTCCAGACAGGCAGACATCCTCAACATTGGCAGTCCTTGGGCACTTTATCATTTGCATCTTGTAGTTTATTTCCTGTTAATTGCTACTTGGGTTTAAATATTGTGTTTTGAATGGTAATATTAATGAAGTGATTATGCATTTTCCGAATCAGTCACGTCGTATTCACTCATTATTTCCACTTATCATATACACATACACTTTTATCCACTCCATTTTATCACTATTGTTTAGCAAAGATTGGAGGGAGGATGACGAAAACGAAATACCCATAATTACAAACCATATGCTTTCAGATAAAATCATGTCAATGATGTACAGGCATTGTTTCAATTCCCCTAAACACCGGAGATATAAGGAGTTAATCCCTAGTCAACCACTTCGAGCATAGAAGTAGGAGTTTTCTTCGGATATTCAAACCCTTACACTCAACCTGGGGCAGGGTAGTGTTCAGTTAATCCAATCACGCACTCAAAATTCAAAAGACAAGACGGTTGTTCATCAATGACCCGTGACGTGGCAGTCACAATCCTCCAACAAAATAAAAAAAAAATCAAAAGCTTGCTAAGTCAAACACTTCAAAAGGGAGACTTAGGCAAAAATCAGGGTTATCCCGATGGATCTGACAAGCAAAATCAGTCCATGCAAAAGTTAGGGATCATAAAGAAATCAAAAGAGGTTCTCAAACCCTCAGAAAAAACAAAATAAGATTCAGTGGTCACCCAAAAAGGGCACTGACTTCCATCAAACATCAAAATAAGGTGACTGCCACGTCGAGCAAACCTTGAACTATCAAGATTACACCGTCAAGACAAATAGGTGCAGAATTAATTGAACGCAGGAGTGAAGATCATCAAGAAGGGGTGGGTACAAATCATACTTTGAGCCTAATATCCTTTGTTTAATAACCGTGAACTAGACCATGTTACAACCCTCGAAAGACCTAATTGAGGCGAGGTTTATTATGAAAGCATACTATCGCAAGGTTGCGTAAACTGACTCCTCACAATTTTACTAATCATTAGTGTTGGTGTCAATATCCATGTTGTATCTTTCACACCAATCAAGTTAGCACAACGTTTGGACTAACGGTCCATTGTTTCACTATCACGACATTCAATAAATGACAATTCTTTAAAAACTTGCATGAACTACACATTAAGATTACCATTCGTGAACAAACAATTTGAATTGCGAGTTAGTAGTTGGCGTCAAGGAAATTCCAACAGAGAGCAACCAAACAGGATTAGATCATTCAGCAGTCTGGATCAGAATCAAGCATACTTTGTAGCCCTGTGGATCTGAGGCGTTGTCATCCCGCGAACTTGGAATCAGTCAGCTTGAGGCTAATTCCCAATCATCAGTTGATTATAGGGAAAACCATCAAGAAGCGGTTGATCATAAGTGAATCATACCAATCAGGGGCAGGCCACCCAGAGTTTCTTTGACTTGAGGATAAATCCCTCCAATGTTCAATCAGGATAAGTCAAGTCGCTTCAACGCTCTTTCAAGAGAAAACTACTCCAAAGAGTATATTGAAGCCAACCACCAAGAGTCGATTAAACAAACGATGAATCCTTTCGTGGTACAAACTCTAGGGAAAGCCATCTTGGGGTCATCTCATGGCAAGCTACTCAAGCAAGTTCATCCTCATCAACAACTGTTGAGTTTAAAACGAGTGTCGAGGAATCATATTGTCATATCACCCAATAACCTTAACCGTCTGAAGGCCTTGCTGTCATTGGATCCTTCCTCCCACAACCTAAACTTGTCACCTATCAAAACAAACCAAACCTCCAAAGTCCAACCCTTACCTGTCAAAACCTTGTAACCTTCAAACCAGTCCCATCTAGTTAACCCTTTGTTGAATACCTAGCCCCGTCTGGTATATGTCAGCTTTTGAACCAACTCCCATCTGGTCACCCTTCCTTTAGCCTTCCGTTTAACCAGTCCTCTTCTAGCAAACACAATTTCAAAGTTCAGTCCTCGTCTGGCAAACTACAAAGTCAGTTCCCGTCTGACACCAAACCTAGAAGTCAGTTCTCGTCTGACAACTTAACCTTTTGCCACCAGTTCTTGTCTGGTAAACCTCATCCCTAAGTCTAGCTGCCATCTGGAAAACCACAAAATCAGCCCTCCTTTGACAACTTAACCTTTCGGCAACCAGTCTCATCTGGTCTACCCTCTGAATACCAGCCCTCATCTGGTACTTCCAACCCAAAGTCCAATTTACATTGGCAACCACCAAAAGTCCGTCACATCATCACCTGCATTCCCAGTCACCTGCCTGCATCCATGATTATCATATGCATCATACGCATCGCATTTGACTTCATAAGCATCTTGCATCATATGCATACCTATAATCATATCATAATCCCCAACTCTTGCATCTCCACTCTAGCATTTGCATTTGCATTTCCATTTTTGGAACATCATTATTATCAAGCATTCACATATGCGAGATCAGATTCAGGATCAATTTCGAAGATTTTCAAGATCATAATCAGCCCGGTCAGGGGCATTTCCGCAAGACCGTGGGCGTTCTCCCACAGAGTTGTGCAACTTTTATTGGGCAAATTCAAGAGCTTCAATGCAATCATCAGCCCAGTCAGGGGCATTACTTGCAAAAACCGTGGGCCTTCCCATGGAATTCAAGAATATCAACGCAAAATTCAGCCCAGCCAGAGGCATATCATTCAGGGTCATTGGCGTTCCTCATGGGAGTTATTATCATCCTCTTGGTGGTAGTAGCTTATAAATTTCACTCCATCATCCTTTTGGTGATGAGTCTGGCATCCTTTTGGTGTCATGACTAGCGTATGTTTTCCATTATCCTTTTGGTAATGGATCCCCTACATTCTTTTGGTGTTAGGGATGATTTGTGTCGCTCCATCATCCTTTTGGTGATGGCTCTAACATCCTTTTGGTGTTATGACTAGTGTCTCCGCTCCATCATCCTTTTGGTGATGGGTCTGACATCTTTTTGGTGTCATAACTAGCGTGTTTTCCATTGTCCTTTTGGTAATGGACTCCTTACATCCTTTTGGTGTCAGGTTTGCCTTGTTTTGCTCCATCATCCTTTTGGTGATGGGTCTGACATTCTTTTTGGTGTCATGACTAGCATTTGTTATCCACTATCCTTTTGGTAGTGGATCCCTTACATCCTTTTGATGTACGGGCAGTGTATGTGAGTGTACTATCATCCTTTTAATGATAGGCTTGTCATCCTTTTGGTGTCAAGTTTTCTCCGTTAACATCCTTTTGGTGTTAGCAACCTTTGTAAGGTATCCAGTATTTCATTCCCGAGCTTTTTATTCCTTTTTGGACAAATTTAGGATATTCTTTGTATCTAATTGACTTCTACCTTGAAAAATGAACGCTGCAGCAATTCATCTTACTCGGTATAAGATAATTAGATAGGGGCATCTGTCATACACTAAATTTGCCCGCCAACTTTTGTAAATATTTTTGCATTTTTTACTTAATTTCATGCCGTTTAGACACGTGTCCACCCCCCGATTGAGCGTTTTTTAAATCCCGACTATTTTGCCTAATAGATGTGTGACACGCGGCTTAAGGGCATTTTTGTAAATTTTATTTCCTTTTTATTTTCTTATTTTTTCTTTCTAAAATTTTATTTTATATGTTTTTATTTTAGCTTTTCATTTAGATAATTAAATTGTTTTTTATTATAATTTTAGAATACATTTTATTATATTTTTGTTTAAATAGAAATTGATTTTGATTTTTAGTTAAAAATAGTTTTTTAATTTTATTAGAAATAGTTTTAATTTAAATAGATTTAATTATAGAGTTTAGAGATAGCTTTTTAGTTAAAAAGAATTTATTTTTTAGTTGTTTAATATTATTTTTGGTTTAATTAGGATTTATATATTAATTATTAGTATTATTAAATTAGAATTAGTTTTTTATTAATTTGTTATAACTTGTAAATGGTTTTTATTATCATATAGTTTTTTTATAGATTTAGTTTCAAGTAGACTTTTTTTGTAATAGTTACTAGTTTTTATCTATTTTATTTATTTATTAGTTTTATAATTTTAGATTTTCATAAATATAATTTTTATTAGATTTTTTAATTAGCTTTGAATATTAAAGTTATTTTCGAGTTAATTAGAGTGTTTTATAGATTTAGTTTAAATTATTTTGTTTAGAGCTATTTTTAATTATTAATTTAGATTAGTTATTAGAATTGATAGAATCATTGTTTATTTACTAATTAGTTTAAATAAGTTTATTTTAATTAAATCTGTTTTTTTATATTTTATATGCAATATATATTTATTTATGCAACTTTGTTAATGGATGTATACCCGCCCCAACGGATGGACTTGTGTGTGTTATGCTGAAGGACTGGGGTTCGAATCCCACCCCAGTCCAAAAGGGTTGTATCTCTTGAAGAGGCCTTGAAGAAACACTTTGGAGAGCTTCCCACTGACGTTGAGGAAGATGATGACACCAACATTTGGGTTCCAAAAGGACAACCAACAATACCTAAGGAACCATGTTAGAAACCTTGGCATGTTCCGAAGAAACCACTACGCTAAAATCAGCATAGGCCTTGCAACAATTTGGGAAGAGGGAACGCTCATCTCCATCCATTTCCCGTGTCTTACACTCAGCTTCTGCCACTCTCAGTTTGGTTGTGCGTATTCGCCTCGCACCTGAATGAATTCGAAGACTTCAAGATGCATCTTCTCAAGACAGCAAGTCGAGAGAGAAAGGCCAAGTTCCTCAATGCTGGCATTTTTTTAGATTTTACCATTATTATTCATATGTAGTTTCTTTTCTGTTAAAGTACTATTTACTTTTAGACGTTGTTGTTTATTAATGGTGTAGTTAATGTGATAATTATGCATATTTTGATCAAATCCATTCGTATTCACTCATCTTTTCCTCATTTATTGCAAAAATCACAAAAATATTTCACTTCACTTCCTTTATCATGCTGCTTTAGCAAATATTTGAGGGAGGATGACGAAAACAAAATACACATAATTGCTGATAGTGTGCTTTCAGATAAAATCCTGCTGCTGATGTACATGCATTGCTTTAAATCCCCAAACATTGGAGAGATAAGGAGTTAGTCCCTAGTTAACCACTTCGAGCCTAGAAGTAGGAGTTTCCTTCAGATCTACAAACCCTTACGCTTAACCTGGGGCATGGGTAGTGTTCAGTTAACCTGATTACGCACTTGAATCACGAGATAAAATCCAAAAGTTATGACGGTTTTTATTCAAAGACCAATGACTTGGCAGTCACAATTCCAAAAAACTAAAATAAAAAGCCTGCTAAGTCGAACACCTCAAAAGGATGCTTAGGAAGAAATCAAGGCAATCCCGATGGACTAGAAAAGCGAAATCAGTCCATGCAAAAGTTAGGGATCAAAAACAAAAAACAAAATAGATCTTCAAACCCTCAACAAAAACAAATAAGGTTCGGTGATCACCATACCAAATCAAAAGGGTCACTGACATCCAAAGCAAAATAAGGTGACTTCCATTTCAAGCAAGTCTCGAATTTTCATCTTCACTCTTACACCGTCAAAATCTAGATGTCTGTGTCAATTTAACTGAATGTAGGACTGGAGTTCATCACGAAGAAGGGGTGGGTTAAAATTAAATTTCGAGCCTTATATCCTTTGTTTCTATAACCGTGAACTAGACCACGTTACAACCCTCAAAAGACCTAATTGAGGCAGAGTTTATTCTGAAAGCATACTATATCAAGGTTGCGAAACTGACTCCTACATATTTGCTAATCTCTTGTGTTGGTGTCATATTCTTGCTATATCTTTAGCACCAACTAAATCAGCACTGTGTTTGGACTAATGGTCCACTCGTCACATACTTTCATATCATTCTGATAAATAAATGATCTTTTTAAAAAACTTGCATGAATTTGTCATTAAAATTACCATTTTTGAATGAATAAGTTTAACTACAAATCTGTACTTGACATATTGGAAATTCCAACAAAGAGCAATCAAAGAAGAACTTGAACATTTGAAGAAACTGGCTTGAATCAAGACTTCCTCATAACCTTATAAATCTAGGGCATGTCCTTCCGAGATTCAAACAGGGGCATACTATCGCTACTGCGAAAATCGGCGCCGGCTATGATAGAAGAGTCGCCACCATGCGTTATTTATCCCAACGGAGGGAAAGGAAACGCTCAGAGTAAACATAACACAAAACGGGAAAGGAATGGTCGTCGCAACCAAATTCCTGGATTCGGGAGTCGATTACGCAAGGGAAAGGTATTAGCACCCCTCACGTCCGTCGTACTCGACGGGATCCACGCTTGTTTTCTGGTACGGATTGTTATTCTATTTACTCTAAAGGGTCTGGGTTAAAAAGAAAAGAAAATGGCTCGACAAAGTATCGCACTTTATGCCTACGTATTCCCGTCTGAAACGAGAAATCAGAGTCAACGTAGTTCGCCTACCTACGGGAAAGGAGGGGAAGGTTGCTCTCTAGGATACGACATCCTATGCCTATGTACTTTCATACAGCATGAAAGATCAGAGCAAACGTAGTTCGGGCTACGGAAGACACAAGCTTGTCTGAGTGTTTTTTATTACCTTCAAAAAGGGGTTTTTCTTGATTAAGAGTCCAAGCGGACAAAAATGACACTTTGATGTTGGTTTTGAATCTTTTACGAAAGAAATGTTTTTTTTAGTTTGTTTGCAATCTCTGACGCACTAGAGACTATGATTTGAGAGTGACTACGTCGCGTGTCACCCAAAGGGTGCCACACTAAGCAGCCAGACTACTGGAAAGAAGCTCTCCAGCAGCCCTTTCTCGAATAGCTTAAGACTCGTAACGTACGACATCGATTAACCTTATTACTGTATTTTTGAGTTGTTTTGAGATAAGAAGGGAAAGAAGCTCTAAAAAGCCTAGGGTTGAAAAGGGAATAAAAACTAACCTAATGTTGTCATGCATGGATAAGAATCCTAATGTCTATCATAATTCCCTCCGGCACAGAGGAAATCAGAGATCCTAGGGGATAAGCAGGAAAAAAAAAAATCAAGCAAATACAGTAAAATGCATGCAATGCAGCAATACAAGCGAGGCAAGGGAGTCCCACTCGACCTCAAACCTGGGAAAACAACAGGCAAAGTGAATCAACATTCACCTCAAACCTAGGGGCAAGCTGCACAAAGCCAACAAACAATGCAGAAAACAAAACCCCAAAGCAGAGGAGACAGCCCAAGTAGCAGCATCAAACTCCCACAATTGACAGCACAAGCAGCAGTTCTGACAGCAACAGTTGGTTAAACAGCAAAAGGTTGACAGAAACAACCTTCATCTTCATGAATAGCTCCTATCTTCAAGCTCATTGAACCTTTAATCTTCAACAAGCACCAAGCTTTACCAAGCTTCCCTCTTTAACAAGCAACAAACTTCAGCAGCAAACAGCTTCACCAAGCAGACAACCTCAACAAGCAGACAACTTCAACAAGCAAGCAGCTTCAACAAGCAACACTCCCGGCTTCAACAAGCCCAAACTTTCTCTTCAGCAAGCTTCAACAAGAAAAGTTGACAGTAACAACTTCATCTTCCAGCAAACCTCATGAAAGGCATCTTCAACATCTTAGATCTTCATCCCCAAGCTCTAGCAAGCTTCACCAAGAAAGATTTGTTATTGGGATCAAGTTATAATGAATGGGAATCAGTGAACACCAAAGGAAATCACTAGAAACCCTCATCTGCAAAGAAGGGTATCCTCAAAAGTTCTACTCTTTAAGGCATTCCAATCATCCCTCCAAGGGAGAGATGGGCTTTTTGAAGAGGACTTTGAATCATAGGATAGGATGGAAGCAAACAAAGCATTCCATATTTGAGGAAAGAAATGAACTAAGTCTAAGAAAGCTCTTCCTAAAACCCTATTCCTAAGCTTCTGACAAGCATCCAACAGATGAGAAATCTTCAACTCCAAGCTCCTTCAAGCCATCCAAAGCAACTTCATTTGATCTTCAATTCATCCAAGCAAAGTCCAAGCCAAAAGCACACCCAAAATAGCCCCACTCAAACTGAACAAACCAAGCATCCAAGGGAGAAACCCACAAACATCACACCAATTGCAAAATACAAATAAAATGCTAAAATATATCATAAAATCCTAATTAAATTTCTAAGGGAACCTAACCCTATAACCAATACCCCATATAAATCCCAGGACCTAAATCAAACACTAAGTCCCCAAACTATGCCCTAAACTACAACTAGTTGTTTTGAAACCCTAATCTAACACTCCTTATGTTCACCACTCAAATTGGCCTAAACTTTAATCACAAAAATATGATAAAATTTCTATGGGTACATGCTTCTCTAAGCTAACTAATCCAACAAGAACCACTCAAAAATTCCTCACCAAACTCTCACACAAAATTCAGAAAGGAAGCATATCAAACAAAGTGAATTAAAAACCAATAAAACTATAAAAAAAATGCAATTAAAAATAAAATGCATGAATTTAATATTTTTTAATCCTATAAAATTCTAGAGATCCTAAGGAAACCAGGGAAAAAAGTCTCACTCAAAATGAATCATTTTTCAATTTATTATGAATTAAAAACTAACCTAAATAAAACTATGAAAATAAAAGAAAATAAATGCAAAATAACAAACATGCGTGATGAATAGAAAATAATCCATGTTGTAACTCAGAGTGGGCCCAAAAGTGGGGTGTGAACAACGAGCGCGCATTAAGCCCAGACCAACCAGAAAATATTATGAAAAATGCAATGGAAAATCAATAAAAGTCTGTATCAAATAGCAACTAATCCATGTGTAAATCTTAAATGGGCTTCAGAAGGGTGTGTGATTAGCAAAGTTCATCTTAAGCCCAAAGCCACCAGTTTAATGAAACACATCGTATGAGGCTCGTTTCTGAATCCTTCACAAACTCAAGTCTAATCTTGGCCGTGGGATGGTTATTTTAGTCAAGTGCGATCATCTTCTTCATTTCAAAACCAAAAGAGAGGGAATCATCAGGACGGTGGCCGGAGCTAGGTGCCACCGTCGTCCCAAACACCAGATGTGCCAAAACGCAGTTGTTACACCCCAAAATTTGCCCAACTTTTCCTTACCTAGCTTATGTTTCATTTCATTCACATTAGCATTATCATTTGCATTTCATTGACATGTATGCAGGAGATCAAGAGGTATGATTACCAATTAAGAGCTATACAAGACTATGAAGCCAGATAAGAAGGTTATTCAAGTTTCAAGGGTTGATATCCTTGTCAGAGAAGTTAAAAGATCCTCAGAGAGAATGGTTGAAACCAAGAGTGTGTGCCTCATAACTTGAGAGTTGTGGAAAGCCATCAGATGATTCAGAGGCCCTGAGGATGGACTTGAGATCTTTAAAGAGCTCATGAGAAGTTTTGAAGATCACTTTGAGGCCTAGACAGGTCATTATGCAAGATTAAGAAGGCTCATCCATGAGTGGTGCAGCTAGGGTTTGACTGGGTCAACCCTAAGTCAACTGAGGATTTGAAGAGGGTTGAGACCTGATTCAAGAGCCATGTGATCATGTATTGATACATTGAGATGTTATAAGGATGATTCTAAGGTCAACTCATCATGATTAAAGAGTGTGAGAAGTTTCAGGCTAGGGTTTATAAGGCTTGACAGTGTAAAATCCCTTAGTTTGACCCCTATCTTCAAGGCAATTTAGCTCAAGATGTGATTGTCATCTCATCTGGTCCCCAACATGAATGTTGTAGAGCATGATCTTAGATTTAATTTGAGTGCTAGAAGTCATTGATAGGATTTGTAGAACTCAAGTTATGACTTTGACAAGTTACAAGTCATCTGAGGTATGTGAATTTGGAGCTTGAAAGTTGCCCAACTTGCATAACTCTTTTGCCCAAGAAGTATGATTCCTATGAACTTTTGGTAAACATGAATGTTGTTCCTTATTCTCTTATCTTTCTAGATAGTACCAGAAGTCCTTGATAGGATTTATAGAACTCAAGTTATGGCTTTGACAAGTCAAGGGTATTTTGGTCATTTGGAGATTACAGGTCATTTCAATCATAATGCCATAACACCTATTTGCAAGCTTCAAATGGGAAAATGTCCAACATAAAACTTGTTCAAAATGATGTTTTAAGGCTAGCTAAGTGGTCATGAGAGGTTGGAATTACTTGTAACTCAAAATTGCAAAATTGACTTAAAAAGGAAGAATTAAAGTTCATTAAAAGGACCAAATTTGGGATTTTTCATTTCAAGGCCAAGATAAGGCATGCAATATGTCATTTTGATTGAAAAAGGAATTTTAAAGAAAATGGCAATATTACTTTTTTTTCATTTAAGATTAAAATCATGGAGTTGCTTTTGCTTGCTTAAGACTTAAGTAACATATGCCAAACTTCTCATAAGATCAAAACCAAGGTACAAACACATCCTAGCACTTTCATAATCTCATTTGGAGAGAATTTGGATGAAGAGCATAATGAATACAAGCTGCTGCAAGGACTGTCATACACATAGCATATCATGAGATTTCAAGTGAGATGAGATATTGAAATACTCATTGGATTGATCTAGAACTTTCTAGATCATTCAGTCATGTTCTATATATGATTATGAAGTGGTTCAGAGTGAAGGTTGGTGAGAATTAAGAGAGGAGAGTGAGATTGCATTGTGAACTTTCTTCTTGCAAATCAAAATATGTTACAAGGTTTGAAGCCATTTCAATCCAAGATATTGATCCCAATAGCTTACTCTGAGGTTGGTGATCAATTCCAGATCAAATTCAAGGCAAGATCGTGGGAGAATTGGGAGTTGGCACTTGGATTTCTTCATCTGCAATTCATAGTCGGGTTTAAAGATTCAGAGTATTTCAATCCATTTGGTTGCATACAGAACCTTCCTTGGAGGCTAGTGAAGGAGTCTGCAAGTTCTTGAGGGTTGATTTGAAGATTCGACCACTCTATTCACACGATTTTACCAGGTATGCAATTCTTATTCCATGGCTTAATTTAAGTAGAATTAATAGGAATTGTTATGTTAGATGCATTGTAGATTGATGTAGGAAGGTTTCTGGATCATCAATTTGGAGATTAGTGACCAATTAGGGTTTATGCCATTTTCGGTTGAGATCGTGTTCTTGCAAATCTTGAACTTTTAGAATGATTAAGTAGCATAGGAAGATTCCTTGTGAAATTTGGGATAAGATTCATGTAGAGACCATTTGAAATGGAGGATTCTAGGGAGAGTTAGGGTTAGGGATGGTTGATTGGAGAAGTCACCGGCGGTGACTCTAGCGCGCGCAGGTGAGGAGAGTTCAGAAATTCAAAAGGAAGAAGATGATCCCAGTGCCATTGGATTAGAGGAGGACCTTTGACCAGATGAGGATCTAACGGCCACGCGTGAGGGAAAGTCTGTGAAGGACTCTGAGTTACTATGAGACGCAGCGTTTCATTTAAATGTTGGTTTTGGGCTTAGTCAATAGTAGATACTCCCACCCACCTTATGGCCCAATCACTGAAATGAACTAGGAATAGTTGCTATCCACACCGCGCGCTTGTCATACTCTTATGATTTTCTTTTATTTTTTTCATTTCATTCATGGTTATTAGAAAATCCATAAATAATTGAAAAATGACTCAATTAATTCCATTCTTTTTGTCATTGATTCATGATTGAATCTAGTTTTTTTTAGATAAAAAATATGAATATTCCATGCAGTTTTTGATTTTATGTGCATTTTTGAATTTTAATTGATATTAAAATAATCATGGTTGATGCTTGATCTTGTTGAATTTAGTTTGATCATTTGATGATGGTTCTTGCTCTGATTTTTTGTATGTAGCAAGCATAAATATGCATGTTCCCCCTAGATTTTTCTAACATTTTTGTGATGAATATAAGTGGTAGTTTTAGGTTGAAACTTTAGGAGCTCCATTTTTAGGGTTTATGGTTGATGCCTTATGATGTAGGTTTTATTTCTAGAACTTGGTGGATGATTCAACTTCTGAATTTTGTATGGTAGATTCATGATTGAATTAGGGTCCCTTAGGAATTTTTGTAGGAATTTACAATGTGGTTTTCTATTTTTGTTTGATATTAGTTTAAGTGCTAACTTTGGATGATCCTGATGCACTAATTCAACTAGAATGACTTCTTTAGTTCCCTTAGATTAGGGTTTTGTCTTTCTTGCTCTTGGATGATGTTGAAGACAAGCTTGGGCTACCATGGATGGAATTGAAGAAGCTTGGATGTGAAGATCTTCCCTTCTTTTGGTGTAGTGTTGATTAGGTGTTAAGATTAGGGTTTGTAGGCAGAGCTTCTAGATAGATTCTTTTCCTTCATAAACATGGAAGATGTTGATCACTTCTATTCTTCCCTATGATGTAAGGTCCCCTTGTAAAGGCCTCATCCCTCCTTTGGTAGGATGTGTGGCTCTTTACAAGCTGGTAGAACCTTTGAGGGTCCCTTTCTCTGATGATGGGAGGCTTAGTGGTGACCTTTGGTCTTCACTCTGCTGTCAATCATCCAAACTTTGCTCTTGTTAGATGAATCTTTCTCCCTTGCTAGAGGATGGAATTCCTTGTTAGAAGATTGAAGGCTAAGAGTTGATACTTCTTTGTGATTGAAGATTACTCTTAGGAGCTGAAGCTTGTAGATCAGGAAGAGCAAGTTGATACTTGTAAGGAGGAGAGAGCTGAAGCTTGAAGGTCCCTGAAAGAACAAGTTAACACTTGTGAAGAAGATCAAATTGAAATTGAGGGAAGAGCTGAAGCTTGAAGAAGTAGAAGAACATGTTGATACTAGGGAGAGGAATCCATTGGAGATGGAATGAAGAAGCTGAAGCCTAAGAAAGGAGCAAGTTGATACTTGTGAGTTTAATGCATTAAGTCCCTGAGGGAACAAGTTGATACTTGCTATTGAAGAGGATAGACCTGAAGAACAGTTGTAGACTGAAGACTGAACTGCTGTCAGAAGATTTCTTTGCTGTGAAGCTGTGGAAGCTGTTGATCTGCTTTCTTTCTTGTCTGTTTGCTTGCTGTGCAGCTGTATTGATGTGACTTGACTGATTTGTTTGATGCATTAGAATAAGTTCATATCTAGACTAATGTAAGCTAGGGGCATGATTGCACTAGAGGTTGAGTTGCTCCCACTGCTTGTATTTTTACTGTATGGCTTTGCTTGCGGGTATTCGGTAGAGCTCTGCTCCCTTGCCTATGTGGTTTGTGATTTGCTTGATGGCATTTTATTTTCTTTTATGATTGCAGTTATCCATATCTGGCTTGAGGTCGAGATGAGCTTGTGGAGGCTGATGTCCCACACACATTTCCTCCCTCACTTGCATCGCATGCATTCTACAGTTGTTTCCTATACTGTATATCTGTTTATTGTTTAGGCTGATGCTTTATCTGTTTCTGTTTATCATTGACATGATCCCCTAGGAATCTCACTTCCTTTGATAAGGAAGCAATGATTAGAACATTAGGTTGAAACCTATGCATGATAACTTCTAGGAGTTCCCTGTTTCAAACCTCAACCATAGGATGAATCCTTGGCATGATAACATTAGGACTTGATGGTCTCCCCTTAGTTGAGCCTGTTCGTTCTCTCTTCTCATCTTCAAACAAATCAAAATACAATAATAAAGGTTAACTGACATCGCACGTTACGAGCCTTAAGCTATCTGAGAAAGGATTGTTGGAGAGTTTCTTTTCAATAGTCTGGATGTTTAGTATGGCACCCTTTGGGTGACATGCGACGCATTCACTCTCAGGTCATAGTCTCTAGTGCGATATTAGTTGCAAACATCCATAAAAAACAGTTCTTCCGTAAAAGACAGAAAACAAACTTCAAACCTTTTTGCCCCGTGGGCCCATAATTCAAAGGAAGCTTTTCTGAAGAAAAGAGTGTCATTAACTCCCAGTTCTGCCGCAAACGGTAACGCCTAAGTCTCCAAGGGTCGAGCTGCGTACACCAAACTGCTGGAACTGTTTGTTAACCCTACTCGATAAAACAGATGAATCTGAATCTCCCTAATCCGTGTTATCCCGAACTACGTAAGCTCTGATCTCTCATATCCATTGAGAGTACGTAGGCATAATACTGACGTATTGGCGAGCCACCTTCCCCGTAACCCGTAGTTAGCCGAACTACGTTGACTCTGATTTCTCATTCTCTGATGAGAATGCGTAGGCATAAAGCGCAATGCTTTGCCGAGTCATTTTCTTTTCTTTTTCAAGCCAGCCTTGATAGGTAGATAGATAAAACCAACCCGTCAAATAAACACAACAAGCGTGGATCCCATCGAGTACGATGCACGTGAGGGGTGTTAATACCTTCCCCTTGCGTAACCGACTCCCGAACCCAGACAATGGTTGCGATGACCTTGTCTTATACCTTTTTCGTCAGGTTTTTCGGATCGTTTCCTTTCCTGTTCTGAGGGATAAATAACAAAAGGTGGCGACTCTTCTGTTTTGCCGGGACCTTATTTTCGCGGTAGCGACAGCTGGCGACTCTGCTGGGGACTTGATAGTTTCCTGGGATCCAACATCCCATATGCGAGTCAGTTTGGGGATCCAACGTCCCCTGCGAGAGTCAATCCTAGCGCTTGTATGATTACTTGTCGGGTTGTGTTTATTTATCGCATTTCATTTCCCGCATTTTATTTTCAGTATGATATGATTATCTGTGCTGTTGTGGGAGGGCCATTCTGATGAGTGAGAAGCCAGACCCAGGCTTGAGTGTACTTAGCATTAGTTGTGAAAATTAGTGGGCGCGTGCTTGCTTTGCAGGCACTAGTGTCTCATGAAATCCACGCTCAGACGAGGTTCTCCCGGTTGACTTCTTTTCCGGCCCTTTGGGCCTGAGGGGTTGTTGGTTTGGAGGATTGTCGACTCTGGGGACCGGTCATTTGGAATTCAGTTGAGTGAGGCCACTTCAGGAGATGGTGATGCCACACCTTCTGGGTATCGTATCACCCCTCTTGAATGTCTGTGACGCTGATGACCGCATAAGATGCCGAACTTGTGTCAGTTTAGGTCCATACCTGTGAGCAGGGTCGGGTTTGTTGCAGGAAACCTTAACCTTCAGACTACCTGGTTTTCTTGACAGTGAATCAGTTTTGTTGGTAAGAGGTTCTCATCATCAGATGTGTATGTTGTTCTTGATAGAGCAGATTTATGGTCTTGTATCAGAGGTCCTTATCTTCAGATGTATGTGTTCTCGATAGAGCAGATTTATGGTCCTGTATCAGAGGTCCTTATTATCAGATATATGCGTGTTCTTGACAGAGCAGATTTATGGTCCGATATCAGGGTTTTCTTCTCATTAGAGATATGGTTGTTCTTGACAGAGCAATATTGTGGTTTTGTCGATACAGAATCTTCACCTTCACCTCCTCAACAGCACAGTCGTCTTGATCTCCTGCTGCATGATTGCATTTTACCTTGCTTTGCATACTCATTTGCATTTCATTAACGTGTGTCTGTGTTGCAGGTACCGTCTCCCCCGATTCAGGTTTTCTTGCCTTCTACTGTGCTATTATGGGTTCTCTGAGGAAGACCGTGGCTTACAAGCTCCCCACCCCTGACGTTGTTCAGCTAACTGGTTTGATTGCTTTGGAAGATGATTCTGTGAGAGATGAATTCAGAAAGTCTTACGGTAAACTGCTCAGCCTGGTTCGTAAACCTTCTGTGTTTGAGCTGAATGGGTTGCACGCCTTGCTGCAGTTCTACGATCCTCCGTTGAGATGCTTTACTTTCCAGGATTTTATTCTCGCACCCATACTAGAAGAGTATGCTGATTTGTTAGGTGTGCCTATCAAGAGTCAGATGCCCTTTGTTCATATGGATGCTGAGCCTAATCTGGCTAGTCTAGCTCCTTCACTTCATCTGGATGCCTCCGAGTTGATCTTGTCTAGTTGGAACAAGGTTCCCGGTTTCTCCTTGCAGTTCTTAGTGGGAAAAGCTCAGCAGTGCGCCAAAGAAGGATGTTGGATCGTGTTCAACGCCATCCTTGCTCTGTGCATATATGGCATCATTATGTTCCCCAATATGCCCGACTTTGTGGACTTCGACGCCTTTCACATCTTTGCATCAGGCAATCCAGTCCCTACATTGATTGGAGATGTTTACCATTCCGTCCACTACAAAAACGAGAACAGAAGGGGCAAGAATGTCTCGTGCTGCGTGCCCCTGCTCTATAGATGGCTTGATAGTCACCTACCCAAGAAGGGTCCCTTTGCTTCGTCTGCAGCCACAACTGAGTGGTCTGAGCGTCTGATGAGTCTGTCAGCGGAGGATATTGCCTGGTTTGATAGAGATAGGTTGGGTACCGAGATCATCTTCAGCTGCAGCGGGTTTCCGAATGTGCCTTTGATAGGAAGGAAGGGATGTATAAACTATAATCCATCTCTGTTGGTTCGACAGTTTGCTTATGCTTTGAGAGCTCTGCCGAAGGATGAAGAGGTGCAGGAATCTCTGTACCTCACTGGTCTTCTAGAAGGGGATATATTATCTAAGCTTCGGCGCGCTTGGAATGGTATCAGTAAGCAGGGAAAACCGTTGCTGGGAAAAGGCAATAGCCAAGCCTACGCTCCGTATGTGACTTGGATCAGAGCCAGAGCAGATGTTGTAGGGATGTCGTTTCCTCCTGCCAAGCCAGAAACCCCTCCAGTGATTGAAGAGCCTACCACCGTGCCCATTCAGCAGCATAATCAGGTGTTAGCTGAAATAGATGAGCTGAAGAAGGCAAACGAAGAACTGGAAAAAGAATTGGCTCAACTCAGAAGCGAGAGAAGCGAAGCCGTCCATTCCTTCAAGAGGCAGACAGGGCTGGTGAACCAGCTAGGGACGGACTTGACTAAGCAGATAGCTGAGCATGAACGCTTGGGCCGGGACATCAAAGTTGTCAATGACGTACTGGCCACTAAGAAGCAGCACTTGGATGAAGCGTACCAGAGGATATCCAAGTTTAATCAGCATTGGAAGGCCATCCTAGCCAACGACAAAGAACGGGAGGATAAACTGAAACAGCAGATCTCCAAGTTGAAAGCCCAGGTGAAGGCTGGTGAGAAAAGGTTTGATGAAGAAACCGCTCGCAGATATGCCGCTGAAGGACTGCTCAACAAAGCTCTTGCTAACCTGAAGGAACGCAAACTGACGTTTGAATCCAAGAAGCGGAAGTTAGAAAATTGTTTCGGCGAATGAGCGTGGGAAGACTCAGTTGAAGGTCTTCAGTACACTATTACACAGAGGAAGTTACTCGTCGAAGGGTTGCTCACTCGGCCTGATCATCCAGAAACGAGGAATCTGTTAGAAGAGTTCCGAGCCCGTGGCCGTACTTGACTATGTTTGTAATCCTTTTGTTTTGATCATTGTTGTATGCTGACCATCACCAGGCTTGTTGGTCGAGGTCATGCTATTGATTCTGCTTGTACTCAATGACATTGTATACCTCCTTGATGGGCTTTCTTTATATATGAGATGTTATTTTCATGACTAGACTCAGACTTCTTATTATCAGCACTGGCACTCAGTGTTGCACCCCAAAATTTGACCAACTACTCATCGCAATTTGGCTCATGTTTCGACTCATTTCATTTTCGCATTTGCATACCGCGTACATTGCATTTTTTCCAGTCAAATTGGTTCATCGGGATCACAGCCCTCTGATAGCATTTCAGACCAATACGAGGGCGTATTTTGAGAATCGGTGCTCGTCCCGGTGTTTTCAGCTCTCGCTGTTGTTTTTGAGGACATCTCGGTGTTCGAATTTTTACCGTTTATTTCGATATAGTTCGCTAATCGATTTAATCGGCTTCCTCGGTAGTTTTAGATTTTTTCCTTATTTTCTAGAATTTTTTAGGGATTTAATTCATTTTTCTAGGTATTAGATAGATTTTTTAATAGCTTTTAGATATTAATTGATTTTTAATAGTTTAGTTTAATTCCTTTTTTTAAGAATTTCTTTAATGATTTTAGATAATAGGTTTTTAGAATAAATCATATTATTTTTAGTTATTAAATAGAATTTTTTTAATTGATTTTAATAGAATATTCTTTTAATAGGTTTTTTTAAGTAGAAATTAATATAGTTTTTCTATAGAAATTAGTGGAATTATTAGAGTTTTATTAGTTTAAAATTAATAGAGTTTTAGGTTAATTCTCTTTATTAGAGTTAATTAGGACTTAATAGAGATTAATTAGGACTTTAATCATTTGTTTAGATGTTAAATAGGGTCTTAGTTAGATTTTAATTGGATTTATCAGAATTAATTAGGATTATATTAGTTTTAATTTTCATTTTAGGCGTTAAGTGCAGTTTTTAATTTTAGTTAGAGTTAATTAGGCTTAATCATTAGTTAATTAGTTCAATTAGGTGTTCATTAGTTTAACTGAGTGTAATTAGGCATTTATCTGTTTTAATTTTCTGTTAATCAAAGTCTGAATGTAATGGGCCGTGTGTCAAAGTTTTGGAGGCCCAGTCCCAGAATCAGCCACATGTCAGCATATAAGGGCCCCACGCATGCATTCTGAAGCTCTCCATTTTTTTCACGCGTGTTCACTCTTCCACCGCCACGTTTCACTTCCATCAGCTTCCACTTCAATTTTTTCTCCACGTTTTTCTCTCTGCCACTGCCACGTTTCACCTCCACAACTCACCACTTCATTCTGCATGTGGCCACGTGCCACTCCCTCTCCCTTCCACCATCACCACACGTGGCTTTCCCCCTGTGCGCTACACTCCCACGCGTCCCCCATGCACGGCGCCTCACTGCGACCTATCCCACTCGCCGAGTCCTCACCGGAGACCCCACCGGAACCCATGCAAACACCGGAAGAGTTCAACGGCAAAATCATACGGAGGTGCGCACGGCCAAAGTCTCGCCGGAATCCTCATGAATCTCCAGAAAACCACCGTGTTCTTCATCCAATCCTCATGAGTTTCTAGAAATCACCATCAACCTCCAACCGTTTTCCAGAAGATCTTCGTCCAGGTTCATCAAGATTCATGCGTTTTTCCCAGAACTGATTCAACCTTCATCTTGATCTTCATAGAATTTCCAGATCTGCAAGCGATCCTCAGATTCATCCAGAAGATGATGAAGATTCTTCAACTTCATCCTTGTTCTTCATGCTGTTCGAGCCTTCATCACCGACATTTTTCCAGATCTTGATTCAAGATCTTCAACATCAAGAACAGCTGTAAGATCATCATCAAGCATTTCCAGAACCTCAAGAATTTACCAGATCTTCGTGTGAGCTTCATCCGATCTTCATCACCATTTTCCAGTTTTGCGATTCACCAAGAACACTACTCCTCCGCCCAGATCGTCACATGCATGTTCATATTCTTCGCAGATTTAGCACCAAAGCCTTAAGATCTTCAACCAAACGCGCCTCAGCTTCCAAACGTCTCAAGGATCATCCGCGCAGCTCCAGATGCTTCGTCATCCAGCATTCATCAGGTTTTTTCAAAGCGTTGAAACTTCACTTTCGGTTTATTCTTCGAATTGGCGTCTAGAGACACAACGACCTTCATTATCTTCCAGATCTCCTTTGAGCGTGGTTGTTATTGTCTCGTTGATGGTTACCGGATTTAGAATGTGTTTTGGTTGGAAAGACGGTGGGAAGATTGAACGAAGTTGGGAGGTGAATCAGAGAGAGAGTTGGAGAGGAGAGGATGGATGGCGCTGTGAACACTGATTAGGGTAGGAGAAGAGGCTCTAGGGTTTTTTTCTGAGAAGTTAGAACGAGGAAGAGAGGGCTGTCAAGTGGATTGGGCCGGGCCCATTAGTCTTTCGTCCGTACACCCCTCCGTTTCTCTTCATTCACCCTCCCCCGTTTTGGTTATTGCTTGGTTGATCGGGCTGAGGCCCACTACTGGTTACACCCTCCGTTTGCTTCATTCACCCCCTATTTTTGTTTTTTTCCAGAATTTCCCTATTGGGCTGGGCCCTAACAATTCTGCTTGGTTTTTGCTGGCTCATACCCCTGGTTGAGCAGTTTGCACCCCTTTGTTTTTATATTTCTTTTTTTCTTTATTTTCTTTTATTTTATTTTGTTTAGTTTTTTTAAAAAAGAAAAAGAATATGTAATAAAGATAATGGAAAAGTATAAAAATGATAGTTTTTTAATATTTACTTTTAGGATATATTTCCTTTTTAGATATATTTTCTTTTAGGAGTCTTTTCTTTTAGAGGTAGTTTTAAACGTCCATTTGTTAGGGGACTTCTTTTCTTTTAGAAGTAGATTTAAATGTCCACTTGTTAGGGGGCTATTTTTCATTAGATTTTCCATAATAGATGAATAGGATTTTTAGGAGTTTATTTTCCTGTACTCAATCATTGTAATTTCTTTCAGAATATTAATAAAACGAGATTTATGATGTGGTCTCCGTTCTACCCGTAGTTAGGCCGAACTACAGTTGCTCTGACTTTCTCTGGTGAGAATACGTAGGCATAGGATGCGATATCCTAGCGATCACACTAACAACTAACTCTTTTGCTCTCATCGCTGCTGTGCGATCGAGACTCTCCCGCTGACGACTGATGTCATCCTTTTCTCTTGCCCGAGTGCGTTTGAGACCAGACCATAGTTCTAGTTCCCGTAGGTTCCCATACCTCGAAACCCGACATACTATGTCCGTTCTACCGCAAACAGGTACGCCTAAGTCTCCAATGGTCGAGCAGCGTCCACCTAACTGCTAGAATGTGTACGCTAGTATCGTCAACTTAATCTCTCACCCCCGTGTGACCGAGAACACCCTGTCTAACCGTAGTTAGCCTGAACTACGTCATGCTCTGATTTCTCTGAAGAGAATACGTAGGCCCAAGATGCGACGTCTTGCCAAGCAACTAACCCGTAGTTTCCCGAACTACGTTGACTCTGATTTCTCGTTCTCTGATGAGAATACGTAGGCATAGAGTGCGACGCTCTATCGAGTCAATTTCTTTCCCGTTTAGATTTAGCAGCTGTAGATAGATTGTTTTTCACCCGTCCAAGTAAACCCAAGCAAGCGTGGATCCCGTCGAGTACGACGGACGTGAGGGGTGCTAATACCTTCCCCTTGCGTAACCGACTCCCGAATCCAGACAACGGTTGCGACGACCTTGTCTTACCCTTTTTCGTCAGGTTTTTCCGATCGTTTCCTTTCCCGCTCTGAGGGATAAATAACGAAAGGTGACGACTCTTCTGTTTTGCCGGCACCTTATTTTCGCACAAGCGACAGCTGGCGACTCTGCTGGGGAGAGAACCCAGAATCTCTGGTTTTCTGGTTCCCTATGAGAGTCAATCCTAGCGCTTGTATGTTTACTTGTTGGGTTGCGTTTATTTATCGCATTTTAATTCTCGCACTTTATTTCCCGCATTTTATATTCAGTATAATATGATTATCTGTGTTGTTGTGGGATGGGAGTTCTGATGAGTGAGAAGCCAGACCCAGGCTTGAGTGCACCATAGAATTAGAGTGGAAATTAGTGGGCGCGTGCTTGCTTTGTAGGCACTAGCGTCTCATGAAATCCACGCTCAGACGAGGTTCATCCGGTTGGCTTCTCTTTCAACCCTTTTGGTTGAGACGGTTGCTGGTTTGGTGGATTGTCAACTCTGGGGACCGATCATTTGTGATTCAGCTAAGTGAGGCCGCTTCATGAGCTGGTGATGCCACACCTTCTGGGTATCGTATCACCCCTCTTGAAAGTCTGTGACGCTGATGAACGCATAGGATGTCGTACCTTGTGTCAGTTTAGGTCCATACCCGTGAGTGGGAGGGTTTTTGCAGGAAACTTGACTTCCAGCCTACCCGATATCTTGGTTTTCTCTCGTCAGAGCAGACTTATCCCGTCAGCAGCGCAGCAACAATCAGAGCTTTGTGGGGGCTGTGATCCCGTGTTTGCTGCATTTTACATTGCATTTGCATGAACATTCCTACATCGTATTGCATGTCATTCGCCAGCTAGTCAGAGCTCTTATCCAGCCGTTGTTTTGATTCTGAAGGTGAGTGTTGAAGACGACCAAGGGGTTGAAGTAGATTTGATCAGACTCAAGCAGTGAAGTCAGTTGACAATTGTTGGTAGCTATGTCAGAAAGCAGCTTCCAGTTTGTTGATACCTTGTCAGGTTTCACTGTGACATCCAATCCTCTGTATGGATCTACGCATGACGAAGACTTTCCGCAAGTGAACAACCTTACTGCAGCTCAGCTTGTACAACCTTCTGTTGAAGACCGAGGTCTACGTGAGCAGTTTGTTGTCCGAGGTGAACGTTCTCCTTCTGTTGATATCTCAGACTACCAGGGTTTTGCCTTCCCTGTGCCAAGGTCCCGAAGAGAGGTCCCGATAGCAAAATCTGAAGACCCATTAGCTCCCGTGTATGCTAGAAGGTTTCGTGCATTGGATGAGAGATTCAAAGCCTTGAAAGGTAAAGACGTTGTTACCCCTAGTGCTGCAGACATGTGTCTGGTTCCTGGCCTAGTGTTACCTCCGAAGTTCAGAATGCCGAGGTTTGAAAGGTACAAAGGAGATAGTTGCCCGAAGCAACATTTGGTGATGTTCTTCCGAAGAATGACTTCATTTGTGCACAACGACAAGCTGATGATTCATTGCTTTCAAGATAGTCTGACTGAGGCATCTCTGAGTTGGTATATGCAGTTAGAGAGTGATCAGATCCGATCATGGGTGGATTTAGCCAATGCTTTTCTAAAGCAGTACGACTACAATCTTGATGAAGCTCCTAGTCGCATGCAGCTGCAAGAATTGTCTCAAGGGAACAATGAACCTTTCAGAAAGTATGTTCAGAGATGGAGAGAATTTGCTGCTAAAGTGCAACCACCGCTTCTAGACCAAGAGTTGAAAGGCATGTTCGTAAACTCCTTGCAGAGCCCGTACTTCGAAAGAATGCTCGGAGTCGCACCAAATTTCTCTGAATTGGTAAGGGCAGGAGAGCGCATCGAGTATGGTGTAAAAACTGGAAGAATTCAACATGTTTCAAGCAGTCAGGCTGGTGAAACCGGATCTCTCTATAGCTTTCAAACTGAAGATGGAATTGTGGTCAATGCAATCATGAATGATGTTGGGTATCCTCAAGTCGAATCGGTGAAATCTGTTGGTTCTCCATCTTCTCAGCGGTCAGTATCTTCTGTGTCTCGTTATTCTGGACAGACAATTGTGCTTGGGGCACCACATCGGGAACCTTATGTCGCTCATCTTGCAAATCAGCGAGCCCATGGCCAAAGTTATCAGAATCAGCGTCAGAATCAAAATCGACCTCGTAACAACTTGGAACGAAGGAATGCTCCTTCCCATCCAGTGTATGTGCCGTATAGCCAGATTCTTCCACAATTGGTTCAGAATTCTTTGGTGGAACCGAAAGCTCTCAAGCCTGTGCCAGAGCCTTACCCTCCTAGGTACAATCCCCATGCTCAGTGTGGTTACCATGGTGGATCTCCAGGGCATTCAACTGAAGATTGCAAAGCTTTTCAGGCGAAAGTGCAATAGTTGATCGATAAAGGGTGCATTTCCTTTCCGAAAGGAGTTTTGGTTGTGCATGACAACCTCTTAGCTGTTTGAGCTCGTAGATTCAGAGGGTTATTTTCAGAGGCCAGTGGTCCAGACAGGCAGACGTCCTCAGCATTGGCAGTCCTCAGACTTTTTTATCATTTGCATTTGTAGTTTCTTTTCTGTTAGTTGCTACTTGCTGTTAAACATTGTTTGTTTCAAATGGTAATATTAATAAAGTGACTATGCATTTTTCTGAATTAATCATGTCGTTGTCACTCATTTACTGCATTGCACTGACACTTGTATTTTATTCACTCCACTTTATCACTATGATTAGCAAAGAGTGGAGGGAGGATGACGAAACTGAATACTCATAACCGATGATCGTATGCTTTCAGATAAAACCTTGCCGATGACGTACAAGGAATTGTTTCAAATCCCCTAAACAATGGAGATATAAGTAGTTAGTCCCTTATTAACCACTTCGAGCCAGGAAGTAGAAGTTTTTTCGGACTTTTTAACCCTCAAATCTTAACCCGGGGCAGGGTAGTTGTCAGTTAGCTTGATCGAGCGTTCAAGTCTTATAGAGGAGTGTTGTCTTTCGAGGACCAATCACATCATATTCCTCCCCAGAGGTCGTACCTCGTCAACCACAATGGTTAAACCTCACCAATCAGGAGTGAGACAGTTATAAACCTCTCGGATGAATCCAGACAGCCAGTGTCACACGACTTGTTTCGAAAAAAATAGAAGGAATAAGAAAGCCCGCTAAGTAAAAAGGAAAATAAAAGCTGGAAAGCAAGTACTTAGGAAAAAATCAGGGCATCCCGCTGGACTTCAAGAGAAGAATTGAAAAGAACTCTGAAGAGTCAGTCCAGGAAAAAACTAGGGAATCAAAAGAATGAAAAAGAAAGGATATAAAAAGAAAAATCCTCGAACAAGGAATAAGTCGTGTAGATACAGGCACCGAAACGAAAAAGGAGTAACTGTCACTCTGAAACACCTTGAGAGTTCTTTAACCAGTTGTTCCCAATATCCAACATACCTCTCGAAGAGGCGAGCGCTCGAGCCAAGTTAACTGGACTTTAGGATCGGAGATCATCACGTAGAAGGGGTGGGTACAAATCATATTTTGAGCCAAATATCCTTTGTTTCACGAACCGTGAACCCGACCACGATACAACCCTTAAAAGACCTAATTGAGGCAGGGTTTATTCTGGAAGCGCATTACGATAAGGTTGAGTAACCTGACTCCTACATGATTTGCTAATCATATCCTTGTTGTATTTTTCACTGATCGAGTCAGCACTATGTTTGAACTCTTCAGTTCATTCGACACTCACTAGCATGACACGTAAATGAGTGACAGTACATCTTTTCAAAATCTGCATGAACACTGCATTAAAATTACCATTCGTGAATAAACTATTTTAATTGCAGGTCAGTAGCTGATACGAAGGAACTCCAACAGAGAATAATCAGTCAAGACTGAAGTATAGCAGTCTGGATCAGAATGGTATGCTGTGAAACCCTGTGAATGTGGGGCATTGATTTCCAGAGAGGTTGGAATCAGTTTGTCTGAGGACGAGTTCCGGAGTATCGGTTGATTATGGGACAGTTTGTTCGAGAAGCAGTTGATCGGAAGTTGATATTCTCGAGACCAATCAGGGGCAGTTATCCAGAACTCCTGTGATTTGAGGGAAGATCCCTCCAGTGTTCAATCAGGGCATGTTGAGTCGCTCATCGCTCGCACAAGGGCAAGCTACTTCAGAAGTATACTGAAACCAACCATGCCGAGAGTTGATTAGTTGAGGATGAATCCTCCCGTTGCACCTATGTTGGGGCAAGCCATCTGAAGATTGTCTTGTTGCCAGTTGCTTTCTGTTCAGAATGAATTTTCCCAAAAGTCTGATTGGGGCAAGTTGAATTGCGCTGGGGCAAGTTGTTCAAATGAGTTTGTTCACCCTAGCAAGAGTTGAGTGTCGGGGAATCGTGTCATTACCCTACCCAAAAACCTAAAACTTCTGAAGAAGTCTTGCTGCCATTGGATTGTTATCCTACAGCCTAACCAGTTACTCGGCTGAACCTTGTAACTAAATCGTTTCAAAGTCCAGTTCTCGTCTGGCAAGCCGAAGATCAGTTCTCGTCTGAAATCCAAACCAGAAACCAGCCCTATCTGGTCACCTTTTCTGTAACCTATTGTTTAAACAGTTCTCATCTGGCCAACACAGTTTTAAAGCCCAGTTCTCGTCTGGCAAACCAGAAATCAAATTCCCGTCTGGCAGTCCACCTTGAATGCTAGTTCTCGTCTAGTATTTCCCTTTCACATCCACTTTTGTTGGTAACCAGAAATGAATTCCTATCACCATAAACCTATCCCTAAACCAGAAAAAGCCTAATTGTACCTGGCACGATGATTCCTAGTGACTCGTATGTTGTCACATTCCCCGACACAAGGCTCGATTGATCCCAGCTCCAGGATTGGTATTCTGTATTCCCTGTGTTGATGTTGTTGAATCAGGATTGTTTTCTCAGCAGAGACGTATAGTTTGAGATTGTTCCCCCTGAGCAGTTTGAGACTGCAACAAATTGAGATGGCATTCATCCCTTATCAGAGTAGGATCAAGATTATCCTCAGCAGGGTTTGATTGATATTCCCGGCAGAGTATGGCCATCCCAAGCATCGAATGTTGATTAGCCTGATGTGCTACTTTCCTAAGTGGGTTGAGACTGAAGCTTTCCCTGACCGGCATATTTGGGTTTATTTCCCCAGCAATGGGACTGATGCAATGTTGTATCCCCACAGAGTCCAAGTTTGACTCCTTTTCCCTCCGAGTCCAGGTCATTGACTCATTCCTCAAGCAGAGGTCGACGGTGATTCCCTCATTGAGTAACCTCCAGACGGGTAGATATTGGTAGAGAAGAGTTATTGCTCAGCAGATTGCTTCGTACCCTATAAGGACTTAGGGTGTTCAAAAAGGACCGTTCAGGGTTGTTTTCCTCAGTAAAGTGAGATTCAATTCCAGTGATCGATTGTTATCTTCCGCAAACGCCAGAGGTGTTTCCTTGATAGGATCAGTACATTTCCAACAGAGTTGTACAATGAGCAGCTAAGGATTGATATCCCCAACAATGTTGATACACGTGTATTCCTCATCAGACTTGATAGTCCAGCAGGTGTTACCCAGAAGGGTCAGTCTCCGTAAGGCGTATGCAATATTACCCTCAGCAGATCAAGATTGATATCCCCGATAAAGTGCAGCAGTATCTCCCCGCAGAGTCTGAATGTGAGATCAGGAGCATTGATATGTATCCCCAAGCAGAGATGATTCTCTCCCCAATCAGATGTATCCTGAAGGAATGTCATCTCCTCAGCTGAGTCAGGCGCCGAAGCGTGTGTTCACCCCCCAGCACCGGGTCACAAGTACAGGTTTCGTAGGAAACTATTCGTACGCCGAAGTATGCAGCAACTGATGGTGTCAGACTGAAGTCTCCAGCGGAATTGAAATTCCCCACCAGAGTCGTACTCTCCCCCGAAGTCGGATGATTCCTTCTTCCCCAGCGGAATTGAGATTCCCCACCAGAGTCGTACTCTCCCCCGAGGTCGGATGATTCCTTCTTCCCCAGCGGAATTGAGATTCCCCCAGAGTCGTGCTCCCCAGCAAGCAGAATGATTCTTCTTCCTCAGCCGAGTTCGCAGATCCCCAAGAGAGCCGAATCCTTGGAAGCTGCTCAGACCATGATTGGTTTTTCCCCAATGGAATGTTGAACAGCTGATGCTGTATTTCCCCATCGGAGTCGTTCTCTCCAGGAAAGTATCCGCGAAGGCTTCGCAGTTTATTTCTGTGATTGATATCGTTTCCTCAGCAGATGTGGTTTGACTACCCAGACGAGCAGGTTCAGGTTCTCGTAGAGCTTCGTTCCCCTGCAGTAGTCGACTGAAGTTTGCTTCCCCAGGAGGAGTCCAATTGAGATTGGTGTGAATTCTTTCTCCTTGACAGGAGGCTTTTCCCTTCAGCATTTATTTTGCTGATGGGGCCACAACATTTTGCATGATTGCATAGCATTTACTCAGAAAACGCGTAGCATTTCCACCGCGTGGAGCATTACGTCATTGTCAAAGCATATGCATACGAAACATGAGCCAGGTCGCCACCATTCTTGTTTTGCAGATGTTCCTCCTCAAAATGGTTTGATCAAGATGATTCTTGAATTCTCCCCAGTGAAGTCTTCGGTTCAAGATGATTCTTGAATTCCTCAGCAGGGTCGTTTGCTTAAGATGACACTTAAGACCCCAGTGCAGTCTCCAAAGTTGGTTGCTCGAGCTGATGCTTAGAATCCCCAGTGAAGGTTGCCCAGGATGATTCCTGAAATCCCCAGCAGAGTGTTCACTCAGGATGATTCCTGAAATCTCCAGAATGGTTATCGATTCAAGATGATTCTTGAAATCCCCGACGGAGTTATTTGTCCAAGATGATTCTTGAAGTCCTCAGCAGAGTGATTTATCCAGAATGATTTATGGACACCCGAAGCGGAGTTACTTGATAGTTCTCCAGATTCCCCAGCGGCGAAGCGTCATCCCCAGCAGGTTTCTAACGGCGAATTTGAAATCTCCCTTGGAGACTCCATGATTGAAGTCTAACCGTGTTAATGAAGCAGTTCACTCAGCTGATACGGAGTGCCTAATGGTAGAGGTTTAGATGTTCCCAGTTGGGTCATGATTGACCAAGAATTCTATTCCCGACTTGCCGATGAAGTCCGGCTGATGCCCGACAGTAATGCGGAATGCCTGAGGGCATGATCAACCTGATGGTTGAAGTCCGGCTGATGCCCGACAGTTTCTTTGAATGCCTGATGGCATGATCAACCTGATGGTTGAAGTCTGGCTGATGCCCGACAAGCTCTTTGGATGCCTGATGCCATGATCGACTATGTATTACCGGTTACCGTGTGACCAATTCCCCAGTAGGGTTGCCGTGCAACTGTTATGCTCGGTGTCGAAGATGTTCCTACCGACCAGAGCATCGTTCACCTATGTGTGGTATCCAGACCTCCTACAAGATCATTGACACGTGTTCATCTTATCACTCTCTCCAACAGAATCTATTATTCAAGTTCATATTTCCCCAATGGATTTTCTTCACCCTGACGACGAGGTCAGACGATGTTGAGAGTTGACGGCGAAGTCAAATTATTTTGAGTACTTGATGGAGATGTCGGGTGTTTCTCACAGTTATAGTTGGTTGACGGCAATGTCAAATTCTTTGTTGCTCCAGCGGCGATGTTGGATGTCCGTTTCCGGCGGCGATGTCAGGAGATTTAGTTCTCCAGCGGCGATGTTGGATGTTTGTTTTTTGACGGTGATGTCAGATTCTTTAGTGTCCCAGCGGCGATGTTGGCTGTTTGTTTCTGGCGGCGATGTCAGGTGAGTTTGTATCTCCAGCGGTAATGTTGGATGTTTGTTTCTGGCGGCGATGTCAGGTGATTTAGTTTTCCAGTGGCGATGTTGGGTGTTTTGGTTGTCCGACGGCGAGGTCAAACGCTTTATTTTCATGAATTCCCGATGGCGAGGTCAGGTGTCTGATGACAATGATACAGGAATTTAATGTGGATAACTAACAACAAGGTTCAGATCAGTATGTCTTCAGCTAGTTGCCGTGCAGCTATTATTTCAGCTTCCGAAGATTTGTTCCCGCCAGAGTACCGTGTACTTGTGTAGTTGGCAAATTTCCGGGTTCTTTGGTATTCAACCGTCTTCTAACTTTGAATGATTGAAAGCCGTTCGCTTCAACCCTTCAGGTCCAAGCCGTTTGAATAGGGGCAGCTGTTGCACCCCAAAATTTGACCAACTACTCATCGCAATTTGGCTCATGTTTCGACTCATTTCATTTTCGCATTTGCATACCGCGTACATTGCATTTTTTCCAGTCAAATTGGTTCATCGGGATCACAGCCCTCTGATAGCATTTCAGACCAATACGAGGGCGTATTTTGAGAATCGGTGCTCGTCCCGGTGTTTTCATCTCTCGCTGTTGTTTTTGAGGACATCTTGGTGTCCGAATTTTTACCATTTATTTCGATATAGTTCGCTAATCGATTTAATCGGCTTCCTCGGTAGTTTTAGATTTTTCCTTATTTTCTAGAATTTTTTAGAGATTTAATTCATTTTTCTAGGTATTAGATAGATTTTTTAATAGCTTTTAGATATTAATTGATTTTTAATAGTTTAGTTTAATTCCTTTTTTTAGGAATTTCTTTAATGATTTTAGATAATAGGTTTTTAGAATAAATCATATTATTTTTAGGTATTAAATAGAATTTTTTTAATTGATTTTAATAGAATATTCTTTTAATAGGTTTCTTTAAGTAGAAATTAATATAGTTTTTCTATAGAAATTAGTGAAATTATTAGAGTTTTATTAGTTTAGAATTAATAGAGTTTTAGGTTAATTCTCTTTATTAGAGTTAATTAGGACTTAATAGAGATTAATTAGGAGTTTAATCATTTGTTTAGATGTTAAATAGGGTCTTAGTTAGATTTTAATTGGATTTATCAGAATTAATTAGGATTATATTAGTTTTAATTTTCATTTTAGGCGTTAAGTGCAGTTTTTAATTTTAGTTAGAGTTAATTAGGCTTAATCATTAGTTAATTAGTTCAATTAGGTGTTCATTAGTTTAATTGAGTGTAGTTAGGCATTTATCTATTTTAATTTTCTGTTAATCAAAGTCTGAATGTAATGGGCCGTGTGTCAAGGTTTTGGAGGCCCAGTCCCAGAATCAGCCACATGTCAGCATATAAGGGCCCCACGCATGCATTCTGAAGCTCTCCATTTTTTTCACGCGTGTTCACTTTTCCACCGCCACGTTTCACTTCCATCAGCTTCCACTTCAATTTTTTCTCCACGTTTTTCTCTCTGCCATTGCCACGTTTCACCTCCACAACTCACCACTTCATTCTGCATGTGGCCACGTGCCACTCCCTCTCCCTTCCACCATCACCACACGTGGCTCTCCCCCTCTGCGCTACACTCCCACGCGTCCCCCATACACGGCGCCTCACCGCAACCTGTCCCACTCGCCGAGTCCTCACCGGAGACCCCACCGGAACCCATGCAAACATCGGAAGAGTTCAACGACAAAATCATACGGAGGTGCGCACGGCCAAAGTCTCGCCGGAATCCTCATGAATCTCCAGAAAACCACCGTGTTCTTCATCCAATCCTCATGAGTTTCCAGAAATCACCATCAACCTCCAACCGTTTTCCATAAGATCTTCAAGATCTTCGTCCAGGTTCATCAAGATTCATGCGTTTTTCCCAGAACTGATTCAACCTTCATCTTGATCTTCATATAATTTCCAGATCTGCAAGCGATCCTCAGATTCATCCAGAATATGATGAAGATTCTTCAACTTCATCCTTGTTCTTCATGCTGTTCGAGCCTTCATCACTGACATTTTTCCAGATCTTGATTCAAGATCTTCAACATCAAGAACAATTGTAAGATCATCATCAAGCATTTCCAGAACCTCAAGAATTTACCAGATCTTCGTGTGAGCTTCATCCGATCTTCATCACCATTTTCCAATTTTACGATTCACCAAGAACACTACTCCTCCGCCCAGATCGTCACATGCATGTTCATATTCTTCGCAGATTTAGCACCAAAGCCTTAAGATCTTCAACCAAACGCGCCTCAGCTTCCAAACGTCTCAAGGATCATCCGCGCAGCTCCAGATGCTTCGTCATCCAGCATTCATCAGGTTTTTTCAAAGCGTTGAAACTTCACTTTCGGTTTATTCTTCGAATTGGTGTCTGGAGACACAACGACCTTCATTATCTTCCAGATCTCCTTTGAGCGTGGTTGTTATTGTCTCGTTGATGGTTACCGGATTTAGAATGTGTTTTGGTTTGAAAGACGGTGGGAAGATTGAACGAAGTTGGGAGGTGAATCAGAGAGAGAGTTGGAGAGGAGAGGATGGACGGCGCCATGAACAGTGATTAGGGGAGGAGAAGAGGCTCTAGGGTTTTTTTCTGAGAAGTTGGAACGAGGAAGAGAGGGCTGTCAAGTGGATTGGGCCGGGCCCATTAGTCTTTCGTCCGTACACCCCTCCGTTTCTCTTCATTCACCCTCCCCCGTTTTGGTTATTGCTTGGTTGATCGGGATGAGGCCCACTACTGGTTACACCCTCCGTTTGCTTCATTCACCCCCTGTTTTTGTTTTTTTTCCAGAATTTCCCTATTGGGCTGGGCCCTAACAATTCTGCTTGGTTTTTGCTGGCTCATACCCCTGGTTGAGCAGTTTGCACCCCTTTGTTTTTATATTTCTTTTTTCCTTTATTTTCTTTTATTTAGTTTTTTTAAAAAAGAAAAAGAATATGTAATAAAGATAATGGAAAAGTATAAAAATGATAGTTTTTTAATATTTACTTTTAGGATATATTTTCTTTTAGGAGTCTTTTCTTTTAGAGGTAGTTTTAAACGTCCATTTGTTAGGGGACTTCTTTTCTTTTAGAAGTAGATTTAAATGTCCACTTGTTAGGGGGCTATTTTTCATTAGATTTTCCATAATAGATGAATAGGATTTTTAGGAGTTTATTTTCCTGTACTCAATCATTGTAATTTGTTTCAGAATATTAATAAAACGAGATTTATGTTGTGGTCTCCGTTCTACCCGTAGTTAGGCCGAACTACAGCTGCTCTGACTTTCTCTGGTGAGAATATGTAGGCATAAGATGCGATATCCTAGCGAGCACACTAACAACTAACTCTTTTGCTCTCATCGCTGCTGTGCGATCGAGACTCTCCCGCTGACGACTGATGTCATCCTTTTCTCTTGCCCGAGTGCATTTGAGACCAGACTGTAGTTCTAGTTCCCGTAGGTTCCCATACCTCGAAACCCGACATACTACGTCCGTTATACCGCAAACAGGTACACCTAAGTCTCCAATGGTCGAGCAGCGTCCACCTAACTGCTAGAATGCGTACGCTAGTATCGTCAACTTAATCTCTCACCCCCGTGTGACCGAGAACACCCTTTCTAACCATAGTTAGCCTGAACTACGTCATGCTCTGATTTCTCTGAAGAGAATACGTAGGCCCAAGACGCGACGTCTTGCCGAGCAACTAACCCGTAGTTTCCCGAACTACGTTGACTCTGATTTCTCGTTCTCTGATGAGAATACGTAGGCATAGAGTGCGACGCTCTATCGAGTCAATTTCTTTCCCGTTTAGATTTAGCAGTCGTAGATAGATTGTTTTTCACCCGTCCAAGTAAACCCAAGCAAGCATGGATCCCGTCGAGTACGACGGACGTGAGGGGTGCTAATACCTTCCCCTTGCATAACCGACTCCCGAATCCAGACAACGGTTGCGACGACCTTGTCTTACCCTTTTTCGTCAGGTTTTTCCGATCGTTTCCTTTCCCGCTCTGAGGGATAAATAACGAAAGGTGGCGAATCTTCTGTTTTGCCGGCACCTTATTTTCGCGCAAGCGACACTCAGGCACTAAGATCGGGGGGAAATCTCCCTAACACACAGACACACGTTTGCATTTGCATGAAGCATTTGCATAGCGAGCACTCTGTCGTTTTTCTAACCCTTTTTTGTATGCAGGTTGTTTCAGGTTGTTCCAGGATTGATCAAAGACCAATCCACCGCTATTCGACCAAAGCAAATCGAGCTAGAGCTATGGAGCAAGTGCAGACTGACGTTCAAGAACTCCGAGAGAGGATGGACCGCTTCATGGAGCTCATGCAAGTGGTTGCCAACGGCCAAGACCAGCTCAGAACTTTGGTCCAACCTCTGATTTCAAGGGTTGACAGCAATGGTGTACTCCATGGTGGGAATGTTCCAATCCCTCCACCTGTTGAAACTCCTCAGAATGGCATCCGTGTGACTGGGGGGAACAGTAGTAACAATGGCAATGTGATCGCTAACATGGGGCTCAATGGTAATACGACTGGCGTCGGTAATGGGAATTACAAAGCTAATGTCAATGTTGGGCTGGGCAACGGCAACATAGGTGTTGGGAATCTGTATGGGCCTCAGCCATGGTTAGAAGACCGTCAGGATGATGTGTTCTCACAGAGAGGTGCTGAAGGAGAGCTGACTGCTGAGGCACGTCTGAGGTTTAAAGCACTCGAGGACAAGATGAGGAATTTCGAGAACTTGAACACCATGGATGTTGACATGTCCAAATTGGGACTGATTGCTGATTTCAAGGTGCCTCCTAAGTTCAAGGTACCCGACTTTGAAAAGTACAAGGGCACCACTTGCCCTCGCGTCCACCTGAGATCATACTACCGGAAAATGTCTGCTCACTCTGAAGACGAGAAGTTGCTGATGCACTTCTTTCAGGATAGCTTGTCTGGGCCCTCCCTGGAATGGTACATGATTCTGGAGCCTACCAGTGTGCGCACTTGGAAGGAACTTCCTAAAGCATTCATGCACCATTACCAATATAATAGTGACTTGGCTCCGAACTGGGTCCAACTGCAGAATTTGTCGCAGAGGAACAACGAAGGGTTCAAGGAATACGCCCAGAGGTGGCGTGAATTAGCAGCTAGGGTTCAGCCGCCGATGGTTGAATGCGAGCTTATTGAAATGTTCGTAGCCACCCTTCCAGGGGTTTATTACGAGAAATTGGTCAGCAGTATGTCCGGAAGCTTCTCAGATCTCATCATCACGGGCGAGCACGTTGAAAATGGGATCAAACTGGGGGGAATTCAAGGTGATCTATCCTCAGCTGGAGGAGGAAAGAAACCGTATGGTAACAAAAGGCGAGAAGGAGAGACGAGCGCCGTGTCCAACGCTCGAAGTAAGGGTAAAGGCCAGCACCAGCAGGTGGCCTGCATAACCATCCCCGCGGTCCAACAGCCACAGCAGCAGCAGCAGCCGAATCAGCAGGGGTACAAAAAGTATCAGAACAGGACACCTCTGTCGATTCGTCACCTTGAGACGCCGCCTATGTCTTATGCTCAGCTGTTACAAACTCTGCTTCAGTTACAGCTAATCCAGAAGAGAACCTTGGCTCCCTTGAGAGGGGCACCTCCGCCAGGTTATGATGCGAATGCAACTTGTGAGTTTCACTCAGGGGCACCAGGCCACACAATAGAAAACTACAAATCCTTCAAGCACAAGGTGCAAGACATGGTGGACGCTAAGATCATCAACTTTTCAGATAATGTGCCAAACGTCACGAAGAACCCTATGCCGAATCATAGGGGAGGTGGGGTAAATGCCATTATTGAAGACGAGAGCTTGGATTTGTTGACCGATGTCAAGGATCTGAAGACACCGCTTAGCTTCGTCAAAGCCAAGCTAATGAAAAGAGGTTTCTTCCCAGGCTATGGAGAACTGTGTATGGGCTGTGCGACTCGTCCTGATGGATGTGAACAGTTGATAGAGGGGACTCAGAGTCTGATGACCGAAGGAATCTTACAGTTTAGCCGAAGGGCCGAAAACGGGTCGGGAGAGGTAATGCTGAACAAGACGATGAGGTTTCCACCATCACCATCCCTCGGCGGATGATCACTATTTCTGCACCCAGGCCGCCCACAATTACCATCACGAAGGCCGAGCCGATACCTTTTGAAAGCACCAATGCTGTCCCTTGGCATTATGGGGCAGACGTCTACTGTAATGGGCAGAAGTTGGAACTGGAACCATCTGGGTCGTCTGTGGATAGCCTAGTGGGCATTGGCGGAATCACGCGCAGCGGGAGAGTATTTGCCCCACACGAGATCGTGGCGAACAAAGCAGACAAAGTTGATGTAATTGATAAAGGAAAGAGTAAAGTCGTTGAAGAAACCCCTCGTGGGGCAGAGAAGGACTTACTTGTTAAAGACGCTGAAGAGTTTATGAGGTTGATTAAGAGGAGTGACTACAAGATCGTGGATCATCTCCATCAAACACCCTCGAAAATTTCCATCCTGAATTTGTTGTTGTGTTCTGAGGCACATTGCAACGCGCTGTTGAAGGTTTTGAATGCCACGTATGTACCGCAGGAAATATCGGTCAACTAGTTAGAAGGGGTTGTAGCCCACGTGAATGCTGGAAACGGGTTAGGGTTCACTTACCTGGAGCTGACGCCGAAGGGAAGAAACCACAACAGCGTCCTGCACATCTCGATAGAGTGTAGGGGAACGATTATGTCTCATGTGTTGGTGGACACAGGGACATCGCTCAATTTTCTTCCGAAGAAAGCATTGATGAAGTTAGATACTCGTGGATTGATTTGCACACCCAGTGACCTGGTTGTGAAGGCTTTTGATGGAACCAAACGTCATGTCTTTGGAGAGGTAACGCTACCAATCCAAGTCGGGCCGGAAACATTCGACGCAGTCTTCTACATCATGGACATCATGCCTGCCTACAGCTGTCTCTTAGGCCGGCCATGGATCCATTCTGCTGGCGCCGTAACCTCCACGTTGCACCAGAAGCTCAAGTACGCTGTCAGAGGTAGTGTCGTGACTGTATGCGGCGAGGAGGATATAATGGTGAGCCATTTGTCGTCCTTCAAGTATGTTGAGATGGATGGAGAAATCCACGAAACCCTATGTTAGGCGTTCGAAGCTGTTAAAGTCAAGAATGTGGCTCCTGTAATGACTAAGAAACCAGAGATGACTCTCTTCCTTCAAGGAAGCCCGGGCCGCTGTACAAGCCGGATCTACCCCAGGCTGGGGGCAAATTATGGAAATACCTAACAAGCAAGACAAATTTGGGTTAGGATACTCTCCTGCGGCTGAAGCCTCCTCTTCTCACAGTGCGTCGCGAGGTAAAGGGCTGATCCAGTTTACCAGTGGCGGGGTGATATTTGAAAGTGTCAACGCAGTGTCTGAAGACGGCGAGGACAGCGATTGCGACCTAGACTCTTGGATCCAGCCAAGCAAGCCAGGCGAGAGCCTCAACAACTGGTCCATCAGGGATATCATCCAAATGACAGGCAAAGAGTAATGATTTACTTTTTCCAATCATTGTACAACCCTATGTCCTAACTAGGGCATAGTGGTTTTATTGTCAGGGCCTTGTTTGATTATATACATGCATTTTACCAATAAATCAAAAGGCGTTTTTCTTCGCATTCAAATGTTGTGATCTCTGTTATTCCTGTTTTATATTTGTTTTGAAAAACAATAAAATGGCAATGGGGTTTGTGCTAACCTGCATATCCTTATTTTAAGCTTAACCCTTGTTATTGCAGGATCCACATAGTAGATGACATCGACTCTGGACCTTCTACGACTCACTTTGACTTTGATTGCCCGATCTATCAAGCCGAAGAAGAGATTGATGAAGACGAAGACCTTCCCGAAGAGTTGGCCCGCTTTTTGAAACAAGAGGAGAAAGTTATTCTGCCTCACGAGGAAGAGATGGAGATTGTGAATTTGGGTTCTGAAGAACTAGTCAGTAATGTCAGGATAGGGGCTGCATTGCAGAGTGATGTCAAGCAGAGATTGGTCGAGATGCTGAGAGAGTATAGTGACATCTTTGCTTGGTCATATGAAGATATGCCCGGACTTGACACAGACATCGTGGTCCATCACTTGCCGCTGCGAGAAGATTGTCCTCCCGTCAAGCAGAAGCTTAGGCGGACACGACCAGATATGGCCGTTAAGATCAAAGAAGAAGTGCAAAAGCAGCTTGATGCTGGCTTCTTAGCGGTCACTACTTACCCTCTGTGGGTCGCCAACATAGTGCCTGTATCGAAGAAGGACGGTAAGGTGCGAATGTGCGTCGATTATTGGGATTTGAATAGGGCGAGCCCTAAAGATGATTTCCCGCTCCCTCATATTGATGTGTTGGTCGACAATACAGCTCAGTTCTCCGTATTTTCGTTCATGGATGGCTTCTCCGGCTACAATCAGATCAAGATGGCGCCGGAGGACATGGAGAAAACTACGTTTATCACACCTTGGGGAACATTTTTCTACAAGGTAATGCCTTTCGGTCTGAAGAACGCAGGGGCCACTTACCAACGAGCAATGGTTACTTTGTTTCATGACATGATTCATCATGAGATTGAGGTCTATGTTGATGACATGATTGCAAAGTCCCAAACGGAGGAGGGACATTTGATCAATTTGCTGAAGCTTTTTGAGAGGCTTAGGAAGTTCAGGTTGAGGCTGAATCCTAACAAGTGTACTTTCGGAGTACGGTCCGGAAAACTACTGGGGTTTATCGTGAGTGAAAGAGGCATTGAGGTTGATCCTGCGAAGATAAAAGCAATACAAGAAATGCCAGCGCCAAAAACAGAAAAAGAAGTTCGTGGTTTCCTGGGAAGAATAAACTACATTGCGAGGTTTATCTCTCAGCTCATGGCCACGTGTGAACCAATGTTCAAACTGCTAAAGAAAGATCAGGCGATTATCTGGAACAAGGATTGCCAGAAGGCATTTGATAAGATAAAACAATATCTACAGGAACCTCCAATCTTGATACCCCCAGTGGCCGGAAGACCTTTAATCATGTACTTGACAGTTCTTGAGAATAGTATGGGGTGTGTTCTCGGTCAACATGACGAGACGGGTAGAAAGGAGCATGCCATTTACTATTTGAGTAAAAAGTTCACAGATTGTGAATCTCGCTACTCGATGCTGGAGAAAACATGTTGTGCACTAGCCTGGGCTGCCAAACGTTTACGACAGTACATGCTCAACCATACCACCATGCTAATTTCGAAGATGGATCCGATCAAGTACGTCTTCGAGAAGCAAGCACTTTCGGGCAGGATTGCCAGATGGAAAATGGTGTTGACGGAATATGACATTCAGTATGTTTCCCAGAAGGCCATCAAGGGAAGCGTATTGTCTGAATACCTTGCCGAGCAGTCGATCGAAGATTACCAGCCGATGAAATTTGAATTCCCTGATGAGGATATCATGTTTCTTAAAGCGAGGGACTGTGATGAACCGTTGCCCGACGAGGGGCCAGATAGGAAATCCCAGTGGAAATTGATATTTGACGGGGCGGTTAATTCTTACGGAAGTGGCATTGGGGAAATCATCACAACTCCCCATGGATCCCACATCCCGTTCACTGCGAGACTGACGTTTCCGGTCACCAATAACAAAGCGGAGTACGAAGCATGCATCATGGGTCTAGAAGAGGCAATTGATTTGAGAATCAAGAACCTAGATGTATATGGTGACTTGGCACTTGTGATCAACCAGATTAAAGGGGAGTGGGAGACTCGTCAATCGAATTTGGTGCCGTACATGAACTATGCCAGAAGGCTGCTTCCGTTCTTTGATCGAGTGGAACTCCATCATGTGCCCAGAGCAGAAAATCAGATGGCTGATGCCTTAGCCACGTTGGCTTCGATGTATAAAGTCAATTTTTGGAATGAAGCTCCAAGAATTGTCCTTTCTCGTCATGATAGACCTGCATTCGTCTTTGCGATCGAGGAAGCCTCAGATGGCAAACCATGGTTCCATGACATCCAGACCTTCCTTATGACTAAGGAGTATCCTGCAGGAGCGTCAACCCAGGATAAGAAGACTCTGAGGAGGCTGTCTGGAAATTTTTATCTCAATCCTGATGGAGTTCTCTATAAAAGAAACCATGATCTCGTGCTACTCAGATGTGTAGATGAGAAAGAAGCGAGTATGCTCATGGAAGAAGTCCATGAAGGCACATTTGGTACGCATGTCGGCGGGCATGCCATGACAAGAAAGATCCTGAGAGCAGGATACTACTGGCTGACGATGGTGTCTGATTGCTTCAGATATGCGAAGAGATGTCATAAATGCCAGATTTATGCTGATAAGATTCACGTGCCGCCGTGCCCGTTGAATGTCATGTCCTCCCCGTAGCCGTTCTCCATGTGGGGCATCGACATGATAGGCAAGATCGAGCCCACTGCATCTAATGGTCATCGCTTCATTGTAGTAGCTATCGACTACTTCACCAAGTGGGTGGAGGCAGCCTCATATGCTAATGTGACCAAGCAGGTGGTGGCTAAATTCATAAAGAGGGACATCATTTGTCGTTACGGAATTCCCGAGCGGATCATTACGAATAATGGTTCGAATCTGAATAACAAGATGATGAAGGAGCTATGCCAAAGTTTCAAGATTGAACACCACAACTCATCTCCTTACCGGCCAAAGATGAATGGCACCGTTGAAGCGGCCAATAAGAACATCAAGAAGATTGTACAAAAGATGGTTGTGACCTACAAGGATTGGCACGAGATGTTGCCGTTTGCACTGCACGGTTATCGTACAACGGTACGTACATCAACCAAGGCAACTCCTTTCTCACTAGTGTACGGTATGGAAGTTGTCCTACCGTTAGAAGTTGAGATTCCTTCTTTACGAGTTTTGGTTGACGTGAAACTCGAGGAGGCAGAATGGATTAAGAACCGATTAAACCAACTCAGCTTGATGGACGAGAAGAGGTTGGCATCGATTGCATATGGTCGTCTGTACCAAAGCCAAATGAAGAAAGCTTATGATAAGAAGGTGCGTCCTAGAAGCTTTCAGACGAGTGATCTCGTCCTGAAGAAGATTCTTCCTCCACACTCCGATCACCGGGGCAAGTGGACTCCTAATTACGAAGGTCCGTACATTGTCAGCAAGGTCTTCTCGGGAGGAGCTTTGTTGTTGTCCACGATGGATGGTGAAGATTTTGCATCCCTGGTGAACACGGACGCAGTTAAAAAATACTTTGCTTAAAGAATGACCCGCTAGAAAGAAAAAGAATATCCAGGCAAAAACGGGGCATCCCGGCGAACCATAAAAAAGGGGAAAAAAGGTTCGGGTCAAAAATTAGGGATATACAGAAAAGAATGTACACCCGCAAAGTCGAAAACCCGGATGGGCGACTTTGGCAAAAAAGGGTATCCCGGTGAATCGAAAACCCGAAAGGGCGATTCAGGCAAAAGTTAGGGATTTGAAAAAGTAAATGACTGCATTCCGCGTATGGACTTTCATTGTTAGTGGTTTGGAAGACCTGAGGGCCATTTATCTGAATCAATCTCTTCTGAAGCTGAAGCGTCGAAGAAGTATCGAAGTCGAGTGGGTCATAGAGGGATCAACTCATGGTGTTCGTCTACGCCTCATTGCCGACATTTGTCTATATACTGATGTATATTTATGTTTTTATATTTGCGCAGCTTCCTCATCCCAGGAGCTTGCATCTGTTGTAAAACATTTTTACCCATTCAAGGGTTCATTATCAATAAAATGTGTACTATTCAGCAATTCTATTTGTCTGTTTAGCATCTATCTGTTTTGTTTGCGAAAAAGAACGCCGATGTTTTTGATAAAATGCGCATACATAAACTTACTGGTCTAGGCCACTGATTGTCGAAACAATGAATTACTTGAACATTGTCACAAGATGATAACCTTGATAGGTCCCCTTTGAGAAGGGTATCTTGTCTGTTTGTTTGTGTTGTTGCAGGTGTGGCATATACCAGGCAGTGCGCCGTATGCGTCCCCAAGTAGGATGATTCCTTCTTCTCCAACAAGTTCAGTAGCACCTCCCCGTGGAGTTTGAACATGAGATCGAAAGCATTGTTATGTTTCCCCAAGCAGAGAAGATTCTCTCCCCAATCAGATGCATCCGGCAGGATCATCATCTCCCCAACACTGAGTCATATGCTGAAGTGTGCAACACTCGATAGTTCAGACTGAAGTCTCCAGGAGAATTGAGATTCCCCACAGAGTTGTACTCTCTCCGGCGAGCAGGATGATTCCTTCTTCCCCAGCCGAGTTTACAGATCCCCAAGAGAGCCGAGTCCTTGGAAAGCGTTCAGGCCATGATTGGTGCTCCCCAATAGAGTGTTGAGTAGTTGATGCTGTATCTCCCCACCGGAGTCATTATTTCCAGGAAAGCTTTGTCGCGAAGGCCATGCAGTTTATTTCTGCGCTTGACATCGTTCTCCTCAGCAGCTTATAGTTTGAATACCTAGATGAGCAGGTCTAGGTTCTAGTAGAGCTTTGTTCCCCTACAGCAGTCGACTGAAGTTCGTTTCCCCAGGAGGGATCCAATTGAGATTGGTGCGACCGTTTCTCCTCGGCAGGATGAGTCCTTCCTCTATCAGAGTGGTTCTTTCTCCTTGACAGGAGGCTTTTCCCTTCAGCATTTATTTTGCTGATGGGGTCGTAGCATTTTGCATGAATGCATAACATTTACCCTAAAAATGCATAGCATTTCCACCGTGTGGAGCATTGCGTCATAATCAAACATATGCATATGAAATATGAGCTAGGTTGTTACTGTTCTTGTTTTGCAGGTGTTCCCCGGCAGGGTGTTTGCTCAGGATGATTCCTGAAATCTCAGAAGAGTTGTTTGGCCCAAGATGATTCTTGAATTCCCCAGCGAAGTTGTGTGCTTAAGATGATTCTTAAAATCCCCAGTGAAGTCGCCAGAGAGGTTTGCTCAGGGTGATTCCTGAAATCCCCGGCAGGGTATTTGCACAGGATGATTCCTGAAATCTCCAGCAGAGTTATTGGTTCAGGGTGATTCTTGAAGTCCCCGACAGAGTCATTTGCTCAAGATGATTCTTGATGTCCTCAGCCGAGTTTATTTGCCCAGAATGATTTCTGGATCTCCGAAGCAAAGTTACTTGATAGTTCTCCAGAATCCCCAGCGGAGATGTGTCATCCCCAGCAGGTTATAAACCGAGAAGTTGAAACTTCCCGTGAAGACTTGATGATTGAAGTCCGGCAACGGTGCCGAAACCCCAGACTTACGAACGAAGTCCAACCGTGATGTCGAAGCAGTTATCTCAGCTGACGCAGAGTGCCTGATGGCAATGGTTTAGATATCCCTATTTGGTTCATGATTGACCAAGGATCCTATTCCCAACTTACTGATGAAATCCGGGTGACGCCCAAAAGTTTCTTTGAATGCCTGATGGCATGATTAACTTGATTGTTAAAAAGTTCCTACATTACCTGATGAGTCTCGAGGAATGCTTCTGCCACAATGTCACAGAATGCCTGACGGCAATATCAGCTAGGTATCGCCGGTTACCGAGTGACCAGTGATCCCTTGATGATTTGAGGAAGAAGCTGCAGGGAAATCTGATGATCATCCTGACAGAGATTTGAAAGTAGCCATTCACCAGTTCCCGAATAATCGGTGATCCCTTATTGACTTACTGATGAAGTCCGACAAAGATGTTGTCGACGTTCCTAGCGACATGATAAGTCCATAGGCGACGATAAGGAATTCTTCGGCTATGATGCAGAATGCATGACGGCATGATCAACCATCCATTACCAGTTACCGTGTAACCGGTGACCCCTTGATGACTTGAGGACGAAGATCTACAGCAAAATCAGACGATCATCCTGACGGAAATTTGAGATTAGACATTTCACTGGTTACCGTGTGACCAATTCTCCAGCTAGTTGCCGTGCAGCTATCATTTCAATTTCCGAAGATTTGTCCCCATCAGAGTACCGTGTACTTGTGCAGTTGGCAAATTTCCGGGTGTGTTGGTATTCAACCATCTCGTAACTTAATTGTTTGAGAGTCGTTCGCTTCTCACCCAGTCAGGTCCAAGCCGTTTGAATAGGGGCAGCTGTTGCACCCCAAAATTTGCCCAACTTTTCCTTACCTAGCTTATGTTTCATTTCATTCACATTAGCATTATCATTTGCATTTCATTGACATGTATGCAGGAGATCAAGAGGTATGATTACCAATTAAGATCTATACAAGACTATGAAGCCAGCTAAGAAGGTTATTCAAGTGTTCAAGGGTTGATATCCTTGTCAGAGAAGTTAAAAGATCCTCAGAGAGAATGGTTGAAACCAAGAGTGTGTGCCTCCTAACTTGAGAGTTGTGGAAAGCCATCAAATGATTCTGAGGCCCTGAGGATGGACATGAGGTCTTGAGAGAACTCATGAGAAGTGTTGAAGATTACTTTGAGGCCTATACATGTCATTGTGCAAGATTAAGAAGGCTCAGCCATGAGTGGTGCAGCTAGGGTTTGACTGGGTCAACCCTAAGTCAACTGAGGATTTGAAGAGGGTTGAGACCTAATTCAAGATCCATGTGATCATGGATTGATACATTGAGATGTTATAAGGATGATTCTAAGGTCAACTCATCATGATTAAAGAGTGTGAGAAGTTTCAGGCTTGGGTTTCTAAGGCTTGATAGTGTAAAATCCCTTAGTTTGACCCCTATCTTCAAGGCAATTTAGCTCAAGATGTGATTGTCATCTCATCTGGCCCCCAACATGAATTTTGTAAAGCATGGTCTTAGATTTAATTTGAGTGCTAGAAGTCCTTGATAGGATTTGTAGAGCTCAAGTTATGACTTTGACAAGTTACAAGTTATCTGAGGTATGTGAATTTGGAGCTTGAAAGTTGCCCAACTTGCATAACTCTTTTGCCCAAGAAGGATGCTTCCTATGAACTTTTGTCAACATGAATGTTGTTCCTTATTCTCTTAGCTTTCTAGAGAGTACTAGTAGTCCTTGATAGGATTTATAGAACTCAAGTTATGGCTTTGACAAGTCAAGGGTATTTTGGTCATTTGGAGATTACAGGTCATTTCAATCATAAGGCCATAACTCCTATTTGCAATCTTCAAATGGGAAAATGTCCAACATCAAACTTGTTCAAAATGATGTTTTAAGGCTAGCCAAGTGGTCATGAGAGGTTGGAATTGCTTGTAACTCAAAATTGCAAAATTGACTTAAAAAGGAAGAATTAAAGTTCATTAAAAGGACCAAATTTGGGATTTTTCATTTCAAGGCCAAGATAAGGCATGTAATATGTCATTTTGATTGAAAAAGGCATTTTAAAGACAATGGCAATATTACTTTTTTTTTCATTTAAGGTCAAAATCATGAAGTTGCTTTTGCTTGCTTAAGACTTAAGTAACATATGCCAAACTTCTCATAAGATCAAAACCAAGGTACAAACACATCCTAGCACTTTCATAATCTCATTTGGAGAGAATTTGGATGAAGAGCATAATGAATACAAGCTGCTGCAAGGACTGTCATACACATAGCATATCATGAGATTTTAAGTGAGATGAGATATTGAAATACTCATTGGATTGATCTAGAACTTTCTAGATCATTCAGTCATGTTCTATATATGATTATGAAGTGGTTCAGAGTGAAGGTTGGTGACAATTGAGAGAGGAGAGTGAGGTTGCATTGTGAACTTTCTTCTTGCAAATCAAAATCTGTTACAAGGTTTAAAGCCATTTCAATCCAAGATATTGATCCCAATAGCTTGCTCTGAGGTTGGTGATCAATTCCAGATCAAATTCAAGGCAAGATCATGGGAGAATTGGGAGTTGGCACTTGGATTTCTTCATCTGCAATTCATAGTCGGGTTTAAAGATTCAGAGTATTTCAATCCATTTGGTTGCATACAGAACCTTCCTTAGAGGCTAGTGAAGGAGTCTGCAAGTTCTTGAGGGTTGATTTGAAGATTCAACCACTCTGTTCACACGATTTTATCAGGTATGCAATTCTTATTCCATGGCTTAATTTAAGTAGAATTAATAGGAATTATTATGTTAGATGCATTATAGATTGATGTAGGAAGGTTTCTGGATCATCAATTTGGAGATTAGTGACCAATTAGGGTTTATGCCATTTTCGGTTGAGATCGTGTTCTTGCAAATCTTGAACTTTTAGAATGATTAAGTAGCATAGGAAGATTCCTTGTGAAATTTGGGATACGATTCATGTAGAGACCATTTGAAATGGAGGATTCTAGAGAGAGTTAGGGTTGGGGATGGTTGATCGGAGAAGTCACCAGCGGTGAATCTAGCGCGCGCAGGTGAGGAGAGTTCAAAAATTCAAAAGGAAGAAGATGATCCCAGAGCCATTGGATTAGAGGAGGACCTTTGACCAGATGAGGATCTAACGGCCACGCGTGAGGGAAAGTTTGTGAAGGACTATGAGTTACTATGAAATGCAGCGTTTCATTTAAATGTTGGTTTTGGGCTTAGTCAATAGTTGATACTCCCACCCCCCCTTATGGCCCAATCACTGAAATGAACTAGGAATAGTTGCTATCGACACCGCGCGCTTGTCATTCTCTTTTGATTTTTTTTTTCATTTCATTCATGGTTATTGGAAAATCCATAAATAATTGAAAAATGACTCAATTAATTCCATTATTTTTGTCATTGATTCATGATTGAATCTAGTTTGTTTTAGATAAATAATAATAATATTACATGAATTTTTTGAATTTATGTGCATTTTTGAATTTTAATTGATATTAAAATAATCATGGTTGATGCTTGATCTTGTTGAATTTAGTTTGATCATTTGATGATGGTTCTTGCCCTGATTTTTTGTATGTAGCTAGCAAAGATATGCATATTCCCCCTAGATTTTTCTCACATTTTTGTGATGAATATAAGTGGTAGTTTTAGGTTGAAACTTTAGGACCTCCATTTTTAGGGTTTATGGTTGATGCCTTATGATGTAGGTTTTATTTCTAGAATTTGGTGGATGATTCAACCTCTGAATTTTGTATGGTAGATTCATTATTGAATTAGGGTCCCTTAGGAATTTTTGTAGGAATTTACAATGTGGTTTTCTATTTTTCTTTGATTTTAGTTTAGGTGCTAACTTTGGATGATCCTGATGCACTAATTCAACTAGAATGACTTCTTTAGTTCCCTTAGATTAGGGTTTTGTCTCTCTTGCTCTTGGATTATGTTGAAGACAAGATTGGGCTGACATGGATGGAGTTGAAGAAGCTTGGATGTGAAGATCTTACCTTCTTTTGGTGTAGTGTTGATTAGGTGTTAAGATTAGGGTTTGTAGGCAGAGCTTCTAGATAGATTTTTTTCCTTCACAAACATGGAAGATGTTGATCACTTACATTCTTCCCTATGATGTAAGGTCCCCTTGTAAAGGCCTCATCCCTCCTTTGGTCGGATGTGTGGCTCTTTACAAGCTGGTAGAACCTTTGAGGGTCCCTTTCTCTGATGATGGGAGGCTTAGTGGTGACCTTTGGTCTTCACTCTACTGTCAATCATCCAAACTTTGCTCTTGTTAGATGAATCTTTCTCTCTTGATAGAGGATGGAATTCCTTGTTAGAAGATTGAAGGCTAAGAGTTGATACTTCTTTGTGATTGAAGATTACCCTTAGGAGCTGAAGCTTGTAGATCAAGAAGAGCAAGTTGATACTTGTAAGGAGGAGAGAGCTGAAGCTTGAAGGTCCCTGAAAGAACAAGTTGACACTTGTGAAGAAGATCAAATTGAATATGAGGGAAGAGCTGAAGCTTGAAAAAGTAGAAGAACAGGTTGATACTGGGGAGAGGAATCCATTGGAGATGGAATGAAGAAGCTGAAGCCTAAGAAAGGAGCAAGTTGATACTTGTGAGTTTAATACTTGCTATTCCCTGAGGGAACAAGTTGATACTTGCTATTGAAGAGGATAGACCTGAAGAACAGTTGCAGACTGAAGACTGAACTGTTGTCAGAAGATTGCTTTGCTGTGAAGCTGTGGAAGTTATTGATCTGCTTTCTTTCCTGTCTGTTTGCTTGCTGTGCAGCTGTATTGATGTGACTTGATTGATTTGTTTGATGCATTAGAGTAGGTTCATATCTAGACTGATGTAAGTTAGGGGCATGATTGCACTAGAGGTTGAGTTGCTCCCTCTGCTTGTATTTTTACTGTATGGCTTTGCTTGCGGGTATTCGGTAGAGCTCTGCTCCCTTGCCTATGTGGTTTGTGATTTGCTTGATGGAATTTTATTTTCTTTTATGATTGCAGTTATCCATATCTGGCTTGAGGTCGAGATGAGTTTGTGGAGGCTGATGTCCCACACACATTTCCTCCCTCACTTGCATCGCATGCATTCTACAGTTGTTTCCTGTACTGTATATCTGTTTACTGTTTAAGCTGATGCTTTATCTGTTTCTGTTTATCATTGACATGATCCCCTAGGAATCTCACTTCCTTTGATAAGGAAGTGATGATTACAACTTTAGGTTGAAACCTATGCATGATAACTTCTAGGAGTTCCCTGTTTCAAACCTCAACCATAGGATGAATCCTTTGCATGACAACATTAGGACTTGATGGTCTCCCCTTAGTTGAACCTGTTCGTTCTCTCTTCTCATCTTCAAACAAATCAAAATACAGTAATAAAGGTTAACTGACGTTGCACGTTACGAGCCTTAAGCTATCTGAGAAAGGATTGTTGGAGAGTTTCTTTTCAACAGTCTGGATGTTTAGTATGGCACCCTTTGGGTGACATGCGACGCATTCACTCTCAGGTCATAGTCTCTAGTGCGATATTAGTTGTAAACATCCATAAAAAACAGTTCTTCCGTAAAAGACAGAAAACAAACTTCAAACCTTTTTTCCCCGTGGGCCCATAATTCAAAGGAAGCTTTTCTGAAGAAAAGAGTGTCGTTAACTCCCAGTTCTGCCGCAAACGGTAACTCCTAAGTCTCCAAGGGTCGAGCTGCGTACACCAAACTGCTGGAACTGGATGTTCACTTTTGTTGTTTACTGTTGTCGCTACCGCGAAAATAAGGTGCCGGCAAAATAGAAGAGTCGCCACCTTTCGTTATTTATCCCTCAGAACGGGAAAGGAAACAATCGGAAAAACCTGACAAAAAAGGTATAAGACAAGGTCATCGCAACCATTGTCTGGGTTCGGGAGTCGGTTACGCAAGGGGAAGGTATTAGCACCCCTCACGTCCATCGTACTCGATGGGATCCATGCTTGTTGTGTTTATCTGACGGGTTGGTTTTATCTATCTACCTATCAAGGTTGGCTTGAAAAAGAGAAGAAAATGACTCGGCAAAGCATCACGCTTTATGCCTACGTATTCTAATCAGAGAATGAGAAATCAGAGTCAACGTAGTTCGGCTAACTACGGGTTACAGGGACGGTGGCTCGCCAATACGTCAGTATTGTGCCTACGTACTCTCAACGGATATGAGAGATCAGAGCTTACGTAGTTCGAGTAGGGTTAACAAACAGTTCCAGCAGTTGGATGTACGCAGCTCGACCCTTGGAGACTTAGGCGTTACCGTTTGCGGTAGAACTGAGAGTTAACGACACTCTTTTCTTCAAAAAATCTTCCTTTGAATTATGGGCCCACGGGGCCAAAAGGTTTGAAGTTTGTTTTCTTTCTTTTACGAAAGAACTGTTTTTTATGGATGTTTGCAACCAATACCGCACTAGAGACTATGACCTGAGAGTGAATGCATCGCATGTCACCCAAAGGGTGCCATACTAAACATCCAGACTGTTGGAAAGAAACTCTCCAACAATCCTTTCTCAGATAGCTTAAGGCTCGTAACGTACGACATCAGTTAACCTTTATTACTGTATTTTAATTTGTTTCAAGATGAGAAGAGAGAACAAACAGGTTCAACTAAGGGAAGACTGTCAAGTCCTATTGTTGTCATGCCAAGGATTCATCCTATGGTCGAAGTTTGAAACAGGAAACTCCTAGAAGTTATCATGCATAGGTTTCAACCTAAAGTTCTAATCGTCACTTCCTTATCAAAGTAAGTGAGATTCCTAGGGGATCATGTCAATGATAAACAGAAACAGATAAAGCATCAGCTTAAACAGTAAACAGATATACAATAAACGACTGTAAAATGCATGCAATGCAAGTGAGGGAGGAAATGTGTGTGGGGCATCAGCCTCCACAAGCTCGTCTCAACCTCAAGCCAGATATGAATAACTGTAATCATACAAGAAAATAAAATGCTATCAAGCAAACACGAGAACTGCAACCAAAGTTAAACAGTAAAAATAGAAGCAGGGGGAGCAACTCAACCTCTAGTGCAATCATGCTCCTAGCTTAAATCAGTCTAAATATGGACTTATTCTAATGCATCAAGCAAATCAAACAAGTCACATCAATACAGTTGCACAGAAAGTAAACAGACAAGAAAGAAAGCAGATCAACAGCTTCCACAGCTTCACAGCAAAGCTCCTCTGACAGTAGCTTAGTCCTCAGCCTTCAACTGCTCTTCAAGTCTATCCTCTTCAAGAGAAAATATCAGCTTGCTTCTTCAAGCTTTTACCACAAGTATCAACTTGTTCTTCTCCTTCAAGCTTCAGCTCCAAAGCATATTCCACCTTCAGGCTTCAATCCCAATAGTAAGTATCAACTTGTCCCTTCAGGCTCTCAATGCATCAAACACACAAGTATCAACTTGTTCCTCAACTTCTTCAAGCTTCAGCTCTCAAATCAATCTCAGCTTGATCTTCTTCACAAGTGTCAACTTGTTCTTCTTGGTCTTCAAGCTTCAGCTTCAATGGCAGTCTTCAGACAAAGGGAATTGCAACCTCTAGCATCTTCAATCTTCTAGGAAGGAACTCCATCCTTTAGCAAGGGAGAAATATTCATCTAACAAGAGCAGGGTTTGGATAACAGACAGCAGGGTGAAGACCAAAGGTCACCACTAAGCACTCCATCATCAGAGAAAGGAACCTTCAAAGGTTCTACCAAGTTGTGAAGAGCCACACATCCTACCAAAGGAGGGATGAGGTCTTTACAAGGGGACCTTACATCATAGGGAGGAATGTAAGTGATCAACACCTTCCATGTTTATGAAGGAAGAGAATCTATCTAGAAGCTCTACCTACAAACCCTAATCTCATCACCTAAACAACACTCAAACCACAAGAAAGGAAAACTTCACATCCAAGCTTCTTCAAGCATTCCTCAATAACCCAAGCTTGTCTTCAACATCATCCAAGAGCAAGAGAGTCAAAACCCTAATATAAGGGAACGAAAGAAATCAATCTAGTTGAATTAGCAAGTTAGGATCACCTAAAGCTTAGTATTAAAGTTAATTCTAACTAAAAATACTAAAACCAATTGTAAAATCCTACAAAAATAACTAGGGGAACCTAATTCAATCATGAATCTACCATACAAAATCCAGGGGTTGAATCATCCACCAAGTCCTAGAATTAAAACCTAAACCACTAGGTACTAAGCTTAAACCCTAAAACTAGAGCACCTAAAGTTTCAACTTAAAACTAACCCTATACTTCTTCACAAAAATGTTAGAAAATTACTAGGGGAACATGCATATCTATGATAGCTACACACAAAAAATCAAAGCAAGAATCATCACCAAATACTCAAACAAAATTCAACAAAACAAGGTATCAACCATGGCCATTTTAATATCAATTAATATTCAAAAAATGCAAATAAAATCACAAATGCATGAATTCCTAATATTTTTAATCTACAAAATTCTAGATTCAATCATGAATCAGGGGAAAAAAGTTTGGAATTAATTGAGTTAATTTCCTATTTTTTATGCATTTATTTCTAAGTCATATGAAATAATAAAAAGTAAAAGAAATTAAAAGGAATTAACAAACATGCGTGTCAAATAGCAATCCAGCTTAGTTCATTTCAAAGAGTTGAGACAACCTCTACAGTTCATCAAAACTCATAAAACAAATCATCATTTCACTCCAAATTTGATGCTGATCAAGAATCCAACCTTAGAATTATCTAATTCCCTCTCTAACTCAAAACACGATGACATTTTCAGAATTCATCCAAATCTTGAATCTCGCCATTCTTCAAATTAAAGGTCTCAATTCAATCCTCACTCTTTACTGATCAATTTCCACTATCCCATCGTGATTATTCCTTCAAGAACTTGAGATATCAACCTCAACAGAAAATGATCACACACCTATTTTGTCTCTAATTCACCAATTTCTGATCCTAAATCCAACTACATCAACAGGGGAACCTAACCACATATGAATTTCTAAGCATCTCCCTATAGTTTGAGCATAAATTCAAAGTATACCAACCTGAGTTCAGAGAGGTAACAGAGATGGTTTTTGATCACTTCAACTTCCAAGATGATGCAGACACACTCCAAATTCACTCCCAAAGCCTTTGCGCACCTTGATTTGGCTTGATTCTCCCTTGAACTCAAAACCCGATTCTCACTTGAACCTCCAAAAATTCAATGGCTCTTTCTGCAACCAGCTTCAATTGTGACCAAAAAAATGAACTGCATTCACTCAATGACTTATATAGAAACGATTGGGACTGCCTAGAACTTTCTAGAATCATCCAAATGAGATTTTGGATTTTCAAAATCTCTTCAAAATCTCATCCATGGCAATCACTATTATGGCTCCCTTTGGGCATGGCTATGCTTGTAATCAAATTCTCATGAGATATTGAATGAGTTTGATGAGTTATTTTCCTTGTTTGCAAGCCAAAGGTGGGAGCTTGATTATGTTGCTTCATCATGAAGAAATGAAATGGAATGGTATGCAAATGACCTCAAATCAAAATTCTAACATTGCCATTGTTTCTAAAATCATTTTTCCAATCAATTTGACCTATAATTTGGCTTCATTTGGTCATAAAATGAATTATTTGAATTTTTGGCCATTAAATCCTTTTAATTCTTTCTTTTTTCAAAATTTCTTGAACCAAGTCTCTCCTTGAGCCATTTCAGTGCCTCCTTGATGCATGGTCAAGGTTAAAACCCCATTTTTAGAAACTTTCTAGTTGAACAAAATTTCATTTGAGACCTCTAAGTTGGTGAAAATGGCCTATGATCACAAATGACCTATAATCACCAAATGTCCAAAATACCCTTGACTTGTCAAAGCCATAACTTGAGTTCTACAAATCCTATCAAGGACTTCTAGTACTCTATAGAAAGCTAAGAGGATAAGGAACAACATTCATGTTTACCAAAAGTTCATAGGAATCATCCTTCTTGGGCAAACGTTTCTTGCAAGTTGGGCAACTTTCAAGCTCCAAATTCACATACCTCAGATGACTTGTAACTTGTCAAAGCCATAACGTGAGCTCTACAAATCCTATAAAAAACTTCTAGTGCTCAAATTAAAGCTAAGATCATGCTCTAAAATAATCATGTTGGGGGAAAGATGAGATAACAATCACATCTTGAGTTACATTGCCTTGAAGATAGGGGTCAAACTAGGGGATTTTACACTGTCAAGCCTTAGAAACCCTAGCTTGAAACTTCTCAAACTCTTCAATCATGATGAGTTGACCTTGAAATCATCCTTAAAACATCTCAATGTATCAATCCATGATCACATGGCTCTTGGATTAGGTCTCAACCTTCTTCAAATCATCAGTTGACTTAGGGTTGACCCAGTCAAACCCTAGCTGCACCACTCATGGCTGAGGCTTCTTATCCTTGCACAATGACCTATCTAGGCCTCAAAGTGATCCTCAATACTTCTAATGAGATCTCTCAAGACCTCAAGTCTAACCTCATGGCTTCAGAATCATCTGATGACTTCCCACAACTCTCAAGTTAGGAGACACACCCTCTTGGCTTCAATCACTCTCTCTGAGGATCTTTTAACTTCTCTGCATACATGTCAATGAAATGCAAATGATAATGCTAATGTGAATGAAATGAAACATAAGTTAGGTAAAGAAAAGTTGGGCAAATTTTGGGGTGCAACAACTGCCCCTATTCAAACGGCTTGGACCTGACTGGGTGAGAAGCGAATGGCTCTCAAACAATCAAGGTGAAAGACGTTTGAATACCAACAAACCCGAAAATTTGCCAACTGCGCAAGTACACGGTACTCTGATGGGACAAATCTTCGGAAACTGAAATAATAGTTGCACGACAACTAGATGGAGAAATAATGATCTGAATCTCCGTCAAGATGATTCTCTGATTTAACGTATCATGGTGTCCTCAAATCATCAAGGGGTCACCGGTTACACGGTAACTGGCGATCTGCCAACCGCACAGGTAAACAATACTTGGATTGGTAGGAACATCTTCAAAAACTGAGCATGACAGTTGTACGACAACTCTGCTGGGGAATTGGTCACACAGTAATTGGTGAAGGGTTTAATCTCAAATCTCCGTTAGGATGATCATCTGATTTTGCTGTATATATTCGTCCTCAAGTCATCAAGGGGTCACCAGTTACACGGTAACCAGTAATGAATGGTTGATTATGCCGTCAGGCGTTCTATGACACTGCGGCGGAAGAATTCCCCGGGACTCATCAGGTCCTTAGGCACTTTTTTAACAATCAACCTATTTATGCCTTCGGGCATTCAAAGACATTTTCGGGCGTCAGCCGGACTTCGTCAGTAAGTCGGGAATAGAATTCTTGGTCAATCATGAACCAAATAAGGATATACATCTTTTACCGTCAGGCACTCCGCATCATCTGAGAGAACTGCTTCGTCAATACAGTTGGACTTCATCAGTAAGTCTGGGGTTTCGGCACCGCTGCCGGACTTCAATCATCAAGTCTTCAAGGGAAACTTCAGCTTCTCTGCTCAACCACCTGCTGGGGCTGACACATCTCCGCTGGGGGATTCTGGAGAACTATCAAGTAACTCTGCTTCGGGGGATCCAAAAATCATTCTGGGTGAATCATCTCTGCTGAGGATTTCAAGAATCATCTCGGACAAATAACTCCGCCGGAGACTTCAAGAATCATCCTGAACCAATAACTCTGCTGGAGATTTCAGGAATCATCCTGAGCAAACACTCTGCCGAGGACTCTAAGCATCAACTTGAGCAACCCTCTCTGGCAACTTCACTGGGGATCTTAAGAATCATCTTAAACAATCAACTTCGCTGGGGAATTCAAGAATCATCTTGAGCAAACCATTCTGCGGAGGAACGCCTGCAAATCAAGAACGGTAACGACCTAGCTCATGCTTCATATGCATATGTTTGACAATGGCGCAATGCTCCACACGGTGGAAATGCTACGCATTTATGGTAAATGCTATGCAATCATGCAAAATGCTATGGCCCCATCAGCAAAATAAATGCTGAAGGGAGAATCCTCCTGTCAAGGAGAAAGAACCACAATGGTGGAGGAAGGAATCATCCTGCCGAGGAGAAGAAGTCACACCAATCTCAATTGGATTCCTCCTAGGGAAACGAACATCAGTTGACTGCTGCAGGGGAATAAAGTTCTACGAGAACTTGAACCTGCTCGGCTAGGTATTCATACCCCAAACTGTCGAGGAAACGATATCAATCGCAGAAATAAACTGCACGGCATTCGCAACAAAACTTTCCTGAAGATAACGACTCCGGTGGGGAAATTCAGCATCAGCTATTCAACACTCTACTGGGGAAAACCAATCATGTCCCCAACTGCTTGCCAAGAACTCGGCTCTCTTGGGGCTCTGCAAACTCAGCTGGGGAAGTAGGAATCATCCTGCTTACAGGGGAGAGTACAACTCTGCGGGGAGACGAAGGTCCTTCGGGATACATCTGATTGGGGAGAGAATCTTCTCTGCTTGGGGAAACATACGGCGTACTGCCTGGAATATGCTATACCTGCAACAACACAAACAAACAGACAAGATACCCTTCTCAAAGGGACCTATCAAGGTTATCATCTTGTGACAATGTTCAAGTAATTCATTGTTTCAACAATCAGTGGCTTAGGCCAGTAAGTTTATGTATGCGCATTTTATCAAAAACATTGGCGTTCTCTTTCGCAAACAAAACGGATAAATGCTAAACAAGCAAACAGAATTGCTGAATAGTATACATTTTATTGATAACGAACCCCTGAATGGGCAAAAATGTTTTACAACAGATGCAAACTCCTGGAATAAGGAGGCTGCGCAAATATAAAAACATAAATATACATCAGTATATACACAAATGTCGGTAACGAGGCGTAGACGAACACCATGAGTTGATCCCTCTATGACCCACTCGACTTCGATACTTCTCCGACGCTTCAGCTTCAGAAGAGATTGATTCAGATAAGCTGCCCTCAGGTCTTCCAAACCACTCAACAATGAAAGTCCACACGCGGAACACAATCATTTTCTTTTTCAAATCCCTAACTTTTGCCTGAATCGCCCTTTCGGGTTTTCGATTCACCGGGATACCCTTTTTTGCCAAAGTCGCCCTTCCGGACTTTCGACTTTGCGGGTGTACATTTTTCTTTTATATCCCTAATTTTTTGCCCGAACCTTTTTCCTTTTTTATGGTTCGCCGGGATGCCCCATTTTTTCCTGGATATTCTTTTTCTTTCCAGCGGGTCGTTTTTTAAGAAAAGTATTTTTTAACTCCGTCCGCGTTCACCGGGGATGCAAAATCTTTGCCATCCATCATGGATAACAACAAGGCTCCTCCCGAAAAGACCTTGCTGACGATGTACGGACCTTCGTAATTGGGAGTCAACTTGCCCCGGTGATCGGATTGTGGAGGAAGAATCTTCTTCAAGACGAGATCACTCGTCTGAAAGCTTCTAGGACGCACCTTCTTGTCATAGGCTTTCTTCATTCGGCTTTGGTACAGACGACCATATGCAATCGATGCTAATCTCTTCTCATCCATCAGGCTGAGTTGGTTTAGTCGGTTCTTAATCCATTCTGCCTCATCGAGTTTCACGTCAACCAAAACTCGCAAAGAAGGGATCTCAACCTCTAATGGTAGGACAACTTCCATACCCTACACCAGTGAGAAAGGAGTTGCCCCGGTTGATGTACGTACCGTTGTACGATAACCGTATAGTGCAAATGGTAACATCTCGTGCCAATCCTTATAGGTCACAACCATCTTTTGTACAATCTTCTTGATGTTTTTATTGGCCGCTTCAACGGCGGCATTCATCTTCGGCCGGTAAGGAGATGAGTTGTGGTGTTCAATCTTGAAACTCTGGCACAGCTCCTTCATCATCTTGCTATTCAGATTCGAACTATTATCAGTAATGATCCGCTCGGGAATTCCGTAACGACAGATGATGTCCCTCTTTATGAATTTAGCCACCACCTGCTTGGTCACGTTAGCATACGAGGCTGCCTCCACCCACTTGGTGAAGTAGTCGATAGCTACTAGAATGAAGCGATGACTGTTAGATGCAGTGAGCTCGATCTTGCGTATCATGTCGATACCCCACATGGAGAATGGCCACGGGGAGGACATGACATTCAAAGGGCACGACGACACGTGAATCTTATCAGCATAAATCTAGCATTTGTGACATCTCTTCGCGAATTTGAAGCAATCCGACTCCATCGTCATCCAGTAATATCCGGCTCTCAGGATCTTTCTTGTCATAGCATGCCCGCCGGCGTGCGTACCAAATGTGCCTTCATGGACTTCTTCCATGAGTATACTCGCCTCTTTCTCATCTACACATTTGAGTAGCACGAGATCGTGGTTTCTTTTATACAAAACTCCATCAGGATTGAGATAAAAATTCCCAGATAGCCTCCTCAGAGTCTTCTTATCCTGGGTTGACGCTCCTGCAGGATACTCCTTAGTCATAAGGAAGGTCTGGATATCATGGAACCATGGCTTGCCGTCGGAGGCTTCCTCGATCGCAAAGACGAACGCAGGTCTATCAAGACGAGAAAGGACAATCCTTGGAGCTTCATTCCAAAAATTGACTTTATACATCGAAGCCAGCGTGGCTAAGGCATCAGCCATCTGGTTTTCGGCCCTGGGCACATGATGGATTTCTACTCGATCAAAGAACGGAAGTAGTCTTCTAGCATAGTTCATGTATGGCACCAAATTCAATTGACGAGTCTCCCACTCCCCTTTAATCTGGTTAATCACAAGTGCCGAGTCACCATATACATCTAGGTTCTTGATTCTCAAATAAATTGCTTCTTCTAGACCCATGATGCATGCTTCGTACTCCGCTTCATTATTGTTGACCGGAAACGTCAGTCTCGCAGTGAACGGGATGTGGGATCCATGGGGAGTCGTGATGATTGCCCCAATGCCACTTCCGTAAGAATTAACCGCCCCATCAAATATCAATTTCCATTGGGATTTCCTGTCCGGACCCTCGTCGGGCAACGGTTCATCGCAATCTTTTGCCTTGAGAAACATGATGTCCTCATCGGGGAATTCAAATTTCATCCGCTGATAATCCTCGATCGACTGTTCGGTGAGGTATTCAGACAATACACTTCCCTTGATGGCCTTCTGGGAAACATACTGAATGTCATATTCCGTCAACATCATTTGCCATCTGGAAATCCTGCCCCAAAGCGCTTGCTTCTCGAAGACGTACTTGATCGGATCCATCTTCGAAATTAGCATGGGGGTATGGTTGAGCATGTACTGTCGTAAATGTTTGGCAGCCCAGGCTAGTGCACAACATGTCTTCTCCAGCATCGAGTAACGAGATTCACAATCTGTGAACTTTTTACTCAAATTGTAAATGGCATGCTCCTTTTCTGCCCGTCTCGTCGTGCTGACCGAGAACACACCCCATACTATTCTCAAGAACTGTCAAGTACATGATTAAGGACCTTTCGGCCACTGGGGGTATCAAGATCGGAGGTTCCTATAGATACTGTTTTTTCTTATCAAATGCCTTCTGGCAATCCTCGTTCCAGATAATCGCCTGATTTTTCTTTAGTAGTTTGAACATCGGTTCACACGTGGCTGTGAGCTGAGAAATAAACCTTGCAATGTAGTTTATTCTGCCCAGGAAACCACGAACTTCTTTTTCTGTTTTTGGCGCTGGCATTTCTTGTATCGCTTTTATCTTCGCAGGATCAACCTCAATGCCTCTTTCACTCACGATAAACCCCAGTAGCTTTCCAGACCGTACTCTGAAAGTACACTTGTTAGGATTCAGCCTCAACCTGAATTTCCTAAGCCTCTCAAAAAGCTTCAGCAAATTGACCAGATGTCCCTCCTCCGTTTGGGACTTCGCAATCATGTCATCAACATAGACTTCAATCTCATGATGAATCATGTTATGAAACAAAGTAACCATTGCTCGTTGGTAAGTGTCCCCCGCGTTCTTCAGACCGAAAGGCATTACCTTGTAGCAAAATGTTCCCCAAGGGGTAATAAACGTAGTTTTCTCCATGTCCTACAGCGCCATCTTGATCTGATTGTAGCCGGAGAAGCCATTCATGAACGAAAATACGGAGAACTGAGCTGTATTGTCGACCCACACATCAATATGAGGCAGCGGGAAATCATCTCTAGGGCTCGCCCTATTCAAATCCCGATAATCGACGCACATTCGTACCTTACCGTCCTTCTTCAGTACAGGCACTATGTTGGCGACCCACGGAGGGTAAGTAGTGACCGCTAAGAAGCTAGCATCAAGCTGCTTTTGCACTTCTTCTTTGATCTTAACGGCCATCTCTGGTCGTGTCCTCCTAAGCTTCTACTTAACGGGAGGACAATCTTCTCGCAGCGGCAAGTGATGGACCGCGATGTCAGTATCAAGTCCGGGCATATCTTCGTATGACCAAGCAAATATGTCACTATACTCTCTCAGCATCTCGACCAATCTCTGCTTGACATCACTCTGCAATGCAGCCCCTATCCTGACATTCCTGACTAGTTCTTCAGAACCCAGATTCACAATCTCAATCTCTTCTTCGTGGGGTAGGATAACTTTCTCTTCTTGTTTCAACAAGCGGGCCAACTCTTCGGGAAGGTCTTCGTCTTCATCAATCTCTTCTTCAGCTTGATAGATCGGGCAATCGAAGTCGAAGTGAGTCGTAGAAGGTCCAGAGTCGATGTCATCTGCTATGTGGATCCTGCAATAACAAGGGTTAAGCTTAAAACAAGGATATGCAGGTTAGCACAAACCCTATTGCCATTTTATTATTTTTCAAAACAACTATAAAACAGGAATAACAGAGATCTCAATATTTGAATGCGAGGAAAAACGCCTTTTGATTTATTGATAAAATGCATGTACATAATCAAACAAGGCCCTGACAATAAAACCACTATGCCCCGGGTAGGACATAGGGTTGTACAATGATTGGAGAAAGTAAATCATTACTCTTCGCCTGTCACTTGGATGGTATCCCTGATGGACCAGTTGTTGAGGCTCTCACCTGGCTTGCTTGGCTGGATCCAAGAGTCTAGGTCGCAATCACTGTCCTCGCCGTCTTCAGACACTGCGTTGACACTTTCAAATATCACCCCGCCACTGGTAAACTGGATCGGCCCTTTACCTCGCGACGCACTGCGAGAAGAGGAGGCTTCAGTCGCAGGAGAGTATCCTAACCCAAACTTGTCCTGTTTGTTAGGTATTTCTAGAATCTGCCCCCACCCTGGGGTAGATCCGGCCTGAACAACGGCCTGGGCTTCCTTGAAGGAAGAGAGAGTCATCTCTGGTTTTTCAGTGATTACAGGAGCCACGTTCTTGACTTTAAGCTTCGAACGCCTGACATAGGGTTTCGTGGATTTCCCCATCCATTTCAACATGCTTGAAGGACGACAAATGGCTCACCATTATGTCTTCCTCGCCACATATAGTCACGATGCTGCCTCCGACAGCATACTTGAGTTTCTGGTGCAACGTGGAGGTCACGGCGCCAGCCGAATGGATCCATGGCCGGCCTAGGAGACAGCTGTAGGCAGGCATGATGTCCATAATGTAGAAGACTGCGTTGAAAGTTTCCGGCCCAACTTGGATTGGCAATGTTACCTCTCCAAAGACATGACGCTTGGTTCCATCGAAAGCCTTCACAACCAGGTCACTGGGTGTGCAGATCAATCCTCGAGTATCTAAATTCATCAATGCTTTCTTCAAAAGAACATTGAGCGATGACCCAGTGTCCACCAACACATGAGACATAACCGTTCCTATACACTCTATCGAGATGTGCAGGGCGCTGTTGTGGTTTCTTCCCTTCGGCGTCAGCTTCAGGTCAGTGAACCCTAACCCGTTTCCAGCATTCACGTGGGCTACGATCCCTTCCAACTGATTGACCGAGATTTCCTGCGGTACATACGTGACATTCAAAACCTTTAACAGTGCATTGCGATGTGACTCCAAACACAACAGCAAATTCAGGATGGAAATTTTCGAGGGTGTTTGATGGAGGTGATCCACGATCTTGTAGTCACTCTTCTTGATCAACCTCATGAACTCTTCAGCGTCCTTAACAAGTAAGTCCTTCTCTACCCTGCGAGGGGTTTCTTCAACGGCTTTACTCTTTCCCTTATCGGTTACTTCAGCTTTATCCGATTTATCCGCCACAATCTCAAGTGGAGCAAACACTCTTTCGCTGCGTGTGATTCCACCGATTCCCACTAGGTTATCCACAGACTGCCCAGATGGTTCTAGCTCCAACTTTTGTCCGTTGCAGTAGACGTCTGCCCCATAGTGCCACGGGACAGCGTTGGTGCTTTCAAAACGTATCGGCCCAGCCTTGGTGATGGTAATGGTTGGCGGCCTGAGTGCAGAAATGGTTATCGTCTGGCGAGGGATGGTGATGGTGGCAACCTCATCATCTTGCTTCAGCATTACCTCTCCAGATTCACATTCGGCCCTTCGGCTAAACTGCAAGATTCCTTCGGTCATCAGACTCTGAATCCCCTCCGTCAACTGTTCGCACCCATCAGGACGAATCGCACAGCCCATACACAATTCTCCACAGCCTGGAAAGACGCCTCTCTTCATCAGCTTAGCCTTAACGAAGCTAAGCGGTGTCTTCAGATCCTTGACATCAGTCAACACATCTAGATCCTCTTCTTCAATAATGGCATTCACCCCACCTCCCCTATGATTCGGCATAGGGTTCTTCGTGACATTTGGCACATTATCTGAGAAATTGATGATCTTAGCATCCACCATATCTTGCACCTTGTGCTTGAAGGCTTTGCAGTTTTCTATCGTGTGGCCTGGTGCCCCTGAGTGAAACTCACATGTTACATTCGCATCATAACCCAGCGGAGGTGCCCCTGTCAAGGGAGCCAGGGTTCTCTTCTGGACTAACTGCAACTGAAGCAGAGTTTGTAATAGCTGAGCATAAGACATGGGTGGTGTCTCAAGGTGACGATTCGATAGAGGTGCCCTGTTCTGATACTTTCGGTACCCTTGCTGATTCGGTTGCTGCTGCTGCTGTGGCTGGGGTTGTTGGACAGTAGGGATGGTTATGCTAGCCACCTGCTGGCGAGGGCCTTTACCTTTCCTTCGAGCGTTAGACACGGCGCTCGTCTCTCCTTCACGCCTCTTGCTACCATATGGTTTCTTTCCTCCTCCAGCTGAGGATAGATCAACACCTTGAATTTTCCCCAACTTGATCCCATTTTCAACGTGCTCGCCGGTGATGATGAGATCTGAGAAACTCCCTGACATACCGCTGACCAATTTCTCATAATAAACCCCTGGGAGAGTGGCTACAAACATTTCAACAAGTTCTCGTTCAACCATCGGCGGCTGAACTCTAGCTGCCAATTCACGCCACCGCTGGGCGTATTCCTTGAACCCTTCGTTGTTCCTCTGTGACAAATTCTGCAGTTGGACTCGGTTCGGAGCCAAGTCACTGTTATATTGGTAATGGTGCACGAATGACTCAGCAAGTTCCTTCCACGTGCGCACACTGGTAGGCTTCAAACTCATGTACCATTCCAAAGATGGCCCAGACAAGCTATCCTGAAAGAAGTGCATCAGCAACTTCTCGTCTTCAGAGTGAGCGGACATCTTTCGGTAGTATGACCTTAAGTGGACACGAGGGCAGGTGGTGCCCTTGTATTTCTCAAAGTCGGGTACCTTGAATTTAGGAGGCACCTTGAAATCAGCAATCAATCCTAATTTAGACATGTTGACCCCCATAGTGTTCAGGTTCTCGAAATTCCTCATCTTGTCTTCGAGTGCCTTAAACCTCAGACGTGCTTCAGCAGTCAGCTCTCCTTCAGCACTCTTCTGCGAGAACAAATCTTCTTGACGGTCTTCTAACCATGGCTAAGGCCCATACAGGTTCCCAGCACCTGTGTTGCCGTTTCCCAGACCAACATTGACATTAGCTTCAAAATTTCCATTACCGACGCCAGTCGTATTACCATTGAACCCCATGTTAGCGATCACATTGCCGTTACCACTACCGTTCCCCTCGGTCACGGGGATGCCATTCTGAGGAGTTTCAACAGGTGGAGGGGTCGGAACATTCCCACCATGGAGTACACCATTGCTGTCAACCCTTGAAATCAGAGGTTGGACCAATGTTCTGAGCTGGTCTTGGCCGTTGGCAACCACTTGCATGAGCTCCATAAAGCGGTCCATCCTCTCTCGGAGTTCCTAAACGTCAGTCTGTACTTGTTCCATTGCTCTAGCTTGATTCGCCCTGGTCGGATAGCAGTAGATTGGTCTTTGATCAATCCTGGAACAACCTGCATACACAAAGGGTTAGAAAAACGACAAAGTGCTCGTTATGCAAATGCGAACGTGTGACTGTGCGTTAGGGAGATTACCCCCCCCCCCCCCCCCCCCGATCCTAGTGCCTGAGTGCCAGTGCTGATAATAAGAAGTCCGAGTCCTGTCATGGAAATAACATCCCATATATATAAAGAAAACCCATCACGGCAGCATACAACGTCACCGAGTACAAGCAGAATCAATAGCATGACCTCGACCAACAAGCCTGGTGATGGTCATCATACAACAACGATCAAAACAAAAGGATTACAAATATAGTCAAGCACGACCACGGGCTTGAAACTCTTCTAACAGATCCCTCGTTTCCGGATGATCAGGCTGAGTGAGCAACCCTTTAACGAGTAACTCCCTTTGGCTAATAGTGTATTGGAGACCTTCAACTGAGTCTTCCCATGCTCCTTCGCCGAAACAATCTTCTAACTTCCGCTTCTTGGATTCAAACGTCAGTTTGTGCTCCTTCAAGTTAGCAAGAGCCTTGTTGAGCAAGCCTTCAGCGGCGTATCTGCGAGCGGTTTCTTCATCAAACCTCTTATCACTAGCCTTCACCTAGGCTTTCAACTTGGAGATCTGCTGCTTCAGCTTATCCTCCTGTTCCTTGCCGTTGGCTAGGGCGGCCTTCCAATGCTGACTAAACTTGGATATTCTCCGGTACGCTTCATCCAAGTGTTGCTTCTTAGTGGCCAGTACGTCATTGACAGCTTTGAAGTCCCGACCCAAACGCTCGCGCTCAGCCATCTGCTTAGTCAAATCCGTCCCTAACTGGTTTACCAGCTCTGTTTGCCTCTTGAAGGAATGGACGGCTTCGCTTCTCTCGCCTCTGAATTGAGCCAATTATTTTTTCAGTTCTTCATTTGCCTTCTTCAGCTTCTCTCGCTCAGCTAACACCTGATTGTACTGCTAAATACGCACGGTGGTAGGCTTTTCAATCACTGGAGGGCTTTCTGGCTGGGCAGGTGGAAACGGCATCCCTTTCATATCTGCTCTAGCTCTAATCCAGGTCACATACGGAGCGTAGGCTTGGCTATTACTCTTTCTCAGCAACGGTTTTCCCCACTTACTGATACCATTCCAAGCATGCTGAAGCTTAGATAACATATCCCCCTCTAGAAGACCGGTGAGGTACAGAGATTCCTGCACCTCGTCATCCTTCGGTGGAGCTCTCAAAGCATAAGCAAACTGTCGGACCAGCAGAGATGGATTATAGTTGATACAGCCCTTCCTGCCTATCAAAGGCACATTCAGAAACCCGCTGCAGCTGAAGATAATCTCAGTACCCAACCTATCTTTATCAAACCAGGCAATATCCTCCGCTGATAGACTCACCAAGTGCTCAGACCACTCAGTTGTGGCTGCGGACGAAGCAAAGGGACCTTTCTTGGGTAGGTGACTATCAAGCCATCTATAGAGTAGGGGCACACAGCACGAGACATTCTTGCCCCTTCTATTCTCGTTCTTGTAGTGGATGAAATGATAGACATCTCCTATCAAGGTAGGGACTGGATTTCCTGATGCAAAGATGTGAAAGGCGTCGAAGTCTACAAAGTCGGGCATATTGGGGAACGAAATGATGCCATATATGCACAGAGCAAGAATAGCGTTGAACACGATCCAACAACCGTCTTTGGCACACTGCTGGGCCTTTCCCACTCAGAACTGCAAGGAGAAACCAGGAACCCTGTTCCAACTAGACAAGACCAACTCGGAGGCATCCAGATGAAGTGAAGGAGCTAGACTAGCTAGATTAGGCTCAGCATCCATATGAACAAAGGGCATCTGACTCTTGATAGGCACACCTAACAAATCAGCATACTCCTCTAGTGTGGGTGCGAGAATAAAGTCCGGGAAAGTAAAGAATCTCAAAGGAGGATCGTAGAACTGCAGCAAGGCGTGCAACCCATTCAACTCAAACACATAGGGTTTACGAACCAGGCTGAGCAGTTTCCCATAAGCCTTTCTGAATTCACCTTTCACAGAATCATCTGTCAAAGCAATCAAACCAGTCAGCTGAACAACATTAGGAGTGGGGAGCTTGTAGGCCACAGTCTTCCTCAAAGAACCCATAATAGCACAATAGAAGGCAAGAAAACCTGAACCGGGGGAAAAGGTACCTGCAACACAGACACACGTTAATGAAATGCAAATGAGTATGCAAAACAATACAAAATGCAATCATGCAGCAGGAGATCAAGACGACTGTGTTGTTGAGGTGATGCAGGTTCTGTATCGACAAAACCACAATACTGTTCTGTCAAGAACAACCACTATCTCTGATAAGAAGAAAACCCTGATATCGGACTATAAATCTGCTCTGTCAAGAACACACATATATCTGATGACAAGAACTTCTGATACAAGACCATAAATCTGCTCTGTCAAGAACAAATACACATCTGATGATGAGAACCTCTGATACCAACAAAACTGATTCACTATCAAGAAAACCGGGTAGTCTGAAGGTTGAGGTTTCCTGCAACAAACCCGACCCTGCTTATAGGTATGGACCTAAACTGACACAACTTCGACATCCTATGCGGTCATCAGCGTCACAAACATTCAAGAGGGGTGATACGATACCCAGAAGGTGTGGCATCACCATCTCCTGAAGCGGCCTCACTTAGCTGAATCCCAAATGATCGGTCCCCATAGTCGACAATCCTCCAAACCAACAATCCCTCAGGCCCAAAGGGCCGGAAAAGAAGTCAACCGGGAGAACCTCGTCTGAGCGTGGATTTCATGAGACACTAGTGCCTGCAAAGCAAGCACGCGCCCACTAATTTCCAGAACTAATGCTAGGTACACTCAAGTCTGGGTCTGGCTTCTCACTCATCAGAATGCCCCTCCAACAACAGCACAGATAATCATATCATACTGAAAATAAAATGCGGGAAATAAATTGCGATAAACAAACACAACCCAACAAGTAATCATACAAGCGCTAGGATTGACTCTCGCAGGGGACGTTGGATCCCCAAACTGACTCGCATATGGGATGTTGGATCCCAGGAAACTATCAAGTCCCCAACAGAGTCGCCAGCTGTCGCTACCGTGAAAATAAGGTGCCGGCAAAACAGAAGAGTCACCACCTTTCGTTATTTATCCCTCAGAACGGGAAAGGAAACGATCGGAAAAACCTGACGAAAAGGTATAAGACAAGGTCATCGCAACCATTGTCTAGGTTCGGGAGTCGGTTACGCAAGGGGAAGGTATTAGCACCCCTCACTTCCATCGTACTCGATAGGATCCACGCTTGTTGTGTTTATCTGACGGGTTGGTTTTACTATCTACCTATCAAGGCTGGTCTGAAAAGGAAAAGAAAATGACTCGGCAAAGCGTCGCACTTTATGCCTACGTATTCCCATCAGAGAATGAGAAATCAGAGTCAACATAGTTCGGCTAACTACGGGATACGGGAAAGGTGGCTCGCCAATACATCAGTATTGTGCCTACGTACTCTCAACAGATATGAGAGATCAGAGCTTACGTAGTTCGGGATAACACGGATTACGGGAATTCAGATTCATCTGTTTTTCCGAGTAGGGTTAACAAACAGTTCCAGCAGTTGGATATACGCAGCTCGACCCTTGGAGACTTAGGCGTTACCATTTGCGGTAGAACTGAGAATTAACGACACTCTTTTCTTCAGAAAAGCTTCCTTTGAATTATGGGCCCACGGGGCCAAAAGGTTTGAAGTTTGTTTTCTGTCTTTTACGAAAGAACTGTTTTTTATGGATGTTTGCAACCAATACCGCACTAGAGACTATGACTTGAGAGTGAATGCATTGCATGTCACCCAAAGGGTGCCATACTAAACATCCAGACTGTTGGAAAGAAACTCTCCAACAATCCTTTCTCAGATAGCTTAAGGCTCGTAACGTACGACGTAAGTTAACCTTTATTACTGTATTTTAATTTGTTTCGAGATGAGAAGAGAGAACAAACAGGTTCAACTAAGGGGAGACTGTCAAGTCTTACTGTTGTCATGCCAAGGATTCATCCTATGGTCGAAGTTTGAAACAGGGAACTCCTAGAAGTTATCATGCATAGGTTTCAACCTAAAGTTCTAATCGTCACTTCCTTATCAAAGGAAGTGAGATTCCTAGGGGATCATGTCAATGATAAACAGAAACAGATAAAGCATCAGCTTAAACAGTAAACATATATACAGTAAACGACTGTAAAATGCATGCAATGCAAGTGATGGAGGAAATGTGTGTGGGGCATCAGCCTCCACAAGCTCGTCTCAACCTCAAGCCAGATATGAATAACTGTAATCATACAGGAAAATAAAATGCTATCAAGCAAACACGAGAACTGCAACCAAAGCCAAACAGTAAAAATATAAGCAGGGGGAGCAACTCAACCTCTAGTGCAATCATGCTCCTAGCTTAAATCAGTCTAAATATGGACTTATTCTAATGCATCAAGCAAATCAAACAAGTCACATCAATACAGTTGCACAGAAAGTAAACAGACAAGAAAGAAAGTAGATCAACAGCTCCCACAGCTTCACAGCAAAGCTCCTCTGACAGTAGCTTAGTCCTCAGCCTTCAAGTGCTCTTCAAGTCTATCTTCTTCAAGAGAGAATATCAGCTTGCTTTTCATGCTTTTACCACAAGTATCAACTTGTTCTTCTCCTTCAAGCTTCAGCTCTAAAGCATATTCCACCTTCAGGCTTCAATCCCAATAGTAAGTATCAACTTGTTCCTTCAGGCTCTCAATGCATCAAACACACAAGTATCAACTTGTTCCTCAACTTCTTCAAGCTTCAGCTCTCAAATCAATCTCAGCTTGATCTTCTTCACACGTGTCAACTTATTCTTCCTGGTCCTCAAGCTTCAGATCCAATGGCAGTCTTCAGACAAAGGGAAGTGCAACCTCTAGCATCTTCAATCTTCTAGCAAGGAACTCCATCCTCTAGCAAGGGAGAAAGATTCATCTAACAAGAGCAGGGTTTGGATAACAGACATCAGGGTGAAGACCAAAGGTCACCACTAAGCACTCCATCATCAGAGAAAGGAACCCTCAAAGGTTCTACCAACTTGTGAAGAGCCACACATCCTACCAAAGGAGGGATAAGGTCTTTACAAGGGGACCTTACATCATAGGGAGGAATGGAAGTGATCAACACCTTCCATGTTTATGAAGGAAGAGAATCTATCTAGAAGCTCTACCTACAAACCCTAATCTCATCACCTAAACAACACTCAAACCACAAGAAAGGAAAACTTCACATCCAAGCTTCTTCAAGCATTCCTCAACAACCCAAGCTTGTCTTCAACATCATCCAAGAGCAAGAGAGGCAAAACCCTAATCTAAGGGAACTAAAGAAATCAATCTAGTTGAATTAGCAAGTTAGGATCACCTAAAGCTTAGTATTAAAGTTAATCCTAACTAAAAATACTAAAACCAATTGTAAAATCTTACAAAAATAACTAGGGGAACCTATCAATCATGAATCTACCATACAAAATCCAGGGGTTGAATCATCCACCAAGTCCTAGAAATAAAACCTAAACCACTAGGTACTAAGCTTAAACCCTAAAACTAGAGCACCTAAAGTTTCAACTTAAAACTAACCCTAGACTTCTTCACAAAAATGTGAGAAAATTACTAGGGGAACATGCATATCTATGCTAGCTACACACAAAAAATCAAGGCAAGAATCATCACCAAATACTCAAACAAAATTCAACAAAACAAGGTATCAACCATGGCCATTTTAATATCAATTAATATTCAAAAAATGCAAATAAAATCACAAATGCATGAATTCCTAATATTTTTAATCTACAAAATTCTAGATTCAATCATGAATCAGGGGAAAAAGTTTGGAATTAATTGAGTTAATTTCCTATGTTCTATGCATTTATTTCTAAGTCATATGAAATAATAAAAAGTAAAAGAAATTAAAAGGAATTAACAAACATGCGTGTCAAATAGCAATCCAGCTTAGTTCATTTAAAAGAATTGGGCCAAAGGGGGTGTGGATAGCAGTCTGAGTCCTAAGCCCAAAACAATCAATTAATGAAACGGTGCGTTTCATTGGGAAATCTCTCTTCAGAGTTTGAGATGCAATCGTGAACTTCCATTGCTCGCCTGAGTCAAAAGTCCAACACTCATCCAACGGCCATGGCTCATCGTCCCCATTTGAACTCAGTTTTGGGGGAAAACACATACGGTGGCCTGAACAGTGGCGCCACCGTCTTCTCCGGTGAGACAACCTCTACAGTTCATCAAAACTCATAAAACAAATCATCATTTCACTCCAAATTTGATGCTGATCAAGAATCCAACCTTAGAATTATCTAATTCCCTCTCTAACTCAAAACACGATGACATTTTCAGAATTCATCCAAATCTTGAATCTCACCATTCTCCAAATTAAAGGTCTCAATTCAATCCTCACTCTTCACTGATCAATTTCCACTATCCCATCGTGATTATTCCTTCAAGAATCTTGAGATATCAACCTCAACAGAAAATGATCACACACCTATTTTGTCTCTAATTCACCAATTTCTAATCCTAAATCCAACTACATCAACAGGGGAACCTAACCACATATGAATTTCTAAGCATCTCCCTATAGTTTGAGCATAAATTCAAAGTATACCAACCTGAGTTCAGAGAGGTAACAGAGATGGTTTTTGATCACTTCAACTTCCAAGATGATGCAGACACACTCCAAATTCACTCCCAAAGCCTTTGCACACCTTGATTTGGCTTGATTCTCCCTTGAACTCAAAACCCGATTCTCACTTGAACCTCCAAAAATTCAATGGCTCTTTCTGCAACCAGCTTCAATTGTGACCAAAAAAATGAACTGCATTCACTCAATGACTTATATAGAAATGATTGGGAATGTCTAGAACTTTCTAGAATCATCCAAATGAGATTTTGGATTTTCAAAATCTCTTCAAAATCTCATTCATGGCAATCACTATTCTGGCTCCCTTTGGGCATGTCTATGCTTGTAATCAAATTCTCATGAGATATTGAATGAGTTTGATGAGTTATTTTCCTTGTTTGCAAGCCAAAGATGGGAGCTTGATTATGTTGCTTCATCATGAAGAAATGAAATGGAATGGTATGCAAGTGACCTCAAATCAAAATTCTAACATTGCCATTGTTTCTAAAATCATTTTTCCAATCAATTTGACCTATAATTTGACTTCATTTGGTCACAAAATGAATTATTTGAATTTTTGGCCATTAAATCCTTTTAATTCTTTCTTTTAATTCTCTCTTTGAGCAACTTTCTAGTTGAACAAAATTTCATTTGAGACCTCTAAGTTGGTGAAAATGGCCTATGATCACAAATGACCTATAATCACCAAATGTCCAAAATACCCTTGACTTGTCAAATCCATAACTTGAGTTCTACAAATCCTATAAAGGACTTCTAGCACTCTCTAGAAAGCTAAGAGGATAAGGAACAACATTAATTTTGACCAAAAGTTCATAGAAATCATCCTTCCTGGGCAAACGTTTCTTGCAAGTTGGGTAACTTTCAAGCTCCAAATTCACATACCTCAGATGACTTGTAACTTGTCAAAGCCATAACGTGAGCTCTACAAATCCTATCAAAGACTTCTAGCACTCAAATTAAATCTAAGATCATGCTCTACAACAATCATGTTGGGGGCAAGATGAGATAACAATCACATCTTGAGTTACATTGCCTTGAAGATAGGGGTCAAACTAGGGGATTTTACACTGTCAAGCCTTAGAAACCCTAGCTTGAAACTTCTCAAACTCTTCAATCATGATGAGTTGACCTTGAAATTATCCTTAGAACATCTCAATGTATCAATCCATGATCACATGGCTCTTGGATCAGGTCTCAACCTTCTTCAAATCATCAGTTGACTTAGGGTTGACCCAGTCAAACCCTAGCTGCACCACTCATGGCTAAGGCTTCTTATCCTTGCACAATGACCTATCTAGGCCTCAAAGTGATCCTAAATACTTCTCATGAGCTCTCTCAAGACCTCAAGTCTAACCTCATGGCTTCAGAATCATCTGATGACTTCCCACAACTCTCAAGTTAGGAGACACACCCTCTTGGCTTCAATCACTCTCTCTGAGGATCTTTTAACTTCTCTGACAAGGATATCAACCCTTGAACACTTGAATAACCTTCTTTGCTAGAATTGAAAGTCTTGTGTAGTAATCATACCTCTTAATCTCCTGCATACATGTCAATGAAATGCAAATGATAATGCTAATGTGAATGAAATGAAACATAAGCTAGGTAAAGAAAAGTTGGGCAAATTTTAGTGTGCACTTGTTAGGGTTCAGCCTCAACCTGAACTTCCTAAGCCTTTTGAACTGTTTCAGAAGATTACCCAAATGCTCTTCCTCCGTCTGGGATTTGGCAATCATATCATCAACATAAACATCGATCTTTTTGTGCATCATGTCATGAAAGAGAGTCGTCATAACACGTTGATATGTTGCGCCAGCATTCTTCAATCCGAAGGGCATCACTTTGTAGTAAAATGTTCCCCAGGGAGTAATGAAGGTAGTCTTCTCCATGTCTTCTGGCGCCATTTTGATCTGATTATAGCCCGAGAAGCCGTCCATGAAGGAGAATACGGAGAACTGAGCAGTGTTATCAACCAGCACATCAATGTGAGGAAGTGGAAAGTCGTCTTTCGGGCTCGCCCTATTCAAATCACGGTAGTCTACACACATTCGCACTTTACCGTCTTTCTTTGGCACTGGTACTATATTAGCGACCCATGACGGATAAGTTGTAACTGCTAGGAAACCAGCATCCCACTGTTTTTGAACTTCCTCCTTGATTTTTACAGCCATGTCTGGTCTGGTTCTTCTAAGTTTCTGTTTAACAGGCGGACATTCCTCTCGCAACGGCAGACGGTGCACCACCATGTCCATATCCAACCCAGGCATATCCTCGTACGACCAAGCAAATATATCACTATACTCTCGCAGTATTTCAATCAGCCTTTGCTTGATGTCGCTCTGCAGCGCAACCCCTATACGGATATTTCTCACAACTTCTTCTGACCCCAAGTTAATGATCTCAATTTCCTCCTGATGAGGCAGAATGATTCTCTCTTCCTGTTTCAACAAACGAGTCAGCTCCTCTGGCAGGTCACTATCGTCAACAATCTCTTCCTCTGCTTGGAATACCGGGTGCTCCAAGTCGAAGCGAGTCATAGGCGGTTCGTATGAGCTGTCATCTGAAATATTAGTCCTGCAAAGGAAATGGTTAAACGCTTCAACACGCAAACAAAGCAAATAACCACGTTGCCATTTATTGTTAAAGAAAAAAAAAGAAAAACAGGGATCACAATATTTGAATATGAAAAACGCCTTTATTTCATGATTAAAACAGTGCAATACACATAATCAAGCAGTCCTAATGCAACATCACTATGCCCCGGGTAGGACACAGGATTATTCAACAATTGATAAAACAAATCATTATTGTTTAAAAGTCACTGGGACAGCTTCCCGGATGGACCAGTTGCAGGGACTTTGTCCTGGCACGCTTGGCTTGATCCACGCGTCCATATCGCAGTCGCTATCTCCGTCTTTAGCATCGGAAATAGCGTTGATAGTCTCAAAGCACACCCCTCTTGGCGTAATCGTGACCGGTCCCTTGAACTTGGGCGCTCCTGAAGCGGACGCTGACGACCTCGGTGGATACCCTAGCCCAAACTTGTCATTCTTCACGGGAATTTCCAATACCTTCCCCCAACCTTTAGTCTCACCGGCCTGCACTAAAGCCTGAGCCTCTTTGTAAGATGACACTGCCACATCTGATATTTTGCTGGAACCCGGAGATTTGTCTTTAATCCGCAACCCCTCGAAGGCCTGACACGGTGTCTCGTGTATTTCTCCGTCGACTTCAACATATCTGAATGATGATAGGTGACTGACCAAAATATCCTCCTCCCCGCAAACGGTAACAACACTATCACCCAGCATGTATTTCAACTTCTGATGCAAAGTGGACGTTACGGCCCCTGCAGCGTGGATCCATGGGCATCCAAGAAGGCAGCTATAAGCTGGATGGATATGCATGATGTAGAATTCAGTATAAAAAATCTCTGGCCCCACCTACAACGGTAACGTTATTAACCCAAACACTGACCTTTTCATTCCGTCAAACGCCCTCACAACCAAATCGCTGGGCGTGCAAATAACTCCCCGTATGTCCAACTTCATCATGGCTTTCTTTGGCAATACATTCAGCGACGACCCAGTATCCACCAATACATGCGACATTACGGTGCCCCGGCATTCCACCGATATATGCAAGGCCATGTTGTGCTCTCGACCCTTAGGTGTTAGATCAAAATCTGTGAAACCCAGACTATATCCAGCATTGACATGTGCCATTACCCCCTCTAACTGATTTACAAAAACTTCTTGGGGAACGAATGACGTATCCAGTATTTTCAGCAAGGCGTTTCGGTGGGCCTCAGAACATAGCAACAATGACAAGATAGAAATCTTCGACGGCGTCTGCTATAGGTGTTCAACAATTTTGTAGTCGCTCTTGCGAATCAGTCTCATGAACTCCTCTACGTCCTTGAGTGACGTGTCCTTTTCTTTTGATTGAGAAGGCCCGCTTTCATTTACTTTGGCTTTACCTTTGGCCAACCTCTCTGCTTCTATTTCAGGTGAGGTAAAGATCCTTCCGCTACGGGTCATGCCCCCTGTTCCAACGACATTGTCAACAGCTCCTGCTGGCTGGCTATTCATCGCAATCTTTTCACCATTAGAATACGCTTCTAAACCGTACGTCCATGGGACAGCTTTCGTACTTTCAAAGGGAACAGGCCCTGCTTTGGTAATCGTAATAGTTGGCCGCTTGGCGGGCGCCACTATCGTTATAGTCTTCCTCGGGATCGTCACTATTGCAATATCATTCTTCTATTCACATAATGCCTCCGCAGGCTTCTTAGCCGCAGTTCGATCGAATTGCAAGGTCCCTTCGTTGATCATGGCCTGAATGCCCCGCTTCAAATCAGTACAACCCTCAGGCTTGGTCCAACACTCTAAATAATATTCATCACAACCGGGAAATACTCCCTGTCATACCTCAAATTTGTCCTACCCGTGTATAACTTTGTTTGTACATTCATTTCAAAAGAAAAAAATTTTCAAAAAATATATGTTGTTATTTGAGGATGTCAGGTCAGGCGTGTGGATGATGTTGAATGAGGGATAGTTCAGACCGCCTGGTCGAAATTGATTTTTGTGGAGTTTCCAGTACAATGCATATTTGAAAGCATTATCCCTTGATTTCAAGGCAATAAGGTTTTTGGACTTAATTTCTATGCAAATAAGTCATATTTTCTTTCATAAGATCGGTCTAAAGCGGAATCATAACCTCAATGTTTTAATGAATTGATTAATTGCCACAAAATGATGAAAATGGGTCATCTAAGATTGTCAAGTCCATTTTGCCAACTCGTTCATACACAAATCATTTGAGGTCATCACTGACTCAATTATCTTTGTTCCAAACCACCTTTTACAATTAAGTTCAAACTCCATCAAAGTCAAGGTGAAACCGATTAATGTTGTTTTTCTTGAGAAGCAATAGGGCTACGTTTAAATTCTAAAGATACAATGGGATGGAATTTTGTTTACAAGATAGGCAATTAACTGTCAAGTTATACATTAAAGCCACCTTCAAGTAATATAAAGCTGTTGATTGAATAAAATACTAGTAGTGGGGCCAATGGGGCCAAACATTTGGATAATTCAGTGGTCCTCATACACTTATGCCTATCGCATGTTAACAACTTGTATTCAAAAGGATAAAAAGGTCCATAAAAGTAACAGTAAACATGACAGGGATGGGTGTTTTGAGATTAATGTTCCAAGGCCTTTTTACAAACAAGATAAGATCATAACATGGCCTAAATTCTATCAAGATTTACAAAATGTGAGGAGTCCATTCCAATTATAAAGGTCGTTCCGTGAATCATCTCCATTCTTCTATAAACCACCTGCACAAACTTGACAAAAAAAGTCCGGCTCCACACTGCATGTTTCATGCAGTCACACCTTGCAAGGAAACGGTGCCTACACACAGCACAACGACCATATCTCACCTGCAAACAAAGGACAACAATAAAGGTTATGAATAGAAAAGTTTGCAACAAAAAAACTCACAGAGCATTACGGTACAGCTAGCAATATGTACGGGATGTACAACTAAAGACAAACATTTTTACAAATTGCAGCACAAATATCATACCACGGAGAGCATCGCGACAAGGGCGGTTTTCACAGCAACATGAACCAAACAGCAGAATAACCATCCTTTAACACACATTCATCATTTTTCTTACAACTGAAGCCAAACACCTATTTCGCAACAGACTTCTCGGTCTGTAGAACATCACCATCATGAATCTCACGGTTTTGAGCCCAAGCAACACGTGACTTGAAGCAACGGCAAGAAAGTCACGCTTTTGGATCGTACGCCAGCTGCAACATGAACAATTGACGGCATGAGAGCACAGTACAAAGCTTGCATAGTACCACAATACAAGCCATTTTAAATTTCAACTTATATGATTGCAGAACAAAACTACCTCAAAGAGAAGAGGTCACTCCCCACAATTACCTTAAGAGGTTCCCGTCGAGTACGACGGATGTGAGGGGTGCTAATACCTTCCCCTCACGTAACCGACTCCCGAACCCGGAACTTGGTTGCGACAGCCTTGTTCCTATCCTTTCATTTTTAGGAGGTTTTCTCGATATTTTCCTCTCCCGTTTATTCGGTAAAAATAAAGTTCGGTGGCGACTCTATCGAACTGCATTTCCGTGCCTTTCGCGCGAGGGTCTTTTTCTCCGAAATATCTCCGTTATTTTTCAAGGTGCGACAGCTGGCGACTCTGCTGGGGACATTTTGCTCCATGCAAAGAGAGAGTCGAGCCTATCTTTTTGTTTGTGAGGAGTGTTTGTTTTTTATTTATTTCCTTCTTGTTTATGTATTTGTTCTCTTGTGGATTTTATTCGTGCTTGTTATCTTGGTTTCCTGTTGGTTATTGGGATGACATCATGAGTAAGGCTCTACGCCCGAGCTTTGGTAAAAGCAGAGAGAACACTTAGTTTAGAATTGGTAGTCGAGTAGTGTTAGTCACCAAGGATTCGCTCCTTGTGTGCCTAGCATGAAAGCTCCTCCAGAGGAGACCTATTCGTAGATCTCGTTGTAACACAGCTAGCCTGTTGCACGACTTGATTAATGAAGGGTCCGTGATTCTGGGAACCTTTTGTTAGCACCAGTTCCGATATTGGTGGTCGTGTAGTGTTAGTCTCCAAGGACTCGCTCCTTGTGCGCCTAGCACGAGGACCCCGCTCAGGAGAGACCTTATCGTCATTATCGTCGTAATACAACCAGCCTGTTGCGTGACGCCAATACGACTAGTGTCCGTGATCCTGGGAACCAAACGTAGAAACCATCCCGTAAGTGGGTTTATGGGTAGAATGTTTAGACCTTCCCGTATAGGTTGTACCTGTTAGTTTTTTGATCGGAAATTGTGGTTGTGGATCTGTTACAGTTATCAGCTCCAAAATTGTTTGATTGTGATCCTGTGATCCTGGATCTTGTATCTTGCATTGCATCTTGCATATCATTTTCATTGCATTTCATATGTTGTGCATTTTGCATTTCCAGTCCTTCAACAGAATCTTATGTCTTCGTCCCTTCCTCTCTAGTAAATCAAGTTGATTCCTCGACACCAGTACGCAACTAGAGCCAATACAAGACGAATGATGGAGCAGATTCAATAGGAGCAAGCTGCCTTCAGGGAAGAGTTGGATTCCATGAAAGGAAAGATCGACCAGATCCTCGAAGCCATCCTTGCAGCCATAAGAGAGGAAGAACAGCGTGAAGCCGCTGCTGTCGTCAACAACAATGGTCAAGGACAAGGGTCTACTGCCATCCCTTTGGTTCCAATTCAAAACCCTCATGGAATGTCGTTGAACTTCAATAATGCAGCCGAAGGGAACACTTCTCAGCCAATCCCAGCGCCTAGAGTTACTGTTGGAGTTATCCCATAGTCCCAGCCTACTGCTGTGCAAATCCCAGTTCCTCATATCGAAGATACTCTGATGGATCAGTATGACGACGTTCAAAACTATCATGTTGCTATCCCCATTGCCAGTCCTATTGCTGCTCAGGATTCTAAAGCCATGAAGATGTGCCGAGATCTAGCCGAGAAACTCCGAGCCATGGAGGGGCACAATTCAAATTCTTTCAGTGCTTTAGAATTGTGCTTGGTGCCTGATGTTGTCATTCCTCCCAAGTTCAAGGTGCCCGAATTTTCGAAGTACAAAGGTCTTAGTTGCCCGAATATTCATCTGAAGATGTACTGTCATAAGATGGCCGCCTATGCCAGAGACGAAAAGCTCATGATCCATTGCTTCCAAGACAGTTTGTCTGGAGCATCACTCGAATGGTATATGCAGCTGGAACGTAACAGTGTGCGTACTTGGGCCGAGCTAGCCGATGCATTTGTCAAGCAGTATAAGTACAACACCGATCTTGCTCCGAATCGTACTCAACTTCAGAGTATGACTCAGAAGGATAACGAATCCTTCAAGGAGTACGCGCAACGATGGAGAGAACTAGCCGCAAGGGTGCATCCACCTCTTGTTGACCGTGAATTGATTGACATTTTCATGGGCACCTTGCAAGGCCAGTACTATGAAAAGCTGATCGGTAGTGTCTCCGCTGGATTTTCCGACTTGGTGATAGTTGGTGAGAGAATTGAAGAAGGGCTGAAGAGTGGAAAGATCCCGGGAGGTTCTAATAGCCAAGCCAATACCAAGAAGCCTTTCAATGGATACAAGAAGAAAGAGGGCGAGACAAATGCTATCTCTTTGCAGAAAAGGCAAGCTTCTCAACAAGCTCCCGCTCCTATGCCTTATCAAGTTCCCTATTATCAGTATCTGTATGTTGCTGCTGCGCAATATGCTCCAATGCCTTATCAGCCAGCTGTTCAAGCAGTTCAAGCTCAGATGCCACATCAACAGGCTCCTTAGCAACAAGCCTACAATCAGCAAGGATACCAATATCCTCCTCAGCAACAACAAATGCAAGCTACTCAGCAACGACAAGGTACTCGCCCACAGCGTCAGCAGAGAACATGGAGGCTAGATAGAGTTTTTAATCGCCTTCCAATGACATATGCTACTATCTTTGCTCAGTTGATGGAGTAAAAAGCTATTGTTCCAAGAGATTTGGCTCCCCCAACTGTAATTCCTGCCGACTACGATGCAAATGCTTATTGTGAGTTTCATAAGGGCGCTTCAGGTCACACCATTGAGGACTGCAGAGCTTTCAAGCACATAATTCAAGACATGATCGACAGGGATGCTATCAACTTCAATGGGAAATCTCCAAATGTCATCAACAATCCGATGCCACCAGTCAACTAGTGCCAACATCAGATCGATTCCCGTCAAGTTAAAGTTCATCTCCCCGAAGAAGGCAGTCATGTTGCCATTTCATATTTCGCTTTTCTTATGTTTTGTCTTTGTTTGTTTAAGTATTGTATGCTTTGAACAATTGCCATTCGTATTTGGTTTTCATTAATGTATCGTTTATGCATGTTTTGAGTTAGTTATGTCGTATTCACTCATTTTCACTTATCACTGACACATTTGTTCATTTCACACTCTCCACTATTGTTTAACATGATTTGAGGAAGGATGATGAAAATGAGATACCCATAATTGCAAACTATATGCTTTTAGACAGAATCTCGTCAATGATGTACAGGCATTGCTTCAAATCCCCAAACACCGGAGATATAAGGAGTTAATCCCTAGTAAACCACTTCGAGCCTAGAAGTAGCAGTTTCCTTCAGATTTTCAAACCTTACACTTAACCTGGGGCAGGGTAGTGTTCAGCTAATTCAACTCCGCACTTAAATAAACAAAGCAAAATCCAGAAGACGGTTGTTCATCAATGACCTATGTTATGGCAGTCACAACAAAATAAAAAAAAAATCATCAAAAGCCTACTAAGTCAGACACCTCAGAGGGGACTTAGGCAAAATCAAGGCAATTCCGATGGATCTGACAAACAAAGTCAATCCATGCAAAAGTTAGGGATCAAAACAAAAGCAAAAGAGGACCCCGAAACCCTCAACAAAAACAAAATGAGATACAGTGGCCACCCAAATCAAAAGGGGCACTGACATCCATTAAAAAACCAAAATAAGGTGACTGCCACGTCGAGAAAACCTTGAACCTTCAAGCTTACACCGTCCAGACAAGTGTAGAATTAACTGAGCGTAGGATTGGAGATCATTAAGAAGAAGGGGTGGGTACAAATCATACTTTGAGCCTAATATCCTTTGTTTCATAACTGTGAACCAGACCACGTTACAGCCCTCGAAAGACCTAATTGAGATGAGGTTTATTCTGAAAGCATATTATCGCAAGGTTGCGTAACCTGAATCCTCACACGATTGTTAATCATCAGCATTGGTGTCGTCATCCTTGCAATATCTTCTACACCAATCAAACAACACAACGTTGGGCTAATGATCCATTCGTCTCACTACCACGACACTTCAATAAAATGATACTTTTTCAAATCTTGCATCAAACTTTGCATTAATATTATCATTTGTGAATGTACAATTTTAATTGCAAAACAGTGCTAGGTATTCAAAGACATTTCAACAAAAGGCAATCAAGGAGGAACTTGACTTTCAGTAAGCAAGGCTACCTCAAAAGCCCACAGGCTGGGGCAAATCATTCAAACAACTCGAGCAGGGGCATATCATTACCATATTTAGACTGGGGCAAGACCAAGTTACCCTAATCATCAGGCAGAGCTGCAACCTTCTCTGAAGTAAAATCACAAACACCAAATACCCAGACTTGCAGCATCCAGAGCATCATCTTCTGCTTCAATCATGATGTCTTCAATGAACTGCGTGTCGAGGAAGTCAATCCCTTCCACCACCCGAAGTCCAATCCGCATTGGCAACTACCCAAAGTCCACCATGCTGGCGTCTACACCTGCATTTCCAATTACCCGTCTGCGTCATATGCATCATACGCATCACATTCAACATTATAAACATCTTGCATCGTATGCATACCAATCATATCATACTTCCCCAGCTTTTGCATCTCCGCGCGTCAGCATTTGCATTTGCATTCATTATGAAATATCATTTTCATCCAGCATTCATATATGCAAGTCAAGGTCCAAGATCAATTTTGAAGATTTCCAAGACCATCATCAGCCCGGTCAGGGGCATCTTCCACAAAGGTCGTGGATTTCTCCCACGAATTTCAGGAGCTTCAAAGCAATCATCAGCCCAGTTAGGGGCAATCTTCTGCAATTGTGGGTTTCTCCCACAAAATTCGAAGTTATTCAAAGCAAGATTCAGCCCAATCAGGGGCATCTTTTCAAGACCATGGGTGTTTCCCATGACGTATTTCAACCTCGTGGTTGATCAAATCTTCAAATCAACATTCAGCCCAGTCAGGGGCATACCATTCAAGATCGTGGGTGTTCCCCACGAAGTTCTTCAACCTTTTGTTGGGAAAATCCAAGAAGTTTAATGTAAGATCCAGCCTGAGCAGGGGCATCTTCAGCAAAACCGTAAGCGTTCTTCACGAAGTTGTTCAACCTTTTGTTGACCAAAACAAGGCATTTCAAGACAAAACGGTGGGCGTAACCATGAAATCATTTCAGCAAAACTATGATCTCCAAACAAAACGGTGGGCGTACCCCATTGACTCATTTCAATTCAATCTTCCTCTTAGGGGTTCCCCAATGAGTTGTACCCAGCAAGCGTGACCGTTGTCAATTGCCTTGCTATCATCCTTTTGGTGATAGTCGAACTTCGTCGGTTCAACCTAGCCTGCATCCTTTTGGTGTTGGTAAACTTCAAATTTGTGTTGTCCTATCATCCTTTTGGTGATAGCGACCTGTGTGTGTGAGTTTTGCTCCGTCATCCTTTTGGTGGGGGGTCTATCATAGTCATTAATGATAGATTGTGCGATGTTTGTTTGTGTTTCGCTCTGTCATCCTTTTGGTGGGGGTTTATCGTAGTCATTAATGATAGATTGTACGATGTTTCTTTGTGTTTCGCTCCGTCATCCTTTTGGTGGGTGTTGCACCCTAAAATTTGCTCAACCTATTTCACTTGGTTTATGTTTCAATTGCATTAGCATTTGCATAGTAGTCATGTACATAGTTTAATCATCTGCATATCATAGCATAGCAAGTCATCCAACAAGGGACCAAGTACTATTCTTATCTCTATGAGCCTATCATGAGGTTATTATTCAAATTCAATCTTATCCAAGTCATCAGAAAGAAATTGAAACCTAAGAAGTCTATGGATCAAGCAGTGAATCTATCTCCTATCTGAGGGTATTTGAAGATCATCAAAGAAGTTGTGAGTTATGGATTGAGCATGGAGGGTATATAGACATCATAGAGGACCTAGAGAGTCATTTTGAAAGTGAGACAAGTCATTGATGTGATCACAAGAGTTGCAGTTGAAGACAGTCAACTAGGGTTTCATCTGGGTCAACCTTGGGTAAACCCTAGGTCAAATGATTGATTGAAAGGCATCAAGGACTATTTGAGAGATGTGGGGTTCATCATGTGACATGTAGATATGGATGTGGTGTTTTTCCAAGGGGAAATCAAGAGAAATCAAGAAGAAGAGGAGTTTCTAAATTAGGGTTTCCGTGTAAAATCCCCTGATTTAGGGCAAACTTCCCAGCAAGATAATTCAAAATGCAAGCTTCAAATGGATCCTTGGTCAACATGAAACTTGTAGAGGATCTCAAGACCTTTAATTTGAGTGGTGGAAGACGTAAAGGAGATTTATAGAACTCAAGTTATGGTCCTTGCAAGTTACAGGTCATCTGAGGTATCTGAAATTTTGTCTGTGAAAGTTACTTGTCTTCCAAGCAACTTTTACCCCTCAAGGAGATTTCAAATGGATTTCTGGTCAACATAAGAGTTGTTCCTCATTGTCTTAGATTTCTAGAAAGGTATGGTATTCCTTCATCTGATTTGTGGAACTCTACTTATGACCTTGGCAAGCAAAGGGTATTTTGGTCATTTGAGAATTACAGGTCATTTCAAGCCTATGCCCAAAACTCATACAAGGAAGCTTCAAATGAAAAACTTCACAACATCAAACTTGCTCCAAATGAGATTTTGAGTCTATAAAAGTGATCATGAAAGTTTGGAAAGGCTCATAGCTCAAGGTTTCAAATTTGGTCATTTAAAAAGTGAATTTAATGAATAAAAGTGACCTAAAATTGAGATTTTTCATAACTTGGCCAAATGGGATGAAATTATAGGTCATTTTGATTGGAAAAAATGTTTTAAGAACATTGGCAAAAGTGGATTTTTGAGTTTGGTTCAAAATTTGGAAGTTATGCTAGTTGGCTTACAAAGGAAGTAACATAACCAAATCCACAAGGGAATTGTGCACAAGAAGGTTCTACCAAGTTCTAGAGTGTTCTATGAGTGTCTATATATTGAGTAGAGTGGCTTCATTCAAGGGTTGGTGATTCATTTTGATCAAAATACCAAGTTTCATCTCATTCTTCCATTTTGCAAATCACATAAGAACTCTATCAAATCTTCATCATTCTCCACAATTCTTGATCCTATCATCATCTACATCCATCATAGATCAAGTTTCCATCAAAATCTGTTTGAATTGAAGAGGAATTCGTGCTATTCAAGTGCATCATCCAAATTGAAAAAGGAAGTGGTTATGGCAATCCAAGGGGTTTGAGCAAGAACTACTGCATACAGAATCAAGAACCAAGTTTATTGAGCAAGTTCCAAGCAGTGCAAGCTGTGCATCCAAGGTTTTCTACATCTGTTTCCATCTTTAAACCAGGTTATTTTTCCTTTCGAATTGGCTAGATTTAGTTAGCATGTTAGAAAATCATTAGGTTAGAATGGTTAGGAATGGTTAGATGATTGTTTCTGGTGAATTTGAAGGCATTTCATGAAGGTTACCATTGGAGCACCAAAGCTGTTTTGGCTTAAAACACCTAGGTTAGGGCATGATAATCTTGGTTAGGTATATAAGAATGATCAGCATAACACGTAGATTGTATTAGTATAAGAGTTAGCAAGATTTGGCAAGGTTGATCTCAGTGTAAAATGGTGGAACCTATGTTTTCTACCTATCGGGTTTGATGCTGGGGTGAGTTTTGGAGGTAGCTGGAGCCATGGTTGTGTAGAGGGAAGGATGTAGATCATTTTTTATCTTTACATCATGAGATTTCATCAAGAGTCGAGGGAGAACAGAGGGATGGAAGATTCATGCATGGAGAGGGTTTTTCTGAAACCTAGGGTTTCCAAGGAGGAAGATGAAGGAGGATCGTTGGATCATGAGATGGACTTTGACTCTCAAGCTAATCCAAGGGTTACAATTCAATTGGAAAACGGAGGGAAATATTATGATGAAAACGCTGCGTTTCATTAATAGAAACGCCTGGGCTTAGTAATCCGATGCTATGCACACCCCTATCTTCAAGGCCCAATGCCAATTGCACTGATTTAATTTCTAATTGCACCGTTTTTTTTTATTTTCTTTTGAGTTTTCTGTTTAACTGGGCCCAGACGCGCTTTGCTATGCGTGCCCCCCAGTCTAGGCCCATCATCTTGTTTTAACTGAAATAATTGATAATTGCACCCCTAACTCAATTTAACTCATTTTAATTTCCTTCAATTTTTGTTAATTCTTTAAAAAATCATAACAAATAGAAAATTGCATATTTTTAAATGGTTGTTTTTGCATCTTTCTCATATTTTTGTTAAGAAAATTATCATATAAAAAAATTAGCATTTTATTTTATTTTTGTATTTTTAGTATTTTTTTTCTTTTAAATAGGTTTGGAATAATGTTTAGTTTAATGCATGATATTGTTGATTTTAGTTTAGTTAGATACTTTTACATTTTGGACCTATTCTTTTTAGGGTATTTCACTTAGAACTTTAGCTTGTATATAAGATTTAATTCATGATTTTAGGACTTAATTTTAGATGGTTTGTTTAGGTGTGATTAGGAGAATCAAAACTAGGGTTTAGAGATAACATAGGTGTAGTAAATCATTTCTTTTAGGAGTTGAAGTTTGAATTTTGGGGTATGGGACTATAGGGGTATTATGGGTAGATAATAGTTCCCTTATAAATTACTAGGTTTCCCCTATTATGCTATTACTATTAGTATATTTCTTGTGCTTGTTTGATTGTGTGGTGTGCCCTCTCTAGGGTTATTATTGGACTGTGTGGGGTATTGGGCCTGCTTGGGGTTTGGGGTTTTGAGCTGAAGACTGTGCTGACGAAGCCCATTGGAGATCAAAGAGAATGAAGACCAACTTCTAGAGTTGATGAAGAGCATCTTGCTGGCAGCTGTTGAAGGTTGTAGGATCTAGGAGTTAGGCAGAGCTCTAGAGTAGAAAACTTGGTTCATAAACATGGAAGGTCTTGGTTGCCTCCATCCCTCTCTATGATGTAGAGTCTCTCTAAGACATTCACCCCCTTCCTTTGGATGGCTCGGTGATAGTGTCTAAGAGATAGAACTCTTGAGAGAAATATTCTATGTGTTGTTAGCAGTCTGTTTGCCACCTTTGGTGGTCAACTAACTGCTTAACACCCCAGTTCATCTTGTTGACTGATACTCATCTTGGAGATTGAGACTTGAAGAAAAGCCCTGAAGACTGATGATAGAGGCCTTGACTGAAGGCTTGAAGATTGAAGACAAAGACCTTGCTTGTAGGATTGAAGATGAAGACTGATGCTTGTTTGAAGCTTGTAGATAGTTGATGATGACTCGAAGACAGATGTTGATGAAGGCTGCTTTTGCTGTTTATTTTAGCTGTTTAATTCTTGATGTATTGATTGAATTTCCCTGACTGTATTGCTTGCTGTTTAACCTGTTAGGTTGAGAGTGAATTCTGTTCACTTTTGCCTGTTGTTTTCTAGGTTCGAGGTTGAGTGGGACTCCCTTGCCTCGCTTGTATTGCTGCATCCATGCATTTTACTGCTTCATTGTATATATGCTATTGTTTCTGTTTCCGTTTTTCCCTTAGGATCTCTGTTTCTCTCTGCGCAAGAGAGAAGCATGATAAACACTAGGTCTTAACCCATGCATGATAACATTAGGTTAGTTTAATTCCCTTTTAAACCGTAGGTTAGAGTTATGTCTCTTCTTCCTCAAGACAAACAGAAAAACACAATAAGATTCCAAACACAATAAAAGACACTTCTTCCGTAAAAGAATGTGAACTCATCAAAACGTCATTTTTGTCCGCTTGGACCGGTAATCAGAAAAGCCCTTTTTCAGAAGGAGATAAAAGCAATCAAAACAGACTTGTGTCGTACGTGGCCCGAACTACGTTTGCTCTGATCTTTCATGCTGTATGAAAGTACGTAGGCATAGGATGCGATATCCTAGCGAGCAACCTTCCCCTCCTTTCCCGTAGGTAGGCGAACTACGTTGACTCTGATTTCTCGTTCCAGACGGGAATACATAGGCATAAAGTGCGATACTTTGCCAAGTCATTTTATTTTCTTTTTAACCCCAGACCTGTAGAGTAGTTAGAATAACAATCCGTACCAGAAAACAAGCGTGGATCCCGTCGAGTACGACGGACGTGAGGGGTGCTAATACCTTCCCCTTGCGTAACCGACTCCCGAATCCAGGATTTGGTTGCGATGACCATTCCTTTCCCCGTTTTGCGGTAGGTTTACCTCGAGCATTTCCTTTCCCTCCGTTGGGATAAATAACGCACGGTGGCGACTCTTCTGTTCAGCCGGCGCTGATTTTCGCAGTAGCGACAGCTGGCGACTCTGCTGGGGATCCAACGTCCCCTGGCTGCTAAGGACTGCAATGGCTCCTTATGCATTTGGGATCCAACGTCCCTTAAGAGAGTCAATCCTAGCGCTTGTTTTCCCGTCGAGGAATTTGTATGGATTTATATTTCTGTCATTTACTTTCGGCATTATATTATTGTTATTATTGCTGTATTGGGGTGTGACGGGCGTTCTATGATTGAGAGATAAGCCGGACCTGGGCTTGAGTGCACCTAGAATTAGAGTGGAAATTAGTGGGCGCGCACGTGCTTTGCATGTCCTAGTGTCCTGCGAAATCCACACTCAGACGAGGTTCTTCTGGTTGGCCTCCTGTCCTGCCCTTTGGGTGGCTCGGGTTGCTGGTTAGTTGGATTGTCGACTCTGGGAACCGATCATTTGGAAGTTGGCTAAGTGAGGCCTCTTCAGGATTTGATGATGCCACTCCTTCTGGGAATCGTATCATCAACCCTGAAAGTCTGTGACGCTGACGACCGCATAGGATGCCATACCTTTGTCAGTTACTAGGACACCTACCTGTGAGAGGGTTTTGGGGTTATGCAGGTAACTAGACCTTCAGATACTGGTTATTTCTTGATCTGAGATCCTGGGTATTTATGGATAGTTTTGAGGTCTGTCAGAGGCCAGTTGGAGTTATGATATGAGGTCTATCAGAGACCAGTCAGAGTTATGTTGTGGGGTCTATCTGAGACCATTGTTGGAGCTTTGTATTGGGTCTATCTGAGACCAGGGTTTGAGGAATTCTGGAGGGTCTATTTGAGACTTTTGATATGGTTCAGGCTTCTCAGCCATGGCATTTGGTCCCTGTTGCATGTTACTTGCATTGCATTGTTTGCATAACCATTATCATTGCATCCCATTAACGTGCGTCTGTGCTGCAGGTGCATTTGCATATTCCCTGGTTCTAGTGCCCGGACTTTTGAGTATTGATCATGGCTGGTTTGAGGATGACAGTTGCCTACAAGCTACCTATCCCTGATATTACTCCCCTCCTGGGTCTGATTTCTCTTGCTGATGAGGATGTCCGTATAAGCTTCAGGCAGAGTTACGGACGGTTATTGAGATTGGTTCGCAAACCAACAGATGATGAACTGAATGGGCTGTACACACTGATGCAATTTTACGACCCTGCTTTGAGATGCTTCACATTCACTGACTTCATTTTGGGGCCTACTATTGAAGAGTATGTAGAGTTTACTGAGCTGCCGGTACAGAATACAGTTCCCTTTATTCACTCTGCCGCTGAGCCCAGGTTGGAGAATTTAGCTAAGGCCTTGCACATGAATGCTTCTGAGCTGTTGATGACTTCTTGGCGCGGGGTTCCAGGTTTCTCTCTCCAGTTTCTGGTTGGCAAGGCTCAAGAATACGCCAAGAATGGATGTTGGGTGGTCTTTAACGTTGTTTTGGCTCTATGCATTTATGGGATAGTGCTGTTTCCCAATTTCCCGAACTTCGTGGACATGGATGCATTTCATTTGTTGGCTGCTGGCAACCCTGTACCCACATTGATCGGGGACTTCTACCATTCAATGCACTACAGAAATGAGAACAGGAGAGGCAAGAACGTCTCTTGTTGCGTGCCTTTGCTGTACATGTGGTTTAAGAGTCATCTTCCCCTGAAGGGACCTTTTGTGGATAGTGCAACTACAGCTGACTGGCCAGAGCGCATGATGAGACTATCTTCTGAAGACATTGAGTGGTTTGACCGAGACTTGTTGGGGTCTGAGCTTATTTTCAGTTGTTCTGGGTATCCTAATGTTTCGTTGATAGGGAGAAAAGGGTGCATCAATTACAACCCATCTCTGTTCATTCGCCAGTTCGGATACGCGTTGAAGAACCCCACCTCAGGAGGAGGAAGTATAGGAATCTCTGTACTTCACCGGTGATTTGAATGGAGAGTTACTAGCCAAGCTTCAGCATGCCTGGATGCGTATCAACAGAAAAGGGAAACCACTGTTGGGGAAGAATGATTGTCAGGCTTATGCACCCTACAAAGTTTGGATCCAGGAGAGAGCCAGACAGTTAATGATGCCATTTCCAGCTGCACCAGTCCCTGTTCATATTCCGGTAGAGGAAGCAACCACTGTTACTATGGAGGTCTACGAGCGAGTTGTAAAAGAAAAAGAAGCTTTGATGAAAATCAATGAAGGGTTAGAACAAGAACTGGCTCAGATGCGTAGTGAGAAGAACAAGGCTGTGCACTCCTTCCAACAGCAGATCGAGTTAGTAAACAGGCTAGGTGCTGAGTTGACTGAAGAGAAAAAGAAGCGTGAACGCCTGAGGCAAGAGTTCAGAAGCTCCCATGACATGTTGGAGTCCAAAAAGAAAGCACTCGACGCCGTCCACCGGGAAATCTCTTCTTGTAACAAGACGTGGAATGCTACGCTAACCAACAACAAAAAGAGGGAAGACAAATTGAAGCAGCAAATTTCTGAACTCGAAGAGCAGTTGAAGGCTAGCATTAAGAAACATGAAGAGGAGGTAATGGCCAGATATAGTCTCCAGAATGCATTGAACAAGGCCATCGAAGGCAGGAACGAAGCTGTGTCTCAGAAGCGGAAGCTAGAGGATCGCTTCGGAGAAGGGGCATGGGAGGAAACCGCTGGTGACGTGCGACGCGTTCTCAAGCGAAGAAATCAGCTTGTCGAGGGTCTGCTTACCCGACCAGGTCATCCAGAGACCAAGAAGTTACTAGAAGAGTACCGGGCTTATGAGTGTACTTGACCATTTCATATATTAATGAGTATGCTTTATTTGCATTTGTGCTGACCATCACCAGGATTGTTGGTTGAGGTCATGCCTTCTTATTGTACACTCAGTGATATTGTATTCTTGGCTTATTGGATTTTTCTGCAATATATGAGGCGTTTTCTATGATTCGGCTCCGGTCACCGTATTGCTAGCACTGTCACTGCACTGACACATTCGCACTAGAATCGGGGAATGATATTCCCTAATGCACAGACACACATTGCATTGCATTCACATTCATATTGCATTACAGGTGATTATCAAGCGGTATCTCATTTCTTGCTCTGTACCAGGTCTTTTCAGGATTGAAGATCAGCGCCCGCACCGATACTCCACTCGTACCAACTGCCGGAGAATTATGGATCAAATGCAGAACGAAATGCAAGACATGCGCGAGAAGCTGGCGCTCTTCATGCAGACAATGGAGACCATTGCGAAAGGACAGGAGAATTTGCAAGCTTTGGTGCAGCCTTTGTTGGCAAGAAATGCTGGGCACGGAAATGAGGATCATCAGTCTGTGCGAGTCGACACTATTCACGGGGATGGTACTCCCACACCAGTGGCTCCACCTGTAGTAAACATGCCTGCTGTCAATGTGAACAACGACGCCGCTGCCGGGAACGGTAACGTTGGGATTGGGAACGAGACCGTCGTCAACAATGTTGGGCTCGGAGATGTCAACCTAGGTGATAATATGGGAGGCAATGGCTTCGGTAATACTGGATTTGGCTTCAATGACCAGGGGTTTTACCACGCTCAGAAGTACGGCTTCAATGCTCAAGGCTTCGGGCAGGACGGATTTGGTATGACTAATCAGGGTTATGGCGGATTCGGAAATGGAAATGGCGCTGGGTTAGTGGCTTTTGGACATGCTGGGGTCGCTCCGGGGTACGGCAACAGAGGGCGAGGCCCGGTAATGAATCAGACCAGAGTTGGCCGTAACAACGGATACGATGGATATGGAACTGGGAATGGTAATTGGCAAGAAGACCAGCAAGAGGATGCCTTCTCCGGTGGAGGTTTCGAAGAGCCTATGGATGACTCTCAGAGGATCAGGATGCTCGAGTAGCAGATGAGGGGGGTCGTGAATCAAAGTGCTGTTGGCTTAGATATGTCAACAATGGGTCTGGTGCCTGGCCTGAGGGTGCCAATCAAATTCAAAGCTCCCGCATTTGACAAATATAAGGGGGACACCTGCCCAAAGGTGCATGTGCGGTCATATTACAGAAGGATGTCGGCGTATTCTAACGATGAGAGGATGCTAATGCATTTCTTTCAAGATAGCTTATCGGGCCCTTCCCTCGAGTGGTATATGGGATTGGAACCAACTCATATAAAGACATGGAAGCAGCTGGATGAAGCATTTGTAGCTCACTATAAGTATAACAGCGACTTGGCACCCAACCGGGTCCAATTGCAGGGGTTGTCCCAGAAGAAGGGCGAGAGCTTCAAAGAGTATGCGCAGAGATGGCGCGACATGGCTGCCAGAGTTCATCCTCCTTTGGAGGATAAAGAAATGAATGATATGTTCATAGGAACATTCACCGGCATGTTTTATGACAAGTTGTTTCACACTTCTTTGGGCAGTTTCTCAGACTTAATCCTGATGGGAGAGAAGATTGAAAGCAACATTAAACAGGGAAGATTCCAAGCTGAGGATTCCACCTCAGCTGGCAGTAACAGAAGGGCTTTTGGTGGGCGCCGTCAGGGCGATGCGAGCGCGGTGTTTGGGGGCCGAGGCCGAGGCCGGGGCAGAGGTCGAAACCAGTACAATCAGCCGCAGCAGGTGGCAAGCGTTACTACTCCGTTTCAGCAATAACCATTTCAACAACAACAACAGCAACAACAACCACAACAGGGCGCACATACGGCCCAGCGCAGATTCCAGGGGGGCAAACCAAGGAGGGTGTTTGAAAAGCCTCCTTCAACGTATGCAGATTTGCTACAGACATTACTAGGTTTGAACTTGGTGGAGAAGAGAACGCTGGCGCCAATAACAGGCACTCCTCTGTATGGTTATGATGCAAGCAGGCACTGTGAATTCCACTCCGGGGCTCCTGGCCACGATGTAGAGGGTTGCCACGTGTTTAAACATGTGGTGCAGGATCTATTGGATAGTAAGGCTATCAATTTTGGACAGGCGGGTCCGAACATAGTGCAGAAGCCCATGCCCAATCATGGGGCAAACGCCATTTTAACAGAGGAGGGTTTGAACTTGATTATGCATGTTGATGACCTCAAGACACCGTTGTGTGAGATAAAGAGTAGATTATTGTAGGGTGGTGTGTATCCAGGTTGCGACGAGTATTGCTTAGAATGTTGGACCCAAGCTGGGGGGTGTGCTGACTTAAAGAAAGGTATTCAGGCTTTAATCGATGGAGGCACATTGCAATTTGACCGAGCAGCAATTGAAGAACCTGCAGGGATATTAGCAGACAAGCAAAGTGATGTAGCCACTGTGATGATTCCTCGAAAAACGATCACTATAACGGCGCCGTCCAAGCGACCGCCGATCACTATCACCAAGGCCGGACCAATCCCGTACGAAAGCACCAAGGCAGTCCCCTGGTCCTATGGGTTGGAAGTGTATTGTGATGGGGTGAAAATTGATGTTAATAAGCAGCCATCTGAGACTGTAGACAACGTTGTCGGTACCGGAGGTATGACAAGAAGTGGGAGGATCTTCATATCGCCTGAGGTAGAGGCTGAACGACTGGCAAAGGGGAAGGGAAAGATGAATGAGAATGTCCCGGTGCAGGGAAACGAAAAAGAGACGGCATCGAAAGATGTGGAAGAGTTCATGCGCTTGATTCGTAAAAGTGATTATAAGATTGTTGAGCACCTTCAACAGACGCCGTCAAAGATATCTATACTGTCGCTGCTATTGTGTTCTGAAGCTCACAGAAATGCATTATTGAAAGTCCTGGATACTTCCTTCGTACCCTAAGATGTTTCCGTGAATCAGCTGGAGGGGGTGTTGGCGCATGTGAATGCAGGCCATAGCTTGGGATTTACAGACTTTGATTTGACCCCGAAGGGGAGAGAGCATAATATGGCGTTGCACGTCTCTGTGGAGTGTAGAGGATCAGTCATGTCTCATGTACTGGTAGACACCGGATCATCCTTAAATGTGCTGCCCAAGAAAGCGATGATGAAACTGGATGTCAGAGGAATCCTGTGTACGCCCAGTGACTTGGTGGTCAGGGCCTTTGATGGTACGCGAAGAACAGTTTTTGGATCCATAACATTACCTCTACAGGTGGGGCCGGAGGTTTTTGCGACTGAATTTTATATCATGGACATCCATCCTGCATACAGCTGCCTTCTCGGACGACCCTGGATCCATGGTGCTGGGGCAGTCACATCTACCTTGCACCAAAAGCTGAAATACATGGTGGGGGACAGTGTGGTCACTGTATGTGGAGAAGAAGATATATTGGTCAGCCATCTGTCATCATTCAAGTACGTGGAGGTCGACGGCGAGATTCATGAAACACCCTGTCAGGCATTTGAAGGGTTGCGCATCAAAGACAAAGGTCCCGGGCCGAGTAAAGCGTCAGAGGTAGCCGTCTCGTCATACAAAGAAGCTCAAGCTTTAGTGGAAGCAGGTGAGACAAAAGGCTGGGGCAAAGTGCTGGATATTCCCATGAAGATGGACCGATTTGGGCTGGGTTATCAACCGTCGTCATCAACACCTGCTGTGGGGGCACCCCATTTCAGAGGACCAATAACCATCACTGCTAGTGGAGTGTGTCACGAGACCATCAACGCTGCTTCAGAGTCTGACGAAGGAGACAACGACTGCGATATGGACGCCTGGATTCAGCCAAGCGTGCCAGGACAAGGATTATGCAATTGGTCTATTCAGGAGATTGTTCCTGTGACTCTTAAACAGTAATACTTTGTTTTTTTTAATTGTTGAACAATCTGGTGTCTTGCCCGGGGCATCATGATTTTGCTTAGGGCCGTGCTGTTATGAACATTGTGTGTTTAATCATTAAATAATAGGCGTTTTTTCATGTGCAAATATTGCGATCTCTGTTTTTCTTGTTTTGTATTTTACAATAAAATGGCAACGTGGTTATTCGCTTTATACGCATTTTGAAGCATTTAACCATTCCTTTTGCAGGATAACATTTTCAGATGACACCATTGAACCACTTATGACTCGTCTCGACTTTGAGCACCCGGTATTTCAGGCCGAAGAAGAGATTGTTGAAGATGGTGACATTCCCGAAGAATTGTCTTGGTTGGTGAAGCAAGAAGAACGAGTCATTCTGCCTCATGAGGAGGTCATCGAAATTATTAACCTGGGGTCGGAAGGGGTTGAAAAGAACATCCGTATAGGAGCCGCGCTGCAGAGCGACGTCAAGCGAAGACTGGTTGAAATGCTCAGAGAGTATAGTGATGTGTTCGCTTGGTCGTACGAAGACATGCCGGGGCTTGATACAGATATGGTTGTGCACCGTCTGCCGTTAAAAGAAGAATGCCCGCCGGTTAAGCAGAAGCTTCGCAGAACTAGACCTGATATGGCAGTGAAAATTAAGGAGGAGGTTCAAAAACAGTGGGATGCTGGTTTCCTAGCTGTGACAAAATATCCCTCATGGGTCGCTAACATTGTACCAGTGCCAAAGAAAGACGGTAAAGTGAGAATGTGCGTAGATTACCGTGATTTAAATAAAGCGAGCCCAAAAGATGATTTTCCGCTTCCTCACATCGATATGCTAGTTGACAACACTGCTCAATTCTCCGTATTCTCCTTCATGGATGGCTTCTCGGGCTATAATCAGATTAAAATGGCGCCAGAGGACATGGAGAAGACTACTTTCATAACGCCTTAGGGAACATTTTGTTACAAAGTGATGCCCTTCGGATTGAAGAATGCAGGGGCAACGTATCAGCGTGCAATGACGACTGTTTTCCATGATATGATGCATAAAGAGATCGAAGTTTATGTTGATGATATGATTGCCAAGTCCCAGACGGAGGAAGAGCATTTGGTGAATCTGCTGAAGTTATTCAAAAGGCTTAGGAAGTTTAGGCTGAGACTGAACCCTAACAAGTGCACCTTCGGGGTGAGATCGGGTAAACTGCTGGGGTTTATCGTGAGCGAAAAAGGAATAGAGGTCGATCCTGCTAAAATAAAAGCAATACAAGAGATGCCGGCGCCTAGAACAGAAAAAGAGGTGCGCGGGTTTTTAGGGAGGTTGAACTACATCGCCCGGTTCATATCTCACCTAACGGGTACGTGTGAGCCATTATTCAAGTTGTTGAAAAAAGACCAAGCTGTAACGTGGAATGAAAATTGTCAAAAGGCGTTCGACAAAATAAAGCAGTATTTGCAGGAGCCTCCTATTTTGATACCCTCAGTGGCAGGGAGACCCTTGATTATGTATTTGACAGTTCTTGAGGGAAGTATGGGTTGTGTTCTCAGTCAACACGACGAGACAGGAAGAAAAGAGCATGCGATCTACTACTTGAGTAAGAAGTTTACCGAATGTGAATCTCGATATTCAATGCTTGAAAAAACTTGTTGCGCGCTAGCCTGGGCCGCCAAGCGTTTGAGACAATACATGCTGAATCATACAACCATACTCATCTCGAAGATGGATCCTATCAAATATGTATTCGAAAAGCAGGCGTTATCAGGGAGAATTGCCCGTTGGCAGATGGTCTTGACTGAATACGACATCCAGTATGTCTCGCAGAAGGCTATAAAGGGGAGTGTACTGTCTGAGTACTTGGCAGAGCAGCCTATTGAAGATTACCAATCGATGAGGTTTGATTTTCCTGACGAGGATATCATGTACCTAAAGATGAAAGATTGCGAAGAGCCGTTGTCAGACGAAGGACCAGGATTGGGTTCCAAGTGGAAGTTGATCTTTGACGGAGCTGTAAACGCCTATGGTAGCGGAATAGGGGCAATCATCACCACTCCACATGGGTCGCACATCCCGTTTAGCGCTCGATTGACCTTTCCAGTTACCAATAATGAAGCCGAATACGAAGCTTGTATCATGGGGCTTGAAGAAGCCATTGATTTGCGAATTAAAAATCTGGATGTAAAAGGAGAATGGGAGACACGTCAGCCCAATTTGATACCGTACATGAATTATGCGAGGAGATTGTTGCCTTTCTTTGACAAGGTTGAATTGCATCATGTACCGCGAGCGGAGAATCAGATGGCTGACGCCCTGGCCACTTTGTCTTCCATGTACAAAGTCAACTTCTGGAATGAGGCTCCCAGAATTGTTATTTCTCGGCTCGACAGACCCGCCTTCGTGTTTGCCATTGACGAAGCATCCGATGATAAACCATGGTATTTTGATATCCTTAATTTCCTGAAGAACAAAGAGTATCCGGCTGGGGCATCCAGTCACGATCAGAAGACTCTCAGGAGACTGGCGGGTAATTTCTATCTGAATCTGGACGGTGTCTTATACAGAAGAAATCACGATTTGGTGCTACTATGCTGTGTAGACGAAAAAGAGGCAAAGCTGCTCATGGAGGAAATACATGAGGGTACCTTTGGTACGCATGCTGGTGGGCATGCTATGACGAGGAAGCTGCTGCGAGCAGGTTATTTTTGGCTAACTATGGAAACTGATTGTTTCAAGTTTGCGAGGAAGTGCCACAAGTGCCAAATCTATGCTGATAAGATCCATGTGCCTCCGAGTCCTCTGAATGTGATGTCATCGCCATGGCCCTTCTCGATGTGGGGAATCGATATGATTGGGAAGATCGAGCCGACAGATTCTAACGGGCACCGTTTCATTCTAGTAGCAATCGATTATTTCACCAAATGGGTGGAAGCGGCATCTTACGCAAATGTAACTAAGCAGGTGGTAGCCAGATTCATCAAAAGAGATATCATTTGCAGATATGGAATCCCCGAGCGGATAATCACTGACAATGGTTCAAACCTGAATAACAAAATGATGAAGGAGCTCTGTCAGAATTTCAAGATCGAGCATCACAACTCCTCCCCTTACCGACCCAAGATGAATGGCGCTGTTGAAGCGGCCAATAAGAATATAAAGAAGATCGTTCAGAAGATGGTGGTGACCTATAAGGATTGGCATAAGATGCTACCTTTTGCTTTGCACGGTTATCGTACGACGGTACGCACATCAACCGGGGCAACCCCGTTCTCGTTGATATATGGAATGGAAGCAGTGTTACCATTGGAGGTTGAGATTCCTTCGTTGAGGGTATTGCGAGACGTCCAACTAGACGAGGCAGAATGGGTGAAAGACAGGTTGAACCAGCTGAGTTTAATGGATGAGAAGAGGCTAGCTTCTCTAGCATACGGTCGTTTGTACCAGAGCCGAATGAAGAAAGCGTATGATAAGAAGATACATCCTCGGAGCTTTCAGACGGGCGACCTTGTGCTGAAAAGGATTCTCCCGCCGCAGGCAGATCACAGGGGCAAGTGGACCCCTAACTACGAAGGGCCATACGTTGTAAGAAAAGTCTTTTCAGGAGGAGCTTTATTGTTGTCCACCATGGACGGTGAAGACTTTACGTCGCTTGTGAATTCGGACGCAGTTAAAAAATACTTTGCTTGAAATTGACCCGCTGGACAAAAAAAAAAAGAGAGAGAGTCCAGGCAAAAATGGGGCATCCTGGCGAACCAAAAACAAAATGAAAGGTTCGGGCAAAAGTTAGGGATAAAATTGAAAAAAATGTACACCCGCGAAGTTGAAAACCTACACTGGGCGGCTTCGGCAAAAAAGGGTATCCCGGTGAACTGAAAACCCGTAAAGGGCGGTTCACGCAAAAGTTAGGGATTTGAAAAGCAAATGACTGCGGTCCAAATGTGATACTACATTGAGCATTGGTGCGGGAGAATACGCCTGAGGGGTCGATTATCAGATACAATCTCTTCGGAAGTGTGGATACCGGGAAAGCCTTAGAGTCGGGCGAGTCATAGGAGGATCAGTTCATGATGATCGTCTACATCCCGTTGTCGACATGTGTACAAATATGATTTGTCATTATATTTATGCTTCTTGTGCATACTTGTGTATTTGTTGTGCGTAGCTTCCTCTTTTCAGGAGTTACATCCCGTGTACAAAACTCTGCCCATTTAGGGGCCCTATCAATACAACATGTTATTCAGTACTTGATGCTGGTTCTTTACTGTTTTGTACATGATAAACGCCTAGGTTTAATGAAACTAGCAAGTGTATAACGTCACTGGCCCTTGCCAATAATTGCTAAAACTTGAATTAACTGAAAATAATGTCACTAACGCTAACCTGAATAGATTTGGTTGCGTAGACTTGTCTTGTCTTGTTTGTGGTGTTGCAGGGTTCATAGCCGTATGCAGTGGACAATCCAAAGATTGCAGTATTGACCAGAAGCTCGTAACGAAAAGACTCGATCCCCACGCAGGTCGCACTTCCGAGATAACATTGTTCCTCACTGAAGGAGGATCGAATTCCCCAGCTAGTCGTAGCTTATCCAAAGGACATTCTCCAGCAAAGTCGTTTATCCTTAGCAGAGTTTGGCGAGTCTAAGATTGTAAGATGTATTCAGACAGTGTGGTGTCCCCCAAGAGGATTCCCCTATCTCAGGCATAATGGTTTAGCCTCAGAAGCTTAATATTTCCAACTCGTGAGCTGTACTTAGACAGTCTACCCTTCCCAGTAGGGTCATTTACTCTCCCCCAGCGGAGTCAGTTGATTTTCCCCAAGAGAGTCGTTTCGTCCCCAGCGGAGTTCTCTCTTTTCAGCGGAGTTCTCTCGTTTCGTCCCAAGTCAGTCGAAGATTAAGACTATCCCCGGCAGAGTTGGTTGGGTGTCCTGGCATTTATTTTGTCGGAATACCGTGTGATACCAATTCACTCCCCAGCAGAAGTTCAATCCTGATTGGCGCATTCAGTTATTCCTTAGCAAAGCGGGCTTCACTCTTCCAGCATTTATTTTGCTGGAATAATTCTGTGACGCCTGGTTATCCCCAGCGGAGTTGGCATTGTTTTTAGCATTTATTTTGCTGAAGCGGTCTTTGTCTGCATTTGCATCGGCATATAGTGTCATACTTGCATCCACCAAATAAAAGCGTAGCATTTCCATGTCGAATGGAGCATTGCGTCATTGTCAAACATATGCATTTTCGAAACATAAGCCAGGTAGGCTAACCGTTTGTTTCAAGTATTGTTCTCTTGCAGGTGGAGAGAGCTCTTGCTCAAATGAATTACCAGACATTCAAGATCTTGGCATGAGACATTCAACGATAATGTCAGTTTTGTGGCATTGTTCCCCACAGAGTTATTGGGCAAAATTTCTCTTTGTCCCCGAGCAGAGTTATTTGTGTAAATGTCTCTTGTTTTCCCCGCCAGAATTGCTTGTTGAAGTTTCTCTAGTCCGGCCAGCGGATTATTTTCTTCGAATTTGTTGTTACGTCAGCATCAAAGGGTTGTATGAATCAGAATTTCAGAGGCGGCCGCCGGTTATCAGAACAGACGTCCGGTAGTTTGGTTTCCATATATCCTCAGTAGAATCCACCTCAAAGTCGCTGTCACGTTAGTGCTAAAAGGTTTGTGGTTTGGGACCAATGGAGTTAGTCACTGTGGAGATAAGCAGAGAAACTATATGCAGAGTATCTTCCCGTAGGAACAGACGGATATATTTTCTTACTGATTGACAGGAGTATTTCCCTGGAGTTGTCAAAATTTTATTGCATATATTGATAGGAGTTCCTCGCGTTGACGAGATATGAGTCTTGACGTGGACGACTTATTCCTATATTGACGGGATTTCTTCGTGCTAGAGAAATGGGTGTCCTAACGTGGACAGATTTATTTCCCCGGGTTGATGAAAATGTGTTAGTCCTAACGTGGACAGATTCGATTTCTCCGTATTGCTTGAATGTGAAGTCCTGACGTGGACAAAATTGATTACTCTTTGTGTTGGTGTCCTGACGTGGACCATTTATTCCCAGCAGATATCTTTCTTCGTAATGGTGAAATGTGCGTCCTGACGTGGAAAAGTTTGTAGTTCTTCGTGTTGTCAAGATGCGCGAGTCCTGACGTGGACAAGTTTATCTCCCTTCATGTTGGCAAGGCATGAGTCCTAACGTGGACGAGTTTTTCCTCAGTGGGTCGAAGATGTGAGTCCTGACGTGGACAAATCACAACGAGATGTGAGTCCTGACGTGGACAAATCAAGGCGATATGTATTCCTAACGTGGAAAGGTTATTCCTAACGTGGAAAGGTGAGTCCTAACGTGGACGATGTATTCCTAACGTGGAAAGGTTATTCCTAACGTGGAAAGATGTATTCCTTACGTGGAAAGGTTATTCCCAACGTGGAAAGGTGAGTCCTAACGTGGACGATGTATTCCTAACGTGGAAGGGTTATTCCTAACATAGACGATGTTATTCCTAACGTGGACAAGTGTATTCCTAACGTGGAAGAGTTTATTCCTAACGTGGACGATTTATTCCTGAAGAGACGTGCTAGTCCTAACGTGGACAATTCATTCCTATGTTGATAGAATCCCCTCATGCTGATGAAATGCAGACGAGTCATCCCCAGCGAAGTGGCCGAGATTTTTCTGGGTTGATGATAGAGGGAGTCCTGACGTGGACAAGTTTTAGTTGAGATTTCTTCATGTTGACGAAACAGGCGTCCTAACATGGACAAAGTTCTATCCCTGCGATGATAGAATCTTTTTCAGGCTGATGAAAATAATCCCCAGCACGGTCGCTAGTGGATCAGTTGGTTGCTGTAACAACCAGATTCAGTTGGTGGATGTCGTTCCCCCAAGCAGTGTTGCAGTTTATTTCTGCGGTTGGCAAATTTCCGGGTTTAGTATTCAACCGTCTCGTACCTCGAATGTTTGAAGGTCGTTTGCTCTTCACCCAATCGGGTCCAAGTCGCTTGAATAGGGGCAGCTGTTGCACCCTAAAATTTGCTCAACCTATTTCACTTGGTTTATGTTTCAATTGCATTAGCATTTGCATAGTAGTCATGTACATAGTCTAATCATCTGCATATCATAGCATAGCAAGTCATCCAACAAGGGACCAAGTACTATTCTTATCTATATGAGCCTATCATGAGGTTATTATTCAAATTCAATCTTATCCAAGTCATCAGAAAGAAATTGAAACCTAAGAAGTCTATGGATCAAGCAGTGAATCTATCTCCTATCTGAGGGTATTTGAAGATCATCAAAGAAGTTGTGAGTTGTGGATTGAGCATGGAGGGTATATAGAAATCATAGAGGACCTAGAGAGTCATTTTGAAAGTGAGACAAGTCATTGATGTGATCACAAGAGTTGCAGTTGAAGACAGTCAACTAGGGTTTCATCTGGGTCAACCTTGGGTCAACCCTAGGTCAAATGATTGATTGAAAGGCATCAAGGCCTATTTGAGATATGTGGGGTTCATCATGTGACATGTAGATATGGATGTGGTGTTGTGCCAAGGGGAAATCAAGAGAAATCAAGAAGAAGAGGAGTTTCTAAATTAGGGTTTCCGTGTAAAATCCCCTGATTTAGGGCAAACTTCCCAGCAAGATAATTCAAAATGCAAGCTTCAAATGGATCCTTGGTCAACATGAAACTTGTATAGGATTTCAATACCTTTAATTTGAGTGGTGGAAGACATCAAGGATATTTATAGAACTCAAGTTATGGTCCTTGCAAGTTACAGGTCATCTGAGGTATCTGAAATTTTGTCTGTGAAAGTTACTTGTCTTCCAAGCAATTTTTACCCCTCAAGGAGATTTCAAATGGATTTTTGGTAAACATAAGAGTTGTTCCTCATTGTCTTAGGTTTCTAGAAAGGTATTGTATGCCTTCATATGATTTGTGGAACTCTACTTATGACCTTGGCAAGAAAAGGGTATTTTGGTCATTTGAGAATTACAGGTCATTTCAAGCCTATGCCCAAAACTCATACAAGGAAGCTTCAAATGAAAAACTTCACAACATCAAACTTGCTCCAAATGAGATTTTGAGTCTATAAAAGTGATCATGAAAGTTTGGAAAGGCTCATAGCTCAAGGTTTCAAATTTGGTCATTTAAAAAGTGAATTTAATGAATAAAAGTGACCTAAAATTGAGATTTTTCATAACTTGGCCAAATGGGATGAAATTATAGGTCATTTTGATTGGAAAACATGTTTTAAGAACATTGGCAAAAGTGGATTTTTGAGTTTGGTTCAAAATTTGGAAGTTATGCTAGTTGGCTTACAAAGGAAGTAACATAACCAAATCCACAAGGGAATTGTGCACAAGAAGGTTCTACCAAGTTCTAGAGTGTTCTATGAGTGTCTATATATTGAGTAGAGTGGCTTCATTCAAGGTTTGGTGATTCATTTTGATCAAAATACCAAGTTTCATCTCATTCTTCCATTTTGCAAATCACATAAGAACTCTATCAAATCTTCATCATTCTCCACAATTCTTGATCCTATCATCATCTACATCCATCATAGATCAAGTTTCCATCAAAATCTGTTTGAATTGAAGAGGAATTCGTGCTATTCAAGTGCATCATCCAAATTGCAAAAGGAAGTGGTTATGGCAATCCAAGGGGTTTGAGCAAGAACTACTGCATACAGAATCAAGAACCAAGTTTATTGAGCAAGTTCCAAGCAGTGCAAGCTGTGCATCCAAGGTTTTCTACATCTGTTTCCATCTTTAAACCAGGTTAGTTTTCCTTTCGAATTGGCTAGATTTAGTTAGCATGTTAGAAAATCATTAGGTTAGAATGGTTAGGAATGGTTAGATGATTGTTTCTGGTGAATTTGAAGGCATTTCATGAAGGTTACCATTGGAGCACCAAAGCTGTTTTGGCTTAAAACACCTAGGTTAGGGCATGACAATCTTGGTTAGGTATATAAGAATGATCAGCATAGCACGTAGATTGTATTAGTGTAAGAGTTAGCAATATTTGGCAAGGTTGATCTCAGTGTAAAATGGTGGAACCTATGTTTTCTACCTATCGGGTTTGATGCTGGGGTGAGTTTTGGAGGTAGCTGGAGCCATGGTTGTGTAGAGGGAAGGATGTAGATCATTTTTGATCTTTACATCGTGAGATTTCATCAAGAGTCGAGGGAGAACAGAGGGATGGAAGATTCATGCATGGAGAGGGTTTTTCTGAAACCTAGGGTTTCCAAGGAGGAAGATGAAGGAGGATCGTTGGATCATGAGATGGACTTTGACTCTCAAGCTAATCCAAGGGTTACAATTCAATTGGAAAACGGAGGGAAATATTATGATGAAAACGCTGCGTTTCATTAATAGAAACGCCTGGGCTTAGTAATCCGATGCTATGCACACCCCTATCTTCAAGGCCCAATGCCAATTGCACTGATTTAATTTCTAATTGCACCGTTTTTTTTATTTTCTTTTGAGTTTTCTATTTAATTGGGCCCAGACGCGCTTTGCTATGCGCGCCCCCCAGTCTGGGCACATCATCTTGTTTTAACTGAAATAATTGATAATTGCACCCCTAACTCAATTTAACTCATTTTAATTTCCTTCAATTTTTGTTAATTCTTTAAAAAATCATAACAAATAGAAAATTGCATATTTTTAAATGGTTGTTTTTGCATCTTTCTCATATTTTTGTTAAGAAAATTATCATATAAAAAAATTAGCATTTTATTTTATTTTTGTATTTTTAGTATTTTTTTTCTTTTAAGTAGGTTTGGAATAATGTTTAGTTTAATGCATTATATTGTTGATTTTAGTTTAGTTAGATACTTTTACATTTTGGACCTATTCTTTTTAGGGTATTTCACTTAGAACTTTAGCTTGTATATAAGATTTAATTCATGATTTTAGGACTTAATTTTAGATGGTTTGTTTAGGTGTGATTAGGAGAATCAAAACTAGGGTTTAGAGATAACATAGGTGTAGTAAATCATTTCTTTTAGGAGTTGAAGTTTGAATTTTGGGGTATGGGACTATAGGGGTATTATGGGTAGATAATAGATCCCTTAGAAATTACTAGGTTTCCCCTATTATGCTATTACTATTAGTATATTGCTTGTGCTTGTTTGATTGTGTGGTGTGCCCTCTCTAGGGTTATTATTGGACTGTGTGGGGTATTGGGCCTGCTTGGGGTTTGGGATTTTGAGCTGAAGACTGTGCTAATGAAGCCCATTGGAGATCAAAGAGAATGAAGACCAACTTCCAGAGTTGATGAAGAGCATCTTGCTGGCAGCTGTTGAAGGTTGTAGGATCTAGGAGTTAGGCAGAGCTCTAGAGTAGAAAACTTGGTTCATAAACATGGAAGGTCTTGGTTGCCTCCATCCCTCTCTATGATGCAGAGTCTCTCTAAGACATTCACCCCCTTCCTTTGGATGGCTTGGTGATAGTGTCTAAGAGATAGAACTCTTGAGAGAAATATTCTATGTGTTGTTAGCAGTCTGTTTGCCACCTTTGATGGTCAACTAACTGCTTAACACCCCAGTTCATCTTGTTGACTGATACTCATCTTGGAGATTGAGACTTGAAGAAAAGCCCTGAAGACTGATGATAGAGGCCTTGACTGAAGGCTTGAAGATTGAAGACAAAGACCTTGCTTGTAGGATTGAAGATGAAGACTGATGCTTGTTTGAAGCTTGTAGATAGTTGATGATGACTCGAAGACAGATGTTGATGAAGGCTGCTTTTGCTGTTTATTTTAGCTGTTTAATTCTTGATGTATTGATTGAATTTCCCTGACTGTATTGCTTGCTGTTTAACCTGTTAGGTTGAGAGTGAATTCTGTTCACTTTTGCCTGTTGTTTTCTAGGTTCGAGGTTGAGTGGGACTCCATTGCCTCGCTTGTATTGCTGCATCCATGCATTTTACTGCTTTATTGTATATATGCTATTGTTTCTGTTTCCATTTTTCCCTTAGGATCTCTGTTTCTCTCTGCGCAAGAGAGGAGCATGATAGACACTAGGTCTTAACCCATGCATGATAACATTAGGTTAGTTTAATTCCCTTTTAAACCGTAGGTTAGAGTTCTGTCTCTTCTTCCTCAAGATAAACAGAAAAACACAATAAGATTCCAAACACAATAAAAGACACTTCTTCCGTAAAAGAATGTGAACTCATCAAAACGTCATTTTTGTCCGCTTGGACCGGTAATCAGAAAAACCCTTTTTCAGAAGGAGATAAAAGCAATCAAAATAGACTTGTGTCGTACGTGGCCCGAACTACGTTTTCTCTGATCTTTCATGCTGTATGAAAGTACGTAGGCATAGGATGCGATATCCTAGTGAGCAACCTTCCCTTCCTTTCCCGTAGGTAGGCGAACTACGTTGACTCTGATTTCTCGTTCCAGACGGGAATACGTAGGCATAAAGTGCGATACTTTGCCGAGTCATTTTATTTTCTTTTTAACCCCGGACCTGTAGAGTAGTTAGAATAACAATCCGTACCAAGAAACAAGCGTGGATCCCGTCGAGTACGACAAACGTGAGGGGTGCTAATACCTTTCCCTTGCGTAACCGACTCTCGAATCCAGGATTTGGTTGAGATGACCATTCCTTTCCCCGTTTTGCGGTAGGTTTACCTCGAGCGTTTCCTTTCCCTCCGTTGGGATAAATAACGCACGGTGGCGACTCTTCTGTTCAGCCGGCGCCGATTTTCGCAGTAGCGACAGTGGGGGGTCTATCGTAGTCATTAATGATAGATTGTGCGATGTTTGTTTGTGTTTCGCTCCGTCATCCTTTTGGTGGGGGGTCTATCATAGTCATTAATGATAGATTGTGCGATGTTTGTTTGTGTTTCGCTCTGTCATCCTTTTGGTGGGGGTCTATCGTAGTCATTAATGATAGATTATGCGATAGTTTATTTATGTTTCGCTCCGTCATCCTTTTGGTGGGGGGTCTATCATAGTCATTAATGATAGATTGTGCGATATTGTTTGGCGTGTTTCGCTCCGTCATCCTTTTGGTGGGGGGTCTATCATAGTCATTAATGATAGATTGTGCGATAGTTTATGTTTCGCTCTGTCATCCTTTTGGTGGGGGGGTCTATCATAGTCATTAATGATAGATTGTGCGATATTGTTTGGCGTGTTTTGCTCCGTCATCCTTTTGGTGGGGGGTCTATCATAATCATTAATGATAGATTGTGCGATAGTTTATTTATGTTTCGCTCCGTCATCCTTTTGGTGGGGGGTCTATCATAGTCATTAATGATAGATTGTGAGATATTGTTTGTTTGTGTTTCGCTCCGTCATCCTTTTGGTGGGGGTCTATCGTAGTCATTAATGATATATTGTGCGATGTTTGTTTGTGTTTCGCTCCGTCATCCTTTTGGTGGAGGGTCTATCGTAGTCATTAATGATAGATTGTGCGATGTTTGTTTGTGTTTCGCTCCGTCATCCTTTTGGTGGGGGGTCTATCATAGTCATTAATGATAGATTGTGCGATGTTTGTTTTTGTTTCGCTCTGTCATCCTTTTGGTGGGGGTCTATCGTAGTCATTAATGATAGATTGTTCGATAGTTTATTTATGTTTCGCTCTGTCATCCTTTTGGTGGGGGGTCTATCATAGTCATTAATGATAGATTGTGCGATATTGTTTGGCGTGTTTCGCTCCGTCATCTTTTTGGTGGGGGGTCTATCATAGTCATTAATGATAGATTGTGCGATAGTTTATGTTTCGCTCCGTCATCCTTTTGGTGGGGGGTCTATCATAGTCATTAATGATAGATTGTGCGATATTGTTTGGCGTGTTTCGCTCCGTCATCCTTTTGGTCGGGGGTCTATCATAGTCATTAGTGATAGATTGTGCGATAGTTTGTTTGTGTTTTGCTCCGTCATCCTTTTGGTGGGGGGGCTATCATAGTCATTAATGATAGATTGTGCGATATAGTTTGTTTATGTTTCACTCCGTCATCCTTTTGGTGGGGGGTCTGTCATAGTCATTAATGATAGATTATGCGATATTGTGTTTGCTCTACCATCCTTTTGGTGATAGTAGCCGTGTGTGTCTCTTCCCATCATCTTTTTGGTGATGTTAATCTTTTCCCAGGCATTCTTTTTCTTTTCGGACAAATTCAGGGTTTTCTTCATATCTAATTGTCTTCTACCTTGAAAGAGTGAGCGCCATAGCCGTTCATCTTACTCGGTTTAGGCCAATTAGATATGGGCATCTGTCATACCCCAAATTTGTCCTACCCGTGTATAACTTTGTTTGTACATTCATTTCAAAAGAAAAAAATTTCAAAAAATATATGTTGTTATTTGAGGATGTCAGGTCAGGCGTGTGGATGATGTTGAATGAGGGATAGTTCAGACCGCCTGGTCGAAGTTTATTTTTGTGGAGTTTCCAGTACAATGCATATTTGAAGGCATTATCCCTTGATTTCAAGGCAATAAGGTTTTTAGACTTAATTTCTATGCAAATAAGTCAGATTTTCTTTCATAAGATCGGTCTAAAGCGGAATCATAACCTCAATGTTTTAATGAATTGATTAATTGCCACAAAATGATGAAAAGGGGTCATCTAAGATTGTCAAGTCCATTTTGCAAACTCGTTCATACACAAATCATTTGAGGTCATCATTGACTCAATTATCTTTGTTCCAAACCACCTTTTACAATTAAGTTCAAACTCCATCAAAGTCAAGGTGAAACCGATTAATGTTGTTTTTCTTGAGAAGCAATAGGGCTATGTTTAAATTCTAAAGATACAATGGGATGGAATTTTGTTTACAAGATAGGCAATTAACTGTCAAGTTATACATTAAAGCCACCTTCAAGTAATATAAAGCTGTTGATTGCATAAAATACTAGTAGTGGGGCCAATGGGGCCAAACATTTGGATAATTCAGTGGTCCTCATACACTTATGCCTATCGCATGTTAACAACTTGTATTCAAAAGGATAAAAAGGTCCATAAAAGTAACAGTAAACATGACAGGGATGGGTGTTTTGAGATTAAGGTTCCAAGGCCTTTTTACAAACAAGATAAGATCATAACATGGCCTAAATTCTATCAAGATTTACAAAATGTGAGGAGTCCATTCCAATTATAAAGGTCGTTCCGTGAATCATCTCCATTCTTCTATAAACCACCTGCACAAACTTGACAGAAAAAGTCCGGCTCCACACCGCATGTTTCATGCAGTCACACCTTGCAAGAAACGGTGCCTACACACAGCACAACGGCCATATCTCACCTGCAAACAAAGGACAACAATAAAGGTTATGAATACAAAAGTTTGCAACAAAAAAACTCACAGAGCAGTACGGTACAGCTAGCAATCCGTACGGGATGTACAACTAAAGACAAACATTTTTACAAATTGCAGCACAAATATCATACCACGGAGAGCATCGCGACAAGGGCGGTTTTCACAGCAACATGAACCAAACAGCAGAATAACCATCCTTTAACACACATTCATCATTTTTCTTACAACTGAAGCCAAACACCTATTTCGCAACAGACTTCTCGGTCTGTAGAACATCACCATCATGAATCTCACGGTTTTGAGCCCAAGCAACACGTGACTTGAAGCAACGGCAAGAAAGTCACGCTTTTGGATCGTACGCCAACTGCAACATGAACAATTGACGGCATGAGAGCACAGTATAAAGCTTGCATAGTACCACAATACAAGCCATTTTAAATTTCAACTTATATGATTGCAGAACAAAACTACCTCAAAGAGAAGAGGTCACTCCCTACAATTACCTTAAGAGGTTCCCGTCGAGTACGACGGACGTGAGGGGTGCTAATACCTTCCCCTCACGTAACCGACTCACGAATCCAGAACTTGGTTGCGACAGCCCTGTTCATATCCTTTCGTTTTTAGGAGGTTTTCTCGATATTTTCCTCTCCCGTTTATTCAGGAAAAATAAAGTTCGGTGGCGACTCTGTCGAACCGCATTTCCGCGCCTTTCATGCGAGGGTCGTTTTCTCCGAAATATCTCCGTGATTTTTCGAGGTGCGTCACTCCCCCTCTGAGCAACCTGCTTTTCACTTCATTCAATGGTGTCTTCAGCTCACCAACATCCAATACCAGGTTCAAATTTCCTTCTGTTAAGATGGCATTTGCCCCATGATTAGGCATAGGCTGTTGTACAATATTGGGCCCCACCTGGCCAAAGTTGATGGCTTTACTGTCTAACAAGTCTTGAACCTTATGCTTGAAAGCATGACAAGATTCTATATCGTGCCCGGGCGCCCCGGAGTGGAATTCACAATGCTTATTAGCATCATACCCTCTAGGAAGTACCGGTCCTGTAGGTGGTTCCAGTGTTCTTTTCTCGACCAAATTCAACACCAACAGTGTCTAAAGAAGCTCTGCATATGTCGATGGAGGTTTATCAAATACCCTCTTCGGCTTTACATTCTGAAACCTTCCTTGACCCTGATTCTGCCTTTGCTGCTGCTGCGGCTGTTGTTGCCGTTGTTGTTGTTGAATTGGAATAGTAACGTTGGCTATTTGTTGAGGTTGAATGTACTAATTTCTACCTCTGCCCTGGCATCTGCCACCTGATCGCGACTTTCTATGTCTAATACAACTTAACTGCAAGTGCATAGTCTATCGCGTAGTAATAAAAGATATCGATCCCACAGGGACTCGTAATCAAACTAGTGTTCTCGGGAGTTACTATGTTTAGCTAGGTAGATAATGTTTAAGGAAATAATTTTTGTCACTAAAGGGAACTAAGAATGTTACTTGAATTATAATTACGTAAATCGATATGCAGTAATTATGTTCTTCGGCGATCTGACAAGTTACCGGTATATGAAATATTTTTCAGAGTTTATTTAAGCAGAAAATAGTGATCTGAAGACTTTCGTCTCACGATGGTTGTTGACGCTAGTCATAATTCTAAGGGTCGGATGTACGCTTTCGTGTCCCATTCGGGGTTAAAACTATTTTTTGGAAATCTCTAAGTTCTAATTCATTTTAAAGTGCTTTCGCTGTTATTAAAACAAATGACTAGTGTTTACTATCTGGTCTTACCGCAGCTGTCGCTTGTTGGTTCGTACCTTAATTAATTTCCCACTGTCGTGGTAAAACTACTTTTAAATAAGTTCTCGCTTTCGCGACGAACGTTTATTCAGTAAATAAATTTAAACACTCAGACCATAAACAACTTTTGAAAAGAAAGTTTTCAACCGGTTATTATAAAATCCCGTCTGAATTATTATTACATATCGATTACTCTGATTTAGCTAGACATGGATTTGGGAAAGGTAAAACATAAATAAAAACAGAAATTAATAACATGCATCATAATGAAAACTGAAATTACGATTAAAATTTAGAACCTGTAAATATTCCAATTGGCCTTTGGGCAGATCCTCCACAAATGTTGGCAGGATTCTGGTCTTTGTGCCAATTGATCGTACAAGGGAAATGGAATTACAAAATATCAAAGAAATGCAGAAAAAGAAAAGAGAAACAAATAAGAATAAAATAATGGAAAGGTTGCTCTGAAGATAAATTGGCAGCACTTCGTTGTCTGAATGCGGCTCTCTTTCTCAGCTCCCCTCCTTCCCCTTTTATAGAAATAGAATTCTAACGGTTTTAATTTGAAGAAGGTGGACTTGGAGGCAGAAATATTAGGGAGTAGTGGTCCACTATTTGGGACTTGGAACTGCATTTTGCACGTTCATTTGAAGTAGTGCGTTTTTGCCTGCGTGACGGTCGTCACCCGTGTGACGGTCGTCACCCGTGTGACGGTCGTCATGGAGCTGTGACGGTCGTCACAGCAGCAAAATATGCATTCTGCATTTTTCATGTTGTTTTCATCCGGTTTTCGTCCATATTTCATCTGTAATTGCTTCTTTTCTTCATATTGCTTTGTTTAGACATGATTATCAAATACCTGCAAAATATCAGACAAATAACATGGAAAGAACCCGAAATCGGATCGAAAACAGTCAAACATCAGTTGAATTATGCATCAATATATATATATATATATATATATATATATATATATATATATATATATATATATATATATATATATATATATATATATATATATATATATATATATATATATATATATATATGTATATATATATATATATATATATGTATATATATATATATATATATATATATATATATATATATATATATATATATATATATATATACAATTTCGTGTTATCAAACTCCCCTAAGCTTGAATCTTTGCTTGTCCTCAAGTAAAACAGGAAAAAGTCGGCAAGCACGAGGCAGCTTCTTCGTTCGCAAAGTTGGGAAAAACCGGGATTCTTAGTAGGAACAAAATGAGTACGGCGACGACACTGGACTACAAGTCTTCGGAGGTCTCCTTCTTATGCAAATCGGTCCCAGTCATGCTACTGTAGCTTGGTGTCAAGGTTCTCGCGTCAAGTTCACCCTGTTTTCTTCTAGCGCAATCACATTAAGCCCATTGTCCATACACTTTCATGGCAAGTCGACCTGTTAGTGAATATCATCTCCTTTCTGTTTTGATCTTTTTCATTGCTCATAAGCTTATACCATTGATTTTTCAATGAGTTTTCGTACCGTTGGGCTAAATGCTCGGGTGAGGAGCACCTAACTTAGAGGGAACGCGTCTTTATATTTGGGCTAAATGGCTTTCTTTTCATGATTTTTCATCTTTTTGGAGATCATACACTTATTTGCATTGGTCGCTCGCTTAGAAGTGTTTTAGGATGGTGCTGACTGCTAGTATAAACTACTTGGGGCTGAGTTTGCGTAGACACTTGAAACTGGTACACGTAGGTAGTGAAACCGACTCGCATAAACCGGAGGTCTAAGGTGTCAGGACGGACTGGTTTTGTTAGAATTTTCGTCTCCTCAGAGTTTCAAAACTTGGTTTGAACTTGGGCGCATTCTCGTGATGCTTTTGCTTTTGAGGAACGAACGAAATTTTTTTTGTTTATGTCGAATAAAGTGGGGATGTTTGCGTAACGGAAAAAGATATATATAAAAGAGCTTTTATTTGCTGAAACGTGAAAATGTTCGAATTGAAATTACGGAATTAAAAGTACAAGGGAATAGGAAATAAACGCTCCGCTCCCACACTAGCTCAATCAGTGTCCCCACTGATTTGAAAGAATGCGAGAGGGAAATACAAGTAAATGAAAATACAAAGAAACTGAAAATATAGTAAACAAATAAGGAAAAGAGTAACTAATCACGGCCTCTGCCTCGGTCACGTCCTCTCTCGCGTCCTCTGGCTCTGACTTGGTCGCGACGGGCCTCAAGGTCCAGTGCTCCGGTATGATAGACATAGTCGCGGAGTCCTTCGAACTGCAAGGTCAGATTCGCCAAGTTCTCAGTAATGGTTTCCTGGCCGGTTTGGAGTTGTTGCATTTGGGTCCGATGCCAAGCTTCGAACTGCTCTGCTCGCTGATTCTGCTGCTGCATCATAGCGAGTATCTGGGCCTGCTGGTCGAGGGATCGGCGGAGGTCTTCTTCGGAGTAGTCGGGCTCTGGACGATGGCGGCGGCGGCGGTAGGATGTGCCCTCAGAAGGAAGTGGTTGCGATGCCTCTGGTTGCTCAGCTCTGTCCAACTCGTCTTGCATTTCGTCACCAGAACCTTATGTGTGGGTCTAAGTTGGAGCAGCGGTAGCAGCAGGGGCATTGAGGTCAAAGAGCCAGTTGGCACGATCCTCTGGGTGCATCCGGGTGCGTGATGGCAGGATGATACTTCTGACGGTTTTACCACGCACGACCGGGTGGTACTTGCCATCGGCCTTGGAACGGATGAGGTGAGAAGCTCTGCAGTGGTCGGTGTCGAGGAACACCGAGGGAATGACATGGAGATGTTGGAGGCGGTCACCGAGGTTCGGCCCGAGTGCAATGGAAGTAACAATCCCGCCAAAGTAAAATGGCTTAGAGCCACGGTTACAGTTGGCCTGGATGTGGTCCAGGAGGAACGGAGCGGCATTGATGGGCTCGTTGTTGAAGACACAGCGGAGAAAGAAGAGCTCTTTCGAGTTCACCTTATGGTTGCTATCCCGGGCGAAGATGGTGTTGCTCAGTGCTCGGTGGAAATACCGGATGGTCGGGTTGTGGATATGCGTTGCGTGCAGAGAATCCCAGCCATCGGCATTGATTCCGGTTAACTGGTACCAAAGCGCGAAGGCTTCGTGCTGGAACTGTTCGGTGAGGCGGCGGTGAGCATTGTCGTCGCGAGGGAATTGTAAGATGGAGGCAATCTGGTTCTGGTTCAGTTGATAGTTCATGCCGAACATACGGAAGCATGCGGCACCGGAGTGTTGGCTGAGGTCGCTGCTGGAAGTGAAGTAGGTGAACGAACTAAGGAACTCGAGGGTGAGTTGTTCGTACGTCGGCTGCGGATTTGTGCAGAGGTTCCAGATGCCGGCTCTTTGGAGCATCCAAGTGACGCCGTCAAGAAGGCCGAGCTCCATGAGGGATAGGATATGCGGGTAGTGGGTCGGCTGTAGCGACCGTTGATGGAAGGCGATATAGTTGGGCCGCTGTTTGTCTCCGGAGTCGCCGTCGCTGAACACGATAGTGCTGAGGTCTGGGGTTTCGTTGTTTCTCGCCATTGTTGGAGGATGCTGAGGAAATGTGGATTGAGTTGGTTCTGTGGAGTGAAAAAATGGTACAGAAGTGTATTAGGAAGTTGAAATGGGAGTTGGAATATATGGAGCAAGGTGGGGAAAACGATAATTGGAAGTGGGGTGTGAGTCTTTGATGATTGGGAGTTGAAAGGATGTGAGTGGGAGAGAAAATGCAACCCTGTTATAGCAGATAACAGTTTTGGGCTCGTGACGGTCGTCACCCGTGTGACGGGCGTCATGCATCTGTGACGGTCGTCACACCAGCAAAATCTGCAGAACGCAGAATTTTACTTTGGGGGTGTTCTTGCAATGAATTTTAGGGGTATAAATGATATGGCAATGTATTATATCGGCCAATAAACAAAGGATAACGTAAAAACAGAATAAATGAATAAAGAATATAATTGAAATAACAAGTAATTAGAATAATTGTAATGTAATACATAAGGAAATTAACAATGCAAAAGTCAAAATAATTGAAAACGGATGGAAAGCAGAAAAACTAAACTAAACTAAATCTAATGCTAATATCTAGTCTTTTTGTGCCTTCAATTCATCAAACTTCCGGGCGTAGTAGTCGAGCTGGTCACAGACTAAGTCCATGAAGACTACAAGTTCGCTGTGTATGCTTGTGATGTCTTCTTTTACGGTGGTCAGAGCTGCGTCAACGTTGTCTAATCGGTGCAGAACAATATCCATTTTATCGGTGGTTTCCTCAGGAATGGGCTCAGGATATGTGTTGTAATGTGGAGGGGTCGTAGGGTCTACCTCGGCTTCTGATACAGCATCCTCATAGTACATATAATCATGTGCTTCAGAGATGTGATCATTGTCGTACATGTAATTCTGTGGTGTTGATTGAGGTGAAGGAGGTCCCATAGGCTCATCCAATTCATAAAGCCAGTTGTCCTTGTTATGGATACTTGTCATCTGATGATTTGGCAATGTGAATAGCTGGACAGGTTTGTCATTGATGAGGTACTCGTAAGGTCCAGGTCCCATAGTTCTTAGAATGCGCCTGTTAAAGCAAAACTGGATATTCATGGGTCGGATGGTGCCAAAACTAGTGCTTTCATTTAGGTGGAATCTAAGGCCAAGCTCGTGGGCAATCATTGTCACGAGGCCTCCTATTAGAATAGGTGATTGTGGGTCCTGAGTGAGGCGTCGGAAAGATCTCATCATAAAAGGTACTGCATTCACTGTACGACCCTGAGAAGCACAGAACATGATAAATAACTCTTCTTTAGATACTGTAGTGATATTTTCTTCTTTTCCAAAAAGGGTGTGAGCTAGTATCTTATGAAAGTATCTGAAAGCTGGGTTATGAATCTCATCATTATACATTCTGTCTGGTTCAGGGTGATAGTCGCCTGTGATTCTACCCCAGAACTGGTTGAGTTCAAAATCAAGATCGTCATCTTCTGCACTGATGAACACATGTGGTCCGCTAGGAAATCCTAGGAGGTTAGCTAATGACATCCGGCTATGGATTTGGTCCATTCCAAACATCCTAAAGGTGATCAGCTCTGTGTTGGATCCAAAACCATAGTTGGGTAAGTACCTGAAGGAACTAAGGAATTCGTAGGTGAGGTCCTTATAGGTAGCAAAACGGGTTTTCAAAGCAGTGTTCTCCCAGCCTAATTGATTAAATAGGTATTGGATGCTATCAGTGATTCCTAGTTTCTCCATGGTAGACTTATCATAATACAATGTTGAGGCTATGTCTCTCTCAGTTAACGCTTCAAATCTTGCCTTTTGAGCTAATCCTCGAAAATGAACCTTTGTGACGTCGTACGCGGCCATACTCGCAGATAAGTCGGAGAAAAACAGGAGGAAGGTTTTGAAGACTTTTAAAGTCCTGAAAAGTTTAAAATAGAAATTTGAAGTCAGGATTTTTTTTAAAAACAAAAGGCGGTAAAAACAAAATAAAAGAGAAAAATAAAATAAAATATGAAAATAAAAGAAAGTAAAAATAGTAGCAATTTTAAGTTTAGAATTTTTGTTAAAGTTTCAAAGTAGAATTTTAAATAAAAATGAGAATGAAATACAGTAACGAGGAAAATGCGGGAAAAATTGGGTTGCCTCCCAGTAAGCGCTGTTTTTAACGTCTAAAGCCTGACGATAGCTTGGTGACAAGCTATTCGGGTGTTTGAGCTGGAAGCTCAAGCAATGCTATATTGCAGACTTGAGGGCTGTTTTCGTTCTTATTATAATGTTTTAGACGTTGCCCGTTTACGATAAACGGTGCATTCGTCTTATCGGTAATTTCAACAGCTCCACTCTGAAGTACTTTAGTCACTTCAAAAGGTCCAGACCACCTAGATTTTTGTTTACCTGGAAAGAGTTTTAATCTTGAATTAAATAGCAGTACGATGTCTCCTACATTGAATTGTTTCTTGACTGAATGTTTATCATGCCACTTTTTAGTTTGTTCTTTGTAGATACGGGCATTTTCGTAAGCGTCCAATCGAAGTTCTTCTAATTCGTGTAAGTTCAAGATTCGTTTTTCTCCTGCCTCGGTGTAGTTGAAATTAAGTGTTTTAATGGCCCAGAAGGCCTTATGCTCTAATTCTACAGGGAGATGACAGGATTTACCGTAAACTAATTTTTAGGGTGTAGTACCTATTGGTGTCTTAAAAGCGGTCCTATAAGCCCGTAAAGCTTCACTTAGCTTTGATGACCAATCTTTCCTTGAGGTAGCGACAGTCTTTTCCAATATCTGTTTTATTTCCCTGTTCGAGACCTCTACTTGGCCGCTAGTTTGCGGATGATAGGGTGTAGCTACTCGGTGTCGGACTCCATATTTAGAAAGAAGTTTATCAAAGATTCGCGATATGAAGTGAGATCCGTCGTCACTAATGACGAGTCTGGGTACACCGAATCTAGGAAAGATTTTGTTTTTGAAGAGTTTGATTACTACTCGTGCGTCATTTATTGGAGCAGCAATGGCTTTTATCCATTTAGACACATAGTCTACAGCGACGAGTATGTAGTTATTACCAAAAGAAGGCGGGAATGGTCCCATGAAATCTATTCCCCATACGTCGAAGATTTCTACCTCTAAGATTCCTTTCTGAGGAATTTCATCGCGTCGTGAGATGTTGCCAGTTCATTGGCATCGATCACATTTGAGCACAGCGATGTGAACGTCTTTCCAGAGGTTAGGCCAGAATAAGCCGGCTTGGAGAATCTTAGCGCACGTCTTGGATGTACTAGCATGACCACTATATAGTGCTGAATGGCATTGGGAAATGATATTTTCTATTTCTTCCTCTGGGACACAGCGACGGTATATGTTGTCGGCCCCTCTCTTGAAGAGTAGAGGTTCGCCCCAATAATAGTGTTTCAGATCGTGGAAGAATTTCTTCTTTTGCTGATAAGTGAGATCCGGTGGAAGCACGTCTGCAGCTAGGTAATTAACGATGTCAGCATACCAAGGTAATGTGACTTGGGCATAGACGACTTCTACGGCTTTTTCGAGTTCTGGATCTTCCGAGATTAAGTTAGGCACGTCACTTTCTAATTTTGCTATCAGATGTTCGTACGGGAAATCGTCATTTATCGGTACTGGTTCATGTTTGATGCCTTCTATTCGGGATAAGTGATCTGCAACAACGTTCTCGGTTCCTTTCTTATCTTTGATTTCTAAGTCAAACTCTTGTAATAACAGGATTCATCTCAATAATCTTGGTTTGGCATCCTTTTTACTTATTAGGTACCTAATGGCAGCGTGGTCTGTGTATATGATAATTTTTGCTCCTACTAGGTAAGAACGGAATTTGTCAAGCGCAAATATAACTGCTAGAAGTTCCTTTTCTGTTGTGGCGTAGTTCATTTGGGCAGGATCTAAGGTTCTACTAGCATAGTAGATGGCATGGAGTTTCTTGTCCTTCCTTTGTCGTAGAACTGCGCCTACGGTATTGTCGCTACTGCGAAAATCGGCGCTGGCTGACAGAAGAGTCGCCACCGTGCGTTATTTATCCCAACGGAGGGAAAGGAAACGCTCGAAGTAAACCTCGCAAAAAACGGGGAAAGGTATGGTCATCGCAACCAAAACCTGGGTTCGGGAGTCGGTTACGCAAGGGGAAGGTATTAGCACCCCTCACGTCCGTCGTACTCGACGGGATCCACACTTGCTTGGGTTGTCTAAAGGATGCAAACAATCTATCTACGGCTGCTAAATCTAAACGGAAGGAAACTGACTCGATAGAGCGTCGCACTTTACGCCTACGTATTCTCAAGAGAGAAAGTCAGAGTCAACGTAGTTCGGGACTACAGGGAAATTGGCTCGCCAAGACCTCGCGTCTTGTGCCTACGTACTTCCATACTGCATGGAAGATCAGAGCTTTACGTAGTTCAGGCTAACTACGGCTAAACAGGGCGTTCTCACACAGCAGTGAGAAATTAACTGGTTTTACAGGTACGGGAACCTATGGGAAAAACTACGGTCTGGTCTCAAATGCACTCAGGCAAGAGAGAAAAAGGGATAACATCAGTCGTCAGCGGGAAGGTCTCGATCGCACAACAGCGAGAGAACAAAAGGTTAGTTGTTAGTGTGCTCGCTAGGATATCGCATCCTATGCCTACATATCCTCGTCTGGTACGAGAAATCAGAGCAGCTGTAGTTCGGCTACTTCGGGACCACAACTCAAATCTCGTTTGATTAACATTCTGAAAAATGATTACAATGATTGAATACTGAAAATAAACTCCTAGGAAATACTATCCTATCCTATCCTGGAAAAAATCGAATGGAAAATAGTCCCCTAACAAGTGGACATTCTAAACTACCTCTAAAAAGGTGTAAAAGAATTTCTATGAAAAAATGTACTCTAAAAAAATATTAAATCTACACTAATATTTTTTACTATTTTTCTTACTATTCCTCTTCCTTTTTTCAATCTTTTTCTCTATTTTTTTTTTATATTCTTTTTCAAATATTTCTTTTTTATATTCTTTTTTCAAATATTCTTTTCAACATTATTTTTCTCATATTTTTTTAATATCTCTTTTCTCTTTTTCTTCATATTCCTTCTTTATTCTTCTTCTTCTTTCTCAACATGTTTTTCTTTTATTGTATTTCTTTTTCAATATTTTTTTACTATTTTTTCTATTCAAAGAAAATAAAAAAAACAAGATACAAGGGGGGTGCAGTAGTTTACAAGGGATGATACAGAAAAAATAAGAAAAGGAAATAAGGGCCCAGCCCACAAAAAATAAAGGAAATTGGGGGAAGGGGGTGCTGGAAGTGAAACGGGGGGGTATGGTCAGCAAAAGAAACCAGGGCCCAGCCCAATCACACAGAACACACACACGGGGAGGGGGGAAGAAAGTAAAACGTGGGGGTGTATCAGCAAAACAATGGGCCCAGCCCATAGTCCCTCCAAAAAACACAGAAATGGAGGGTGTAGCAAGAAAAAATGGGGTGCGAACTGGGAAATGAATTAGGCCCAAGGCCCATGCCCACTGAGTCCAACTCCCTAGTCTTCTCCCTCACACTCGTTTCCCTTTCTGAAACCCTAGTCCTTCTTCCTCACACTCGCCGCCGCCGCCGTCTTCCTCCATCCTCCCTCTCTCTTCTTTCTCAATCTCTATCACCTTCGTTCAATCTCCGAGCCTCTCACAATCTTTCCCTCTCTCCGTTCAACCAGAAGAATACCAACAGAAATTATTGAGAATCTTGCAACTAATGAAGGTTCATTGAAGAAGGTTCCTCCGATGGCGTTGCATGCTTGATGTTCGTCGAGATGCCTGGAAGTGAGATACGATCTTGGTGACATTTGAAGGTTTGATGAAATCCTGGGAAAAAAGGGCACCACAGATGAAGATCTTCACAGATCTTCGCAAATCTTGAAGTTGCTGGAAGATCCAAGAACAACTGGAAACGACGAAGATCCTTGAACAATTCGGAGGTTCCTTGATGAAGATGCATGAAGAAGGGTAAAATCTGGAAAAGCTTGAAGGTACGGCTATGAGTGGTGAACGATATTGATGAAACTGATGCATGATCTGGAGAAGAAACTGGACCCGCAAATCCTTGAATATATGATCTTCATCAAGAATCTGGAAAACAATGGAGATTGATGCATGTTCTTGGAGTCTTCTAGAAACGGTTGGAAAATCTGGGATCTTGGTGAACTTGAGCGTTTTCTGGAGAAAAATGAGGAACACGATGGAGATTCGGTGAACATGCTTGAAGATCGTTGAAGAATGATTTTTTGGAAGAATGATTCACGGTGGTGATTGTTGATGACGATTAGAGAATCGGATGATGATAGATTGAGGGAGGAGGTTGATGATTGCTGATGATCGGAGGAGATGAAGGTTGATCGGAGAAAGATGAAGGTTGATCGATTTTTGGATGTTTTAGGGTTTCCGGTGACGGGTACGGCGGCCGGAGTAGGTTAGGGTGACCGGCGATGTTTTGTTGCGGTGGTTGCATGGCCGCCGGCCATGCAACCGATGAAGGCTCAGAGGAAGGCACGTGTCTTGGTGGGTGGAGGGAGCTATTGCATGGACGCCACGTGGGGTTGGCGTGGCAGAGAGAGGGACTTAGTGGGGTGCCACGCGTGTGGCATGCAGGGAAAGCGTGGGACCTCCTCCGGACTTAACACGTGGCTTCAAGACTTTATACACACCTGGATTATTCTGGACTCTTCTGGAAAATGGGCTTCGCAGATTCTGGGCTTTGCTGAACGAATTTGGATAAAGGCCCAAACGAAAATGCTGATAAAAATCCAAAAAAACTGAAATGGATTAACACTTGGATTAAAGACTAACAATTGATTAATGGCAATGAAAATGAAACGTAATTAATGAATAAAGACTAATTAACTGTAAATGACAATTAATGACCTAATAATATTCTAATCAAACATTACAATTAAAATCTAGGTATGATAACAAAATCTATTTAACTCTATTTAAAAGAAAATCTAATAAAACCTGATATTCTATTAAATTTCTATTAAAAAAACAACTATATTATTTCTATATTAAAATAAAATCTATATTAAACCTATTAATCTATTAAACTATTAAAAAAACTATTAATATTCTAAAAAATTCTATATTATCCTAAAATGATTAAAAAATCTAATAAAACCCTAATAATGCCTAATAAAAATCCAGAAAAAATCATAATAATTCCCGAAGGAACAAAAATAGCACCGAACGACAAATAACACCGCGAGAGCGCATCAAAATAGCCGGTAAAAATAAACGGGCACCGAAATATCCCTAAAAACAACAGCGCGAGCTGAAAACATCGGGAAGAGCACGACTTCAAAAAAAATATGATTCTACCTATCTAAACACCTGAGACGCGAGACGAGAGTTGTGATCCCGATAAAATCCAAACAAATGAAAAATGCAATGTATGCGATATGCGGAAGCGAATGCGGTCATGCGTCGAAACATAGGACCATATACGGGACCCGGTTGGTCAAATTTTAGGGTGCAACAGCTGCCCCTATTCAAGCGGCTTGGACCTGAATGGTTGAAGAGCGCTCAGCCTTCAAACATTCAAAGGTAGATGACGGTTGAATACCAATGAAACCCTGAAATTTGCCAACCGCGGGAATATACTGCAAAACCGCCTGAGGAATAGCCTCCAATGAACTGAAGTTTGGTTGTCACGGCAACAACTGGTCAATTTTCTGATAAAATTTTCTTCTCCTTGTTTACATCAATCACCTGTGCGACGCCACAAGTATTGGAAGAATGCTTCGAAAAGCAAACAACTTGATTCCCATCTCTCTTATGGAATCAAATCCTGTCATCTCACAGTTCACAGCGAACTTGAGGATAATTCTCCTGGGGAACTTCTGAATCGACTGCTCGGCACCCATTTTGTCAACAGGTCGCAGCTTCAGAAATCTGATATACGTCAATCTTTGTTGTTGTTGTTGTTTTTCGATGCTGACGTAACAACCAAATGTGAAGAATCACTCTGCTGGGGAAGAAGAGAAGCTTAACCACACAACTCTACGGGGGAACAAATTCGAAATCCAATAGGTAACCAACCTGGTCTATGTTTCGAAATGCGTATGCTCGAGAATGATGCAATGTCCTATATGACATGTAAATGTTATGCGTTTTGTTTGAAAATGCGATGCCCAGACGGCGTGGATATGCTATGTGTTTGTATAAATGCTATGACTATATATGCAAATGCTAATGCAGGCTCGAGCTGCCAGAGAACTCCAGGTCTAGAAACAGCTTGGCAAAATAAATGCCACAGGTAGACGTCAACTCTACTGGGGATGAACCGAAGTCACAGAACCATCTCAGCAAAATAAATGCTGGAAAAGGGAAACCAAATCCGCTAGGAATAACCGTCCTGCTGGAGAAATGGAAAGGCAACCCTGCTTGGCGACTTCACTGGGGAAAGAAAAAACAACTCTGCTTGGGGATGCTCTCTTCAACCCAATGGAAACTGACTGTGCTCTGCGGGGATTGACCCAAATTGGGGTTGATTGAGCGCAGCACACTGCTGGAAATGCTCCTACTATCAAGGATATCAATCTTAATCTGCTGGGGATACTCCTGATCCTACTCTGATACGGGATAGCAATACAATCTCGACTCTTCTGGGGATAATAAGCAACTTTCATCTGCTGAAGAGTAGCAATTCTAACTTAACAACCTCCACAAGGAACTCAAACATTAACCGGAGCACTGGTATCCGTCGAGCTTCGTATCGGGGAACATGACAACATGCGAGTCACTAGGAATTACTGTGTCCGATACCTTTTATGTTTTTGTTTTTCTGGTTTAGGATAAACATGGACTATGTACAAAGTGGAAGATATGGAAAATACTAGACGAGAACTAGCATTCAAAGGTAAGCTACCAGACGAGAACTGATAGGAGAATAGGTTATCGGACGAGAATTGATTTCACAACGACATGTACCAGACGAGAACTGATACAACACTTGAAGAAATGATGACCCAAACGAGAACTGGTTACGCAACGCCGTGTACCAGACGAGAACTGATACAACACTTGAAGAAACGGCGACCAGACGAGAACTGGTTACAATAAACTACACCAGACGGGAACTGATGCTTACGGAAGGGTGGGCCAGACGAGAACTGGTTACCGGTTTGCCATGCAAGAACTGGACTTTGGAAATAACTGGTTACTGACACGCAACAGGTTTAGACTGCAGGATAATGATCCAACGACAGCAAGGCCTTTTATTTGGAATGTTAAGGTTTTTGATAAGGGTAATGACATGATTCCCCGATACTAAACTCTGGATGGGGATAAACAGACTGGCCTGAATGACTTGCCTTAGTACACTCAGCTGGGGATAAAAAGACTGGCTTGAACAACTTGCCCCAGTACAATTCAACTTGCCCCAATCTAACTCTTGGGAATACTTGCTCTGAACAGCTTGCTACGAGACGACTTCGAGATTACTTGCCCCGGTATCTATACGACAACAGAATTCAATCTTCATTAAACAATTGTCAACCCAGTTGGTCTTCACTATCTCTGAAGTAACCTTGCCCCTGAATGAACGTTCTAGCAACTTAACCCGATCTGATTATCCACTGGAAGCATCTGCTTTCAAATCTCCACATTCTGCATAATTGCCCCTGATTGGGTCTCGAGAAGACTCACTTCTGATCAACTGCTTCTCAAACAAATTGCCCCATAATCAACTGAAAGTTCGGGACTTGTCCCTAGACTGACTGATTCCGAACTCACTGGAAGTCAATGCCCCGAATTCGCAGGTCTTCACAACATACACCGTTTTGGTTCAGACTGCTGAATTACTCAGTCCTGCTTGATTATTCCCTGCTAGAATTTCTTTCATGTCAACTACCAACCTGCAATTAAAATTGTCTGTTCACAAATGGTAATCTTAATGCAGTGTTTATGCAGATTTTGAAAAAATTTGAGTTGTCACTCATTTACATGTCATGATTGTGAGTGACGAATGAACCTAAGTTCAAACGTAGTGCTTACGTGGTCAGTGAAAAATACAACAAGGGTGTGACTAGCAAGTCAAGAAGGAGTCAGGTTACTCAACCTTATCGTAATGCGCTTTCAGAATAACCCTACCTCAATTAGGTCTTTTAAGGGTTGTCTCGTGGTCGGGTTCACGGTTCGTGAAACAAAGGATATTTGGCTCAAATTTTGATTTGTACCCACCCCTTCTACGTGATGATCTCCGATCCTAAGGTTCAGTTAACTTGGCACAGGCGCTCGCCTCTTCGAGAGGTATGTTGAATGGTAAGAACCACAATTAAGGAATTCACAAGGCTTTCGGAGTGATAGTTACTCCTTCTTCGCTTTCGGTGTCTGTGTACACGACTTTGTGACTTGCTGGGAAAAAAAATTTTATCCCTTCTTTCTCGTTCTTTTGATTCCCTAATTTTTGCCTGAACTGACTCATTTTGAGTTCTTTTCGATTTTTCTTTTGAAGTCCAGCGGGATGCCCTGATTTTTGCCTAAGTATTAGCTTTCTAGCTTTTTCTTTCTTTTTACTTAGCGGGCTTTCTTATTTCTTTATTTTGGAACAAAGTCGTGAGACACTGGTTGTCTTGATTGTTCCGAAAGGATTGTAACTGTCTCACTCCTGATTGGTGAGGTTGAACCTCTTGAAAGGCATAAACTGCTTGGTCCTCGAAAGACAACACTCCTCTGTAAGACTTGAATGCTCGGTCAAGCTAACTGACAACTACCCTGCCCCGGGTTAAGATGTGAGGATTAAAAAGTCTGAGAAAAACTTCTACTTCCTGGCTCGAAGTGGTTAACAAGGGACTAACTCCTTATATCTCCAGTGTTTGGGGGATTTGAAACAATGCCTTGTACGTCATCGGTAAGGTCTTATCTGAAAGCATACGATCATCGGTTATGAGTTTATTTCGTCATCCTCCCTCCAATCTTTGCTAGTCACAGTGATAAAGTGGAGTGAATAGAATGCAAGTGTCAGTGCAATGCAGTAAATGAGCGACAGCGACATGATTAATTCAGAAAATGCATAGTCACTTTATTAATATCACCATTCGAAACATACAATGTTTAAAAGCAGGTAGTAACTAACAAAAAAGAAACTACAAATGCAAATGATATAAAGTCTGAGGACTGCCAATGCTGAGGCGCCTGCCTGTCTGGACCACTGGCTTTTATGCTGGGGAATACTTTCCGAGTCTACGAGCTTAGACAACTGAGCGGTTGGTATGAACAAACAGAAATCCTTCTCGAAAGGAAATGCGATATTGGTCGATCAACTGTTGTACTTTCGCCTGAAATGCTTTACAATCTTCAGTTGAATGCCCCGGTGAGCCACCATGATAACCGCACTGAACGTGGGGATTATACCCATGAGGGTAAGGTTCTGGAACTGGCTTAAGAGCTTTAGGTTCCACCAAAGAACTCTGGATCAAAGATGGTAGCAACTGGCTATACGGCATAGGCACTGGGTGAGAAGGAGCTTTCCTTCGTTCCAAGTTGTTGCGAGGCCTGTTCTGATTCTGACGCTGATTCTGATAACCTCGGCCACGAGTTTGCTGACTTGCAATGGAAGCGACATAAGATTCCTGATATAGTGCCCCAGGCACGGCTGCCTGTTCAGTATAACAAGCCACAGAAGGTACTGATCTCTGATAAGATGAAGAACCAACAAAACTCACTGATTCGCTTCGAGGATATTCAACCTTTGGCATGACTGCATTGATCACAACTTCTTCTTCATCCTGATAGTCACAAGGGTATTCAGTTTCACCAGCTTGATCATTTGAAGTAATCTGAATTTTCCCGATTCTTATGGCATACTCAAGGCGTTCTCCTAATGCTACCACGTCAGAGAAACTTAACGGAAGCCCAAGCAATCTTTCGAAGTACGGATCTTGTAGGGAATCTACAAACATGCTTGTCAACTCTTGGTCTAAAAGCGGTGGATGCACTCTAGCAGCAAATTCTCTCCATCTCTGAGCATACTTTCTGATAGGTTCATTATTCTCTTGAGACAGTTCTTGCAACTGCATGCGATGGGGAGCTATGTCTAGGTTATAATCGTACTGCTTCAGAAAAGCTCTGGCTAAATCCATCCATGACTGAATCTGATTTCTCTCTAACTGCATATACCACCTCAAAGATGCCCCAGTCAGACTATCTTGAAAGCAATGAATCATCAATTTGTCATCTCGCACAAACGAAGTCATTCTTCGACAGAACATCATCAAATGTTGCTTCGGACAGCTATCTCCCGTGTACTTCTCAAATTTCGGCACTTTGAACTTATAAGGCAACACCAGGTCAGGAACCAAACACATGTCTACAGCATTCAGGTTGACAGCATCTTTGACTTTCAAAGCTTCAACTTTCTCTTCCAACACTTGGAGTTTTCTATCCGTCTCAAGAGCTCTTGGATCTACAGTCCTGGCTATTGGAATATCTCTTCGGTAATTCATCACAGGGAAAGCAACACCTTGATTGTTAACAGGAGGAGGACGTTCATTTCGGGCAACAAACTGCTCATGTCGATCTCGGTTCTCAACAGAAGGCTGTACAACTTGGTCTGCAGTAACGTTGTTCACTTGCGGGAAGTCTTCCATAGAATCATACAGAGGGTTGGACGTCATAGTGAACCCCGTCAAGGTGTTAGGAGACTGGAAATTGCCTTCAGACATAGCTATCAATAATCTTCAGCTGACTTCAATGCTTGATTCTGCTCAAATCTACTCAACCCCTAGGTAGGTCTTCTGACAATCAACAGTTGCTCAATCCAAACTCCGGGTAATCACCTTCAGGAAACAAAGGCTGGATCAGAACTCTGGCTAACTGGAGGATGATATGCAATATGATGCAACACTGATATGCACATGATATGCAAGATGCAGCAAACAACGGGACCACAACCCCCACACAATATGAATACTGCTGCGCTGCTGATGGAGTACGTTTGCTCTGAAGAGAAGACCAAAATAACGGGTAGGTTGGAAGTCAAGTTTCCTGCAAAAAAAAACCTCCCACTCACAGGTATGGACCTATATCTGACAAGGTACGGCATCCTATGCGGTCGTCAGCGTCACAGACTTTCAAGACTGACGATACGATTCCTAGAAGGAGTGGCATCATCAAGTCTTGAAGAGGCCTCACTTAGCTAACTTCCAAATGATCGGTTCCCAGAGTCGACAATCCAACTAACCAGCAACCCGAGCCACCCAAAGGGTGGGACAAGAGGCCAACCAGAAGAACCTCGTCTGAGTGTAGATTTCGCGGGACACTAGGACATGCAAAGCATGTGCGCGCCCACTAATTTCTACTCTAAGTCTAAGGTGCACTCAAGCCCAGGTCCGGCTTATCTCTCAATCATAGAACACCCGTCACACCCCAACAGCAACAGATAATATCAATAAATAAACCCCAATAGACAAGCAAACAAGCGCTAGGATTGACTCTCTCTTAGGGGACGTTGGATCCCACATGCATAAAAACTATCGCAGTCCTTAGCAGCCAGGGGACGTTGGATCCCCAGCAGACTCGTATAGGGAAACATCGCAAGTCCCCAGCAGAGTCGCCAGCTGTCGCTACTGCGAAAATCGGCGCCGGCTGACAGAAGAGTCGCCACCGTGCGTTATTTATCCCAACGGAGGGAAAGGAAACGCTCGAAGTAAACCTCGCAAAAAACGGGGAAAGGTATGGTCATCGCAACCAAAACCTGGGTTCGGGAGTCGGTTATGCAAGGGGAAGGTATTAGCACCCCTCACGTCCGTCGTACTCGACGGGATCCACGCTTGCTTGGGTTGTCTAAAGGATGCAAACAATCTATCTACGGCTGCTAAATCTAAACGGAAGGAAACTGACTCGATAGAGCGTCGCACTCTACGCCTACGTATTCTCAAGAGAGAAAGTCAGAGTCAACGTAGTTCGGGACTACAGGGAAATTGGCTCGCCAAGACCTCGCGTCTTGTGCCTACGTACTTCCATACTGCATGGAAGATCAGAGCTTTACGTAGTTCAGGCTAACTACGGCTAAACAGGGCGTTCTCACACAGCAGTGAGAAATTAATTGGTTTTACAGGTACGGGAACCTATGGGAAAAACTACGGTCTGGTCTCAAATGCACTCAGGCAAGAGAGAAAAAGGGATAACATCAGTCGTCAGCGGGAAGGTCTCGATCGCACAGCAGCGAGAGAACAAAAGGTTAGTTGTTAGTGTGCTCGCTAGGATATCGCATCCTATGCCTACATATCCTCGTCTGGTACGAGAAATCAGAGCAGCTGTAGTTCGGCTACTTCGGGACCACAACTCAAATCCCGTTTGATTAACATTCTGAAAAATTATTACAATGATTGAATACTGAAAATAAACTCCTAGGAAATACTATCCTATCCTATCCTGGAAAAAATCGAATGGAAAATAGTCCCCTAACAAGTGGACATTCTAAACTACCTCTAAAAAGGTGTAAAAGAATTTCTATGAAAAAATGTACTCTAAAAAATATTAAATCTACACTAATATATTTTACTATTTTTCTTACTATTCCTCTTCCTTTTTTCAATCTTTTTCTCTATTTTTTTTTATATTCTTTTTCAAATATTTCTTTTTTATATTCTTTTTTCAACAATTCTTTTCAACATTATTTTTCTCATATTTTTTTAATATCTCTTTTCTCTTTTTCTTCATATTCCTTCTTTATTCTTCTTCTTCTTTCTCAACATATTTTTCTTTTATTGTATTTCTTTTTCAATATTTTTTTACTATTTTTTCTATTCAAAGAAAATAAAAAAAACAAGATACAAGGGGGGTGCAGCAGTTTACAAGGGATGATACAGAAAAAATAAGAAAAGGAAATAAGGGCCCAGCCCACAAAAAATAAAGGAAATTGGGGGAAGGGGTGCTGGAAGTGAAACGGGGGGGTATGGTCAGCAAAAGAAACCAGGGCCCAGCCCAATCACACAGAACACACACACGGGGAGGGGGGAAGAAAGTAAAACGTGGGGGTGTATCAGCAAAACAATGGGCCCAGCCCATAGTCCCTCCAAAAAACACAGAAATGGAGGGTGTAGCAAGAAAAAATGGGGTGCAAACTGGGAAATGAATTAGGCCCAAGGCCCATGCCCACTGAGTCCAACTCCCTAGTCTTCTCCCTCACACTCGTTTCCCTTTCTGAAACCCTAGTCCTTCTTCCTCACACTCGCCGCCGCCGCCGTCTTCCTCCATCCTCCCTCTCTCTTCTCTCTCAATCTCTATCACCTTCGTTCAATCTCCGAGCCTCTCACAATCTTTCCCTCTCTCTGTTCAACCAGAAGAATACCAACAAAAATTACTGAGAATCTGGCAACTAATGAAGGTTCATTGACGAAGGTTCCTCCGATGGCGTTGCATGCTTGATGTTCGTCGAGATGCCTGGAAGTGAGATACGATCTTGGTGACATTTGAAGGTTTGATGAAATCCTGGGCAAAAAGGGCACCACAGATGAAGATCTTCACAGATCTTCGCAAATCTTGAAGTTGCTAGAAGATCCAAGAACAACTGGAAACGAAGAAGATCCTTGAACAATTCGGAGGTTCCTTGATGAAGATGCATGAAGAAGGGTAAAATCTGGAAAAGCTTGAAGGTACGGTTATGAGTGGTGAACGATATTGATGAAACTGATGCACAATCTGGAGAAGAAACTGGACCCGCAAATCCTTGAATATATGATCTTCATCAAGAATCTGGAAAACAATGGAGATTGATGCATGTTCTTGGAGTCTTCTAGAAACGGTTGGAAGATCTGGGATCTTGGTGAACTTGAGCGTTTTCTGGAGAAAAATGAGGAACACGATGGAGATTCGGTGAACATGCTTGAAGATCGTTGAAGAATGATTTCTGGGAAGAATGATTCACGGTGGTGATTGTTGATGACGATTAGCGAATCGGATGATGATAGATTGAGGGAGGAGGTTGATGATTGCTGATGATCGGAGGAGATGAAGGTTGATCGGAGAAAGATGAAGGTTGATCGATTTCTGGATGTTTTAGGGTTTCCGGTGACGGGTACGGCGGCCGGAGTAGGTTAGGGTGGTCGGCGATGTTCTGTTGCGGTGGTTGCATGGCCGCCGGCCATGCAACCGGTGAAGGCTCAGAGGAAGGCACGTGTCTTGGTGGGTGGAGGGAGCTATTGCATGGACGCCACGTGGGGTTGGCGTGGCAGAGAGAGGGACTTAGTGGGGTGCCACGCGTGTGGCATGCAGGGAAAGTGTGGGACCTCCTCCGGACTTAACACGTGGCTTCAAGACTTTATACACACCTGGATTATTCTGGACTCTTCTGGAAAATGGGCTTCGCAGATTCTGGGCTTTGCTGAACGAATTTGGATAAAGGCCCAAACGAAAATGTTGATAAAAAATCCAAAAAAACTGAAATGGATTAACACTTGGATTAAAGACTAACAATTGATTAATGGCAATGAAAATGAAACGTAATTAATGAATAAAGACTAATTAACTGTAAATGACAATTAATGACCTAATAATATTCTAATCAAACATTACAATTAAAATCTAGGTATGATAACAAAATCTATTTAACTCTATTTAAAAGAAAATCTAATAAAACCTGATATTCTATTAAATTTCTATTAAAAAAACAACTATATTATTTCTATATTAAAATAAAATCTATATTAAACCTATTAATCTATTAAACTATTAAAAAAAACTATTAATATTCTAAAAAATTCTATATTATCCTAAAATGATTAAAAAATCTAATAAAACCCTAATAATGCCTAATAAAAATCCAGAAAAAATCACAATAATTCCCGAAGGAACAAAAATAGCACCGAACGACAAATAACACCGCGAGAGCACCTCAAAATAGCCGGTAAAAATAAATGGGCACCGAAATATCCCTAAAAACAACAGCGCGAGCTGAAAACATCGGGAAGAGCACGACTTCCCAAAAAAATACGATTCTACCTATCTAAACACCTGAGACGCGAGACGAGAGCTGTGATCCCGATAAAATCCAAACAAATGAAAAATGCACTGTATGCGATATGCGGAAGCGAATGCGGTCATGCGTCGAAACATAGGACCATATACGGGACCCGGTTGGTCAAATTTTAGGGTGCAACAGGTATAATCACTCGCATCGCACATGATTTCAAACGGTAGTCGCCAATCGGGTGGTTGCATAATCGATGCGGTGATAAGGGCTGATTTTAATGTTTCGAATGCTTTTAGACAGTCGTCGTCGAAGACGAACTCAACATCTTTCATCAACAGGCTGGTCAAAGGTTTTGTGATTTTTGAAAAATCTTTTATAAATCTTCGGTAGAAACCGGCATGTCCTAGAAAACTCCGTATTTCTCGTACGGATTTTGGAGGTTGGAGATCTTTTATAATCTCTATTTTCGCTTTGTCGACCTCAATTCCTTTATTTGATATGACATGTCCTAGAACTATTCCTTGTCAGACCATAAAATGGCATTTTTCCCAATTTAGGACGAGGTTCACTTTTACACAACGTTCTAATACCATTTCTAAGTTTTGTAGGCATCCTTCGAAACTTTGTCCACATACCAAGAAATCGTCCATAAATACTTCCATGATGTCATCTATGAAATCTGCTAAGATTGCCATCATGCATCTTTGGAAGGTTGCTGGAGCATTACAAAGTCCGAACGGCATTCGGTGGTAAGCAAAAGTACCATATGGACATATGAATGTAGTCTTTTCTTGGTCATCGGGATGAATGGGAATTTGGAAAAATCCTGAATAACCATCTAGATAGCAAAAATACGAATGTTTGGCTAATCTTTCCAACATTTGGTCTATGAAGGGTAACGGGAAGTGGTCTTTTCGTGTGGCTTTGTTAAGCTTCCTATAATCAATGCACATCCTGCTTCCAGTCACAACTCTTTTTGTTATTGATTTGCTTTTTTCGTTCTTAACTATTGTGACTCCTCCTTTCTTTGGTACGACATGAACTGGGTTAACCCATTCACTATCGGAGATTGGATAGATGATTCCTGCATCTAGCAATTTCTTTACTTCATCTCTGACTACAGTGCTTAGGATGGGGTTCAGTCTCCTCTAATGCTCTCTAGAGGTTTTACAGTCTTCCTCTATTGTAATTCGATGCATATAGATTGAAGGGCTTATACCTTTTAGATCGCTTATGTTATAGCCTAACGCGGTGGGGTACTTCTTTAGGACTTCTAATAGCTTTACGGTTTCTAGTTGTCTTAAGTCGGCGTTGACTATCACTGGTCTTTTTAGTTCATCGTCTAGGAATTCATATCTAAGGTTTTTCGGTAGTGTTTTAAGTTCTAAAGATGGGTTCTTCGGACCTGGCATATGGTTTGGGGTCAGTGCTAAGCTTTCGCTTAGGCTGTCGTCTTTATACGGTTTACGCCAATCATCGTCTTCAGAAATATCGGGTATTTAAATCTTTATTATTTCTGAATACGTGGTCTCTTCATTTTCAAGTTCTCTTATGCATTAGTCAATTACATCTACTAAATAGCAGGTATCGTCTATGGCTGGTGCTTGTAAGAACTTGGTGAGAATGAACTCTATCTTTTCTTCTCCTACTTTGAATGTTAGCCTTCCTTTCTTCACGTCTATAATGGCTCCGGCTGTAGCTAGGAACGGTCTTCCTAGGATAATTAGGGTAACAAAGTCCTCTTTGATGTCCATGATTATGAAGTCAGTTGGGATGTAGAATTGTCTTATGCGTACTGGAACGTTTTCCAGTATTCCGACGGGATATTTTACTGATCGGTCAGCTAATTGTACGGACATTTTGGTTGGTCTTAGGTCTCCCATATTCAGCTTTTTGCATATAGATAAAGGCATAACACTGATACTGGCTCCTAAATCGCATAGAGCTTTGCCTATTACAAACTTTCCTATGACGCAGGGTATAGAGAAACTACCTGGGTCTTTTAATGTAGGAGGCATGCGGTTTTGAATAATAGCGCTACACTCTGCAGTAAGTGTAACTGTTTCGTTATCCTCGATCTTTCTCTTATTTGACAGGATTTCTTTGAGAAATTTAGCGTATGACGGCATTTGAGTTATCGCTTCTATAAAAGGAATAGTGATATTCAACTGTTTAAGGAGCTCTACAAATTTCTTAAACTGTCCTGAAGTTTTGGAGTTTATTAATCTTTGAGGATAAGGGATAGGTGGTTTATATGGCGCTGGAGGTGCTTGAGTTTTTTCACTTGCGGTATCCTCCTTCTCGTTGTCTTCCTTCTTCTCTAACTCGGATTCCTTTTCTGCTTGTTCAGTTGGTTTTTGTTGCATGGCTGAGTTTTCGGTCCTCGGATCGATCGGTTCGTCCAATTCTTTTCCGCTTCTTAGTATTACAGCATTTGCTTGACCTTTTGGATTCTATTCGGGTTGTCCAGGAAATGTGCCAGCGGGTGCGGCAGCAGAGGCTTGTTGTTGAGCCACTTGTGATATCTGTGTTTCTAACATTTTGTTGTGGGTGGCTAAAGCGTCTACTTTTCCGGTAAGCTATTTAATTTGCTCGCTAGTGTGTATGTTTTGATTCAGGAATTCTTTGTTTGGTTGAGCTTGAGTAGCTATGAATTTTTCCATCATCAACTTGAGGTTTGATTTCCTAGGTGCAGTCTGAGCAGCGGCTGGTTTCTGATATCCTGGTGGAGCAGTAGGCATTTGCAATGCATTATCGCTTTTGTAAGAAAAGTTTGGATGATTTTGCCAACCTGGGTTGTAAGTATTTGCGTAAGGATTTCCTTGAGCATAATTTACTTGGTCTGGTGGGATTCTGGCCAGCAATGGGCATTCGGGCGCATTATGAGTGGTGCTTCCGCATAACTCGCAGTTTGGAGTTACGGCAACGACGATTGCAGTGGGGTTAACGGTCAGACTGTCAATCTTCTGTGCTAGAGCATCTACTTTAGCGTTGAACTTTTCAAGGCTGCTGATCTCGTACATCCCACCTTTCGCTGCGGGTTTCTCTGTTGGAGTGCGTTCACCTCCCCATTGGCAGTGGTTCTGAGACATGTTTTCGATTAGTTGATAGGCTTCGTCGTATGGCTTATCCATAAGTGCACCGCCCGCGGCGGCGTCTACCGTCAATCTGGTGTTGTACAAAAGCCCATTATAGAAAGTATGGATTGTCACCCAGTCTTCTAGACCGTGGTGAGGACATGTTCTCATCATATCTTTGAATCATTCCCATGCTTCGTAAAGAGATTCAGTATCTTTTTGTCGAAATATGTTGATTTGAGCTCTAAGCATAGCAGTCTTGCTTGGCGGAAAATATCTTGCTAAGAAAACGTTCTTCAACTGTTCCCACGTCGTAACGGAGTTGGATGGTATGGATTGTAACCATGTCCATGCTCTGTCTCTAAGAGAGAAAGGGAAAAGACGAAGTCTTATTGCGTCTGGAGTTACTCCATTTGCTTTCACTGTGTCTGCGTATTGTACAAACTTCGTTAAATGTTCGTTTGGGTCCTTAGTTGCATTTCCTGAGAATTAGTTTTGTTGTACAGCTGACAACAATGATGGTTTCAGCTCAAAATCGTTTCGCGTAATAGCTGGGGCAGCAATGCTACTTCTAGGCTCCATTGAGAGGGTGTAGCGTATGCCCTCAGCGGTTTGTTTTGAGGTCCTTCAGCCATCTTTGATTCTTCTTCAGATTTCGGAATGGGAGTGAGAGGATCGGGAATATTATGTTTTAGTTGGTACTCAATGATGCGACTTCTTAAATGTAAGAAGCGCTCTAGTTCTGCGACTGAAGGTTTTAAGATATCGCCTTGTGGGCGATTACTTGGCATACAATCGACAGAACTAGTAAAGGAAAAATGAAATTGTTAACCTAGTCTATACGGCGTAACAGAAGGTTACACTATTGGCTAAACGGGTCCCCGGCAACGGCGCCAAAAACTTGATCGCGACTTTCTATGTCTAATACAACTTAACTGCAAGTGCACAGTCTATCGCGTAGTAATAAAAGATATCGATCCCACAAGGACTCGTAATCAAACTAGTGTTCTCGAGAGTTACTATGTTTAGCTAGGTAGATAATGTTTAAGGAAATAATTTTTGTCACTAAAGGGAACTAAGAATGTTACTTGAATTATAATTACGTAAATCGATATGCAGTAATTATGTTCTTCAGGGATCTGACAAGTTACCGGTATATGAAATATTTTTCAGAGTTTATTTAAGCAGAAAATAGTGATCTGAAGACTTTCTTATCACGATGGTTGTTGACGCTAGTCATAATTCTAAGGGCCGGATGTACGCTTTCGTGTCCCATTCGGGGTTAAAACTATTTTTTGGAAATCTCTAAGTTCTAATTCATTTTAAAGTGCTTTCGCTGTTACTAAAACAAATGACTAGTGTTTACTATCTGGTCTTACCGCAGCTGTCGCTTGTTGGTTCGTACCTTAGTTAATTTCCCACTGTCGTGGCAAAATTACTTTTAAATAAGTTCTCGCTTTCGCGACGAACGTTTATTCAGTAAATAAATTTAAACACTCAGACCATAAACAACTTTTGAAAAGGAAAGTTTTCAACCAGTTATTATCAAATCCCGTCTGAATTATTATTACATATCGATTACTCTGATTTAGCTAGACATGGATTTGGGAAAGGTAAAACATAAATAAAAACAGAAATTAATAACATGCATCATAATGAAAACTGAAATTATGATTAAAATTTAGAACCTGTAAATATTCCAATTGGCCTTTGGGCAGATCCTCCACAAATGTTGGCAGGATTCTGGTCTTTGTGCCAATTGATCGTACAAGGGAAATGGAATTACAAAATATCAAAGAAATGCAGAAAAAGAAAAGAGAAACAAATAAGAATAAAATAATGGAAAGGTTGCTCTGAAGATAAATTGGCAGCACTTCGTTGTCTGAATGCGGCTCTCTTTCTCAGCTCCCCTCCTTCCCCTTTTATAGAAATAGAATTCTAACGGTTGTAATTTGAAGAAGGTGGACTTGGAGGCAGAAATATCAGGGAGTAGTGGTCCACTATTTGGGACTTGGAACTGCATTTTGCACGTTCATTTGAAGTAGTGCGTTTTTGCCTGCGTGACGGTCGTCACGGTGCGTGACGGTCGTCATGGTGCGTGACGGTCGTCATGGAGCTGTGACGGTCGTCACAGCAGCAAAATATGCATTCTGCATTTTTCATGTTGTTTTCATCCGGTTTTCGTCCATATTTCATCTGTAATTGTTTCTTTTCTTCACATTGTTTTGTTTAGACATGATTATCAAATACCTGCAAAATATCAGACAAATAACATGGAAAGAACCCGAAATCGGATCGAAAACAGTCAAACATCAGTTGAATTATGCATCAATATATATATACGATTTCGTGTTATCACCATTATACACAGCGCTAGTATCACCCTGTCGTCTTCCGCCGAACGCTTTTCTCGCACCCCCGGCTGAAGTAGATTCGCATCCCTGAATCTTTCCAATTTTAATCCCATTTTCGATCCTTTCTCCCATAAGGATCATATCGGAGAAACTGCCCATCGAAACATTGAGTAACTTGTCATAGTACATTCCAGTAAACGTCCCCACAAACATGTCATTCATCTCCCTTTCAACCAAAGGAGGAAGCACTCGAGCTGCCATATCGCGCCACCGCTGCGCGCACTCTTTGAAACACTCACCATTTTTCTGCGGCCGACTCTGCAACTGAACCCTGTTTGGCGCCAAATCGTTGTTGTATTTGTAATGCATAACGAAAGCGTCAGCCAACTGCTTCCAGCTCCTAATCTGGGTGGGCTCCAGTCCCATGTACCATTCCAATGATGGTCCCGATAGGCTGTCTTGAAAGAAATGCATAAGCATCCTTTCATCATTGGAATACGCAGACATCCTTCTATAATAAGAACGCACATGGACCTTTGGGCCGGTATCCCCTTTGTATTTGTCAAATGTTGGAGCCTTGAATTTTAATGGCACCCTTAGCCCTGGTACCAACCCCATAGTAGTCATATCCAATCCAGTGGAGTTCTGATCAACCACACCTTTCATCTGCTCTTCTAGCATTCTGATCCTCTGAACAGGGTCAGTAGGGCCTTCGGGTCCCATACCTTTTCCTGAAAAAGCGTCCTCCTGTTGATCCACATTCCAGTCACTGCCATACCCATCATAACCCATGTTACGACCAAATCCTTGTTGATTGAACACAGGACCCTGTCCTCGGTTGCCGAACCCCTGATTGACCCCAGCAGGCCCTAGACCATTGTTGAAAGGAAATGCTCCAGCGCCGTTCACATTCACATTATCGAATCCACCATTACCGTAGCCATACCCCTGATTGTTGCCGTAGCCGTCATTACCGAAGCCTTGATTATTGAACCCGAAGTTCCCGTCCTGATTGACATTGCCATACCCATTGTTTCCGAAGCCAACATTGTAAACGAATCCTTGATCAGCATCCACAGTGTTGCATTTGTTGTTAACAACATGCCCATCACCACCATTTCCAGTATTGCCGTTACCAGCGCCAGCACCTGCACCAGTACCAGTGTTTCTGTTGACTGTCACAACACGTGGAGTAACAACTGCCGGTATCTCATTCTCCCAGCGAGGAGTTTCAATAGAAATGTGGTCAGTGTTGGCATTCCCGTTTGCCCGCGTCAGCAGTGGCTGCACCAAGGTCTGAAGATTCTCCTGGCCCTTGGCCATGCTCTCCATAGCTTGCATGAACAGAGTCAACTTCTCGCGGATTTCCTGCATCTCGACCTGAACTTGATCCATTTCCTTCTTACAGTTGCTTCGGGTTGAATAGCGGTGGATTCTTTGGTCGCCAATCCTGAAAAACCTGAGATGCAGGAAATAAGATACAACTTCAACAAGTAACTGGCAATGCAAAATGAGTATGCAGATGCAATATGTGTCTGTGCGTTGGGGAAATCAACCCCTGATTCTAGTGCCAAAGTGTCGGTGTAGTGACAGTGATAGTGATAAGGAGCTTGAAATCCACTTATGGAAAAACATCTCATACATTGCTGCGAAGATCCCATCAAGTCAGACATACAATATCACTGAGTGTACAATAAGAAGGCATGACCTCAACCAACAATTCTGGTGATGGCCAGCACAATGCAAATAAAGCATATACAACAGTACATAAGGCAATCAAGTGCGGCCATATGCCTGATACTCCTCTAACAATCTCTTAGTCTTGGGATGGTTCGGCTGAGAAAGCAACCCTTCGACGAGCGAGTCTCTTTGCCTGATAACACGCTGGAGATCACCAATGGATTCCTCCCAAACACCTTCTCCAAAGCAATCTTCTAGCTTTCGCTTCTGGGACGCAGACTCTTTTTTGCGGTTGATAACTTTGTTCAAGGCATTCTGGATATCATATCTCCGCATAACCTCTTCTTCAAACTTCTTCTGGCTAGCTTTCAACTGACCTTCCAGCTCAGAGATCTGCAGCTTCAGTTTGTCTTCTCTTTCTTTATTGTCGGTCAGCGTGGCATTCTAGGTTTTGTTGAATGCAGAGATCTCCTGGTAGGCTATATCAAGTGCTTTCTTCTTAGACTCTAGCATATCATGGGAGCTCTTGAAATTTATCCCCAAGCGTTCATGGTTCTTTCTTTGCTCAGTCAATTCTGTGCCTAACTGGTTCACCAGCTTTGTTTGCTGCTCGAAGGAATATATGGCTTCATTTCTTTCGCTTTTGAGCTACACTAGCTCTTCTTCCAACTTCTCGTTGGCTTTCATCAGCTCTTCTTTCTCCTTCACAACCTGCTCATATCTCTCAATAGACACAGTAGTTGTCTCCTCAACCACGAGGGGAGCAGGAGGCAATACTGCAGGGAACGGCATCAGCGCCTGCTTGGCCCTATCTTGGATCCAAACCTTGTACGGAGCATAGGCTTGACTGTCATTCTTTCCCAACAATGGCTTACCCCTTTTGTTGATATTATTCCAAGCATGCTAAAGCTTGGATAACAATTCTCCCTTCAAATCACTTGTGAAGTACATAGATTCATGTACTTCCTCTTCTTTTGGCGGGCTTTTCAAAGCGTAATCGAATTGCCTGATCAACAGTGACGGATTGTAGTTAATGCACCCTTTCCTCCCAATCAGAGGAACGTTAGGATATCCGGCGCAGCTGTAGATAATCTCAGATCCCAGTAAATCTCTGTCAAACCAGACAACATCTTCTAAAGAAAGTCCCATCAGATGCTCAGACCAATCCACCGTATCTGCAGACTCAGCAAAGATGCCCTTCTTGGGCAAGTGACTATCAAACCACCTATATAACAAAGGCACACAGCAATCGACATTCTTTCCCCTCCTATTCTCATTCTTATAATGCAGTGAGTGATAGAAATCCCCAATCAGAGTAGGCACAGGATTGCCTGAAGCAAATATATGGAATGCATCCAGATCAACGAAATCAGCCATGTTCGGGAACAGTACAATGCCATAGATACACAGAGCAAGAATAGCATTAAACACAATCCAGCAGCCACTCTTGGCATACTCTTATGCTTTCCCAACCAAGAACTTGAGAGAAAAACCAGACACTCCATTCCACGAGGTTAACAACAACTCTGAGGGGTATAAATGCAAAGCAACAGCCAAATCCTCCCGCTTGGGCTCAACACCCATACGAATGAAGGGTACCCTGTTCTGAATAGTCAACTCCAAGATCTCAGCATATCCCATAACTCTTTCTGAAGCTTCTTTTCACGTCGTCATCAGCTAGAGATATCAAACCAAGTAGAGAAGAAACATCCGGAGTAGGCAACTTGTATGCTACAGTCTTCTTCAAAGTATCCATAATATCAGCAGACAGAAATCCGGGCAACGAGAATCAGAGGTATGAAAATGCACATGCAGCACAGACACACGTTAATGATATGCAAAATGAGTATGCAACAACGCAATAGGCAAACATGCAACAGGGATCAAGTGATATATTGCTGAAGAGATCCATCCATAACCCTGTCTCAACAGACCCACAATACTGCTCAAACCTGGTCTCAACAGTCCCATAACAATGCTCCAATCGGGTCTCAACAGACCTAGATCTAACCTGGTCTCAATAGACCCATAACACTGTCCTGATGAAGAACCCCAAGTAACCACACATACTGATCCAATATCAAGAAAACTGGGTAGTCTGGAGGTCAAGTTTCCTGCATGCCCCAATCCCTCTCACAGGTAGGTGTCCTATCAACTGACACAAGGTACGGCATCCTATGCGATCGTCGGCGTCACAGACTTTCAAGACGGATGATACGATACCCAGAAGGTGTGGCATCATCATGTCCTGAAGAGGCCTCACTTAGCCAACTTCCAAATTATCGGTCCCCGGAGTCGACAATCCAACTAACCAACAACCCCCTCAACCCCAAAGGGTTGAAAAAGAAGTCAACCAGAAGAACCTCGTCCGAGCATGGATTTTGCGGGACACTAGTACATGCAAAGCATGCACGCGCCCACTACTTTCCACAACTAATTCTAGGTGCGCTCAAGCCCAGGTCCGGCTTATCTCTCAATCTGACCCCCTAACCAGCATAACAACAATAATATAATGCTGAAAGTAAATACAGAAAAGTAAATCCATACAGAACCCACGACGGGAAAACAAGCGCTAGGATTAACTCGCATAGGGAACCGTTGGAGTTCCCCAGCAGAGTCGCCAGCTGTCGCTATTGCGAAAATCGGCGCCGGCTATGACAGAAGAGTCGCCACCGTGCGTTATTTATCCCAACGGAGGGAAAGGAAACGCTCAGATTAAACCTAACGCAAAACAGGAAAGGAATGGTCATCGCAACCAAATTCCTGGATTCGGGAGTCGATTATGCAAGGGGAAGGTATTAGCACCCCTCACGTCCGTCGTACTCGACGGGATCCACGCTTGTTTTCTGGTACGGATTGTTATTCTATCTACTCTAAAGGGTCTGGGTTAAAAAGAAAAGAAAATGACTCGGCAAAGTATCGCACTTTATGCATACATATTCCCGTCTGAAACGAGAAATCAGAGTCAACGTAGTTCGCCTACCTACGGGAAAGGAGGGGAAGGTTGCTCGCTAGGATGCGGCATCCTATGCCTACGTACTTTCATACAGCATGAAAGATCAGAGCAAACGTAGTTCGGGCTACGGAAGACACAAGCTTGTCTGACTGTTTTTTATTACCTTCAAAAAGGGTTTTTCTTGATTAAGAGTCCAAGCGGACAAAAATTACACTTTGATGTTGGTTTTGAATCTTTTACGAAAGAAATGTTTTTTTAGTTTGTTTGCAATCTCTGACGCACTAGAGACTATGATTTGAGAGTGACTACGTCGCGTGTCACCCAAAGGGTGCCACACTAAGCAGCCAGACTACTGGAAAGAAGCTCTCCAGCAGCCCTTTCTCGAATAGCTTAAGGCTCGTAACGTACAGCATCGATTAACCTTATTACTGTATTTTTGAGTTGTTTTGAGATAAGAAGGGAAAAAAGCTCTAAAAAGCCTAGGGTTGAAAAGGGAATAAAAACTAACCTAATGTTGTCATGCATGGATAAGAATCCTAATGTCTGTCATAATTCCCTCCGGCACAGAGGAAATCAGGGGACCTAGGGGATAAACAGAAAAGAAAGCAAGCAAATACAGTAAAATGCATGCAATGCAGCAATACAAGCGAGGCAAGGGAGTCCCACTCGACCTCGAACCTGGGAAAACAACAGGAAAAGTGAATCAACATTCACCTCAAACCTAGGGGCAAGCTGCATAAGCCAACAAACAATACAGAAAACAAAACCCCAAAGCAGAGGAGGCAGCCCAAGCAGCAGCATCAAACTCCCACAGTTGACAGCACAAGCAGCAGCTCTGACAGCAACAGTTGGTTAAACAGCAAAAAGTTGACAAAAATAACCTTCATCTTCATGAATAGCTCCTATCTTCAAGCTCCATTGAACCTTTAATCTTCAACAAGCACCAAGCTTCACCAAGCTTCCCTCTTTAACAAGCAACAAACTTCAGCAGCAAACAACTTCACAAAGCAGACAACCTCAACAAGCAACATTCCTAGCTTCAACAAGCCCAAACTCTCTCTTCAACAAGCTTCAACAAGCAAAGTTGACAGTAACAACTTCATCTTCCATCAAACCTCATGAAAGGCATCTTCAACATCTTAGATCTTCATCCTCAAGCTCTAGCAAGCTTCACCAAGAAAGATTTGTTATTGGGATCAAGTTATAATGAATGGGAATCAGTGAAAACCAAAGGAAATCACTAGAAACCCTCATCTGCAAAGAAGGGTATCCTCAAAAGTTCTACTTTTTAAGGCATGCCAATCATCCTTCCAAGGAAGATATGGGCTTCCTAAAGAGGACTTTGAATCATAGGATAGGATGGAAGCAAACAAAGCATTCCATGTTTGAGGAAAGAAATGAACTAAGTCTAAGAAAGCTCTTCCTAAAACCCTAATTCCTAAGCTTCTGACAAGCATCCAACAGATGAGAAATCTTCAACTCCAAGCTCTTTCAGGCCATCCAAAGCAACTTCATTTGATCTTCAATTCATCCAAGCAAAGTTCAAGCCAAAAGCACACCCAAAATAGCCCCACTCAAACTGAACAAACCAAGCATCCAAGGGAGAAACCCACAAACATCACACCAATTGCAAAATACAAATAAAATGCTAAAATATATCATAAAATCCTAATTAAATTTCTAAGGGAACCTAACCCTATACCCAATACCCCATATAAATCCCAGGACTTAAATCAAAAACTAAGTCCCCAAACTATGCCCTAAACTACAACTAGTTGTTTTGAAACCCTAATCTAACACTCCTTATGTTCACAACTCAAATTGGCCTAAAATTTAATCACAAAAATATGATAAAATTTCTAAGGGTACATGCTTCTCTAAGCTAACTAATCCAATAAGAACCACTCAAAAATTCCTCACCAAACTCTCACACAAAATTCAGAAAGGAAGCATATCAAACAAAGTGAATTAGAAACCAATAAATCTATTAAAAAATGCAATTAAAAATAAAATGAATGAATTTAATATTTTTTAATCCTATAAAATTCTAGAGATCCTAAGGAAACCAGGGAAAAAAGTCTCACTCAAAATGAATCATTTTTCAATTTATTATGAATTAAAAACTAACCTAAATAAAACTATGAAAATAAAAGAAAATAAATGTAAAATAACAAACATGCGTGATGAATAGCAAATAATCCATGTTGTAACTCAGAGTGGGCCCAAAAGTGGGGTGTGAACAACAAGCGTGCATTAAGCCCAGACCAACCAGAAAATAGTATGAAAAATGAAATGGAAAATCAATAAAAGTCTGTATCAAATAGCAACTAATCCATGTGTAAATCTTAAATGGGCTTCAGAGTGGTGTGTGATTAGCAAAGTTCATCTTAAGCCCAAAGCCACCAGTTTAATGAAATGCAGCGTATGAGGCTTGTTTCTGAATCCTTCACAAACTCAAGTCTAATCCTGGCCGTGGGATGGTTATTTCAGTCAAGTTTCAACGCCAATCCAAGGGCTATGCCATCATCTTCTTCATTTCAAAACCAAAAGAGAGGGAATCATCAGGACGGTGGCCGGAGCTAGGTGCCACCGTCGTCCCCAACACCAGTTGTGCCAAAACGCAGTAAACAACAAAAGTGAACATCCAAACCTACTCAAATTCTCTCCCTGAACTCAAAGATGCTCTCTATTTCCATTGAAACTCACTCCAACTCAAAACACGATGAAAAGTTCAGAACATGCTCAATATTCAATCATCACCAATCTCAAAATTAACAAGCCTATCATCATCTACATGCTTCACTGAGTAAATATCACCATCTAAACATGTTTAACTCACCAAGAACTCAGAGAAACGATCCTCAACAGAAATTGCGCCCTAGGTTTTGTCTCTAATCACCAATTTTCCCTACCAGAATCCAACCTAGCAATGTATACAACCTATCTATACATCAAAATCTTATCAATTACACCTAAATTGAGCTACAAGATGAAATTTGCAAACCTGTGAAAATTGAATGAACAGAGCAAGAAATCCTTCAAATCACACTTCAATCTTCTCCAGACACGATCAATGAAGTCTTGTGAAGCTTCTGTATGCAATGAATTGCTTTGAATCACTCCCAATCAACAAAACCGATTTTGAGTTGCAAGGTTGAAACTCACTATGCTCTCTCTCAATTCTTCACAGTTCTTGGCCAAAAAACAGCAACTGAATCAGTTATACTCTATATATAGAACATGTTGGAAAGATCTAGAATGATCTGGAATGATCCATGTGAGAATTTGAAATTCTCATGCACCATGAGAAGTTGGATATGACAGTCGGGTTCTAGCTTGCTTCAGCACCTTCATTTTGATCCAATTTCTCACTAAATGACATTTTGAATTGATTGGTGAGGGTTAGATCCTTAATTCTGATCTTAGGGAGTGTTTGGCAAGTGTTACTTACATGTGAAGTTACCAAATGCAATCCTTTGAAATATGCCTCAATTGCCAAAAATAACATTGCCATCATCTTTAAAACATCATTTCTGATCAATTTGATATGTCACATGCCTCATTTTGACCCCAAAACATAAAATCACATTTTTGGCTTTTTAAATGACTTTCATTTCTTCCTTTTTAAGCCATTTTTGGTAACTTTGTGATACAAGCCCATTCAAACCCTCATGACTTCTTACCTGACCTAAAAACATCATTCTAAACACATTTAATGTTGGCCACTTTTTCATTTGAGGAGTGGAAGATAGAGATTTTGACACATGTTGAAAAAGGACCTATAATTCAACTTTCCCAAAATACCCCTGGATTGCCAAGATCATAACTTGAGTTCCACAAATCCCCTTGAGGACTTATAGCACTCAAATTAAAGCTAAGATCAAGACCTACAACTCTTATGTTGGCCAAGAATCCATTTGAAAACTCCTTGAGGGGAAAACGTTGCTTGGAAGTCAAGTGACTTTCACAGATAAATTTCAGTGTCCTCTGGTGACTTGTAACTTGCAAGAACCATAACTTGAGTTCTAAAAATCTTCTTGAAGACTTCTAGTACTAAAATTAAAGGTATTGAGAAGCTATAAAAGTTTCATGTTGGCCAAAGATCCATTTGAAACTTGTATTTTGACTTGTGTGGCTTGGAAGTCCAGTGCTATAGGGGATTTTACCCTAGGAACCCTGTCTCAAACACCTCCAACTACTCTTGATTCTTTTGAACTTGATCTTGGCTCATCCATACACATGCTTAAACATATCAATCCATGACTTCCATGACCTAGGGCTAGGTCTTGATGCCCTTTCTTGGCTCTCCTTGACTTAGGGTTACCCAGATGAAACCCTACTTGTACACACCTCAACCATGGCTCTTGAACTTGATACAATGACTTGTCTAAGCTCTAATAGGGCTCTCTAGGCATTCCATGAGATCCATACACACCTCAAATTCACATTCCCTGTTCCACATCCCACTGATGATTCTCAACATTCCTCAAGATAGGAGCAAAACCCACATGTAGGCACTCAAGCTTCTTCAAACTTCAAATCTCTTTGTGATGACTTGAATGACTTCTCAATCTTAGATAACACCTCTAGACAGGCTTCTTTTGACAAGAATCATACTTGATCCCCCGTTGGATGAATGATATGCTATGATATGCAAATGATTAAAACTATGTACATGATGTAACTATGCAAATGGCAATGCAATGAAACATAAATCAGGTAAGAAAAGGTTGAGAAAATTTTGGGGTGCAACACATACTGCTGCAAGATCAAGACATTGGGGCAAATCATCTCAGACTATGTCGTGGTATAAACCTTTTAAGGAAGAAGCATCCAAATACCATGCAAACTGGGGCAGAATAGTTGAACAATGACAATTTCCCTCCTTACTTTCAAGTTGGTCAGCAGGCAGTGCCAGACGCTAACAATTGTTAAGTTCAAAAACTTTGGGGCAGAGAAAAAGCACGATTAACATGCATTGGTTAAGTCGCTACGCTCGCATATTCAACATGCTTTGGTTACGTCGCTACGTTCAGCATTTGTAAGCCATCATGCCATATCAGCTAGAGGTCAAGGTTCTTACAAGAACAAGTATACAACCTTTACAAAGGAACTAACTTGGGGCATCAAGAACACCCACATCTGTCCTCCAATTATGGAACTGTTAGATACCGAGTGTCGGGAAGTCAAATACTTTCACCAAATAAAGTCCACTTCTGTTGGCATCCCGTAAAACCCAAAAGTCCAATTTTGTTGGCAACTACATAAAAGTCCACCTGGCTGGCATCATCATAACCAAAAGTCCAACCCCGCTTGGCATCTCTTAAAGTCCAATTTTGCTTGGCAGCCTCTTAAAAGTCCAACCCCGCTTGGCGTCTCTTAAAGTCCAACCCTGTTTGGCACCTCCTAAAAGTCCAACCCTGCTTGGCACCCCTAAAGTCCAACCCTGCTTGGCAACTACCAAAAGTCAACCTCGTTGGCGCCTTCATAAAACCAATCTCTTGCTTGCGTTCGCATATGCATCATATAATTAGCATGTACCATATGCATACATAACATAATCATTTCCCTTTCTCAACCCCTGAGTTGATACCTTACTATAGCTTTTGACCCCCGAGTCAACCTTATCTTTATTTTCTCGACCCCCGAGTCGATATTTACTTTACATCCCCTTTCCACCTCCGAGTTGATATCTCATTTACTTTCCTCAACCCCCGCGTTGATATTTTATTTCTCCTTCAACCCCCGAGTTGATATGTTATTTTCTCGACCCCCGAGTCGATATGTCTTTATTTTTTTTTCTCTCGACCCCCGAGTCGATATTTATTTTTCTTCAACCCCCGAGTTGATATGTCTTTATTTTCTCGACCCCCGAGTCGATATTTACCTTTCTTCAACCCCCGAGTTGATATGTCTTTATTTTCTCGACCCCCGAGTCGATATTTGCTTTACCTTACTTTCAACCCCTGAGTTGATATTTTGTTACTCCTTCAACCCCCAAGTTGACTTGTTGTTCTGATTTATCCTCGACCCCCAAGTCGATAGTATATTTGTTTTTCTTAACCCCCGAGTTGATATACCAGTATACCCCGTGAACCTTTTTACCCTATTTCGTCTAATTCCAAAATAATCCCTCATGGGAAACCAGAAATAAAGCCTTACCAAATTCTAGTTACCCGGTTGCATCCTCATGCGCATTGCATTTTGATCATTTACATATACATCTTGCATTCCCTAGCAGTTGCATTTTAGTCGCATGTTTGTGCATCATAATGTATAGCACTACTGTCCCTAGCAGCATAGCATAGCAGCATAGTAGGATTCGGGATTAGTTCACAAGCATCTTGGCCAGTCTTCCAGTGAAGTTGACAATATTCCTCTGAAAAGAGTCAACACTGCAGGTGTTCATGGAATTCTACTTCCCAGCAAGTCATTCTTCAACCATGCAGTTGATAATGATAATTCCCATCAGTCGTTGCTCTTATGGATTCCCAAGCAGAGGTTATCTTAAAAAGTTTCTTGAAGGCTTTTCCCCTGCAGATTTTGGACAACATTTTTCCTCTAATAGGAACTTTTGCTCAACTACTCACCAACAACTTTGTCACTCGAGATACTACTTTGGTATCGCGAAGAACCTTATTGGATAAGGGACTGCTTCGACCACCCAGAGAATATTAGGTTATCTCATTCATATTTTGCATCCTACCATCCCGTTTTGGTATATCTAATCTCTTTTCATTTTACTTGCTTGTCGGACAAATTTCAGGGTCTTCTTGTATCTAATTGACTTTCACCTCAAAATGAACGTCATGCAGCTGTTCATTCTCTCAAGTTCAAGGCAATTAGATAGGGGCATCTGTCATACCCCAAATTTATCCTATCTTTTTCAAATTTTTCATTCGTCCGATTTAATTTGTGATTTACCTCGCTTATACAGCGTAGCGTATTTTTCATCAAAAATAATCATTTTCACTTTTTAGCCCAATAAAAGTGTGCCACGTGGTATTTGTTTTGTATATATTTATCATTATTTTTGTTTCATAATTTCATTTTTTTATGATATGTTAATGTAATATATTTTTAATATTAATTAACTAGGTTAGATTTTAGAATTAGAATTTTAGATTTTAATTAGAATTTAGAGATTTTAAATTAGAATAGAACTAGAAAATTTAACTTAGAACTTAATTATAATTTATATTTTTAATTTAGAAAAATAGAATTTAAGTAGAATAGAATTAGAATTTTAAAATAGATTTAGAATAGAATTAAATTTAATTAGAAATTAGTTTAGAATTTTAATTAGAATTGTAAATAGAATTAAAATTTTATTTTTTATTAGAAATTAGAATTAGAATTGGAATTAAGTTAGAATTAATAGTTAAATTAGAAATAGTATAATATAGTTAGAAAGTTAATTAGAAATAAATTTATTAATTAATTAAAAAAAAGAGAAAAAAGATAAAACAGAAATTGAAAAAACACGGTTGATTAGGGTTGGGATTTTGGATTATAGAAGGTGTTTGAGCTATTGTTCATCGGGATAGAAAAGAGAAACCCTAAATTCTTCACACCCATTCGCCGCCGCAGCGAGCTTCTCCCTCTCTTCTCTCTTCCGACTCACCATTTCTTCCTCTCCCCAAAACGAAAACCCATCACCAATCTCTCGCTCACATCTCTTCTTCCTCACTCCGACCCATAAACTCTTCCCCTTATTTCCTCACCTTCTTCACAACAAAACCCGCCGCCGTTTCCACTACACTAACAGACCCATTTTCTTTCTCACGAAACCCTCTCCTCCTTCGAATTTCACTCTCGCCAGATTCCTCTTCTCTCCAACCTAAAAACTCTCACCAGAAAACTCTGACACTCCTCACAAACCTCCACCACCATCATCATAACCTCTAAATAGACTCATCCGTCAAACTCACAAAATCCAACCACACAACAACTCGGGTATTCTCTTCCCTCAAGCTTACTCGCTTCCATCTTCGACAAGCTGAAACCGCCACCTCCATAATAGTGTTCATAATCCATTCACTAACAGAACACGAACTCGAGCTCGTGTTGGGACAATTTGGTTTTCTTTTCAACAAGTTTGTCACAGTTAGCGGTGGCAACAATAGATCGTGAAGTACAATAAATTAGATCCAACAAAAAGTTTGCAACCACACCATTCGATGGCGATGTCGAATATCAGTCCCAGCTGTTGTTGGATATTGTTTGCTTTGTTTTGACAGGTTGCGACAATGTTGAGTTTCGTCACGCGTCGACAACACAACCGTAACTGAGACTCCCTCAACTTACAGCAACCATCGTGCATACACGTCGAGCCGCTCAAAGTTCCAGGGATATAAAAACAACGCGACGTCTTCAATCGATCTTTGTCTTTGTCGGTTTCGAGTATATCTCAACAGCTTGAATGGAAGGTGTTTGCAACAGCTTGTTTTGCAGGATATTGTGAATATATATGAACAACAACAACTTTTATTTTGTAACAGCGGTGCAGTGGGGGTTCAACGCGAAATAGCCAGGATGTCTTAGTGAATTCCAGCATGACATTTCAAATGATATGTGTTGGAATTTTATTAATTAGAGTGGGAATTAGAAAGATTTATTGACAATTAATGGGCAATAAATGAACACAAGTAAGAACTAATATAGAAGTGAATTTGAAAAGATTCATTTTAGTCCCACATTGAAGGGAATGGAAATATTAGTAGTGTTTATATATTCCAACTTGGTCAATTGGGTTGGGCCCTAAAGGGCACTCAATTTTGTGAAAGGAGTGAGGACACACCCATGACCAACAAACAAACACGCGCGCGCGCCGCTGCCGCCGTCCGTCCGGCCGGCCGGCTCGGCTCGGTTCGGTTCGGTCCGGTCTAGATGAATTATTTTTTGGACCTCCACCATTTTCTCATTCTCCCACCATTTTCTCCACTCACCACGAATTTCTCCCTACTCAGGTGCAGGTAGCTGCCTATAAATACAGGGTAGAAATTCAGTAGTGAGCACTTCGAATTTCACAAGTTCACACGAATTTTGATTTCCCTCTTCTCTCCCTTAATTCTCTTCATATAAAATCTTTCTTTTCTTGTTTTTCCGACTGGTTATTTTCACCAGATACTTAGAAAGGTGTATTTTTAGAGCGATTTATCAGTGTGCAACTAATAATCATAAGTTTTTTGAACGGGCTGTTTTATCCTGGAGGTGTCGTCGTAAATCGACTGCTTTGCATATTTTGGCAGTACGGCGAAACGTCTTAAAGAAAGCGACCTAGTACGCGACTCGTCCCGATAATTTCCTTGTGCCAAACTCAATTTTTCAAATCCGAAAACAACAGTTTTAAGACATTTTAATAACTGACATGGCAACTGAGGAAATTATCGGTACTACTGCAGCCGCTTCGGTCTCTGACAAACCTTTCAGGTTTGAGGGTTCCAATTTCAAACGTTGGCAAGCTAAGATGAAGTTTTTCTTAACTCTGAAAAAGGTTGCCCACGTTCTGACTGAGGATATCCCGGTTGTCCCTCCTGCATCATCTGAACTACCTAATGCAGATTCAGACGGGACTTCCAAAAAGTCTGACTCAGATGCTGCAAAAGTTAATGCTGCAGCAGATGATCTACAACTCCGAAAAGAAATCTCCTTATGGCACGAGAATGATTATATGTGCAAAAATCACATTCTGAACATCCTTGCTGATGATCTGTATGACTACTACAGTAGCTACAGGACTGCTAAACAGGTAAGGGAGGCTCTGCAAAGAAAATATGATACTGGAGAAGTAGGTGCGAAGAAATTTGCTGTCAGCCGCTACTTGAACTACAAGATGGTGGATGAGAAGTCGGTGGAAGCTCAAAGCCACGAAATTCAAAAGATTGCTCATGAGATTATTACAGAAGGTATGCCCCTCAATGAACAATTTCAAATTGCTGTAATTATTGACAAACTGCCCCCTGGTTGGAAAGATTTCAAAAATGTGCTTCATCACAAAACAAAAGAATTTTCAATCGAGAGTCTAATTACTCGCCTCCGAATTGAAGAGGAGGCTCAGAAACAAGATCATAAAGAAGAAGTCTTAGTTGTGTCTAACAACAAAAAGAAATTCGGTGCGGTTCTGAAGCCTACGGGCAAACCTTTAAAGAATCAGAACCGCAATGCTATGAACCGAACTAAGAATGGGAATCCCTCTAGGGCCCCATCGGCTCCATTTGCTAGGCAACAACCACCACCTCAATTGTGGGAAACCGGGCCATATGGCAAAGAAATGTAGGAGCAGGCCTAAACCTGCAGCTGGCTCAAATGCTCAGGTTAACCTGACTGATAAGCAACTGATTGCCATGATCACTGAAATCAACATGGTTGGTGGAAGTGATGGTTGGTGGATAGACACTGACGCCACTTGTCATGTCTGCTATGTTCGTGCTATGTTCAAGACATACATGAATGCTGAAGATAAGAAAGTTTTGTTGGGAGATGCTCACACCACTAATGTTGCTGGAATTGGAGATGTTGAGCTGAAGTTCACTTCAGGAAAGACTTTGATCTTGAAGGACGTCATGCATGTTCCTAAAATTAGGAAGAATCTTGTTTCTGGTTTTCTTTTGAATAAGGTTGGGTTTAGTCAAACTTTAGGGGCAGATTTGTACACCATCACTAAGAATGGTATTTTTGTTGGAAAAGGGTACGCCACTGATGGCATGTTTAAGTTGAATGTTGATTTGAATAAAATTTCTCCTTCTATTTACTCCTTGTGTGACTTTAATATTTGGCATGGTAGACTGTGTCACGTTAATAAACGAATCATTTCTAATGCAAGCAACATAGGCCTAATCCCTAAACTAAATGTTAATGATTCCAATAAAATGTGAATTTTGCAGTAAAGCTAAAATAACAAAAACTTCACATAAATCAATTATAAAAGAATCTGACCCCTAGATCTTATACACTCTGATATATGTGAATTAGATGGAAGTTTAACTAGAAATAATAAACGTTATTTTATCACTTTTATTGACGATTGCTATGATTATACTTATGTATATCTAATGAAGAATAAAAGTGAAGCGCTTGACATGTTTAAGGTGTATGTAACTGAAATTGAGAATCAATTTAACAAGAAGATTAAGAGACTTCGCAGTGATAGGGGAACCGAATATGACTCTAACTTGTTTAATGATTTTTATGTTGAACATGGTATTATACATGAAACGACTGCTCCATACTCTCCTAAAATGAATGGTAAAGTAGAAAGAAAGAATAGGACTCTTACTAAACTTGTAGTTGCAATCATGTTAAATTCTGGTGCTGCACCTCACTGGTGGGGGGAAATTTTATTGACTGTTTGCTATGTCCTGAATAAAGTTCCCAAGTCAAAAAGTAAGATCTCACCATATGAGATATTAAAGAAAAGACAACCAAATTTGTCTTATTTGAGAACTTGGGGCTATCTGGCTTATGTCAGAACTCCGAATCCGAAACGAGTTAAACTCGCTAGTAAAGCCTATGAATGCATATTCATTGGGTATGCAGCAAACAGTAAGGCATACAGATTTTATGACCTAAATGCCAGAGTAATTATAGAATCAAACGATGTTGAATTCTATGATGACAAATTTCCTTTCAAATCGAGAAATAGTGGGGGCACACAATCGAGTCACATTCCTGTGATGAAAAGCACTGAAAGCAGCGACAATGTAGAAACAGAACTTCGAAGAAGTAAAAGAGAAATAGTTGCTAAAGACTATGGGCCCGATTATGCGGCCTATAATGTAGAAGAAGATCCAATAAATCTTCAAGAAGCACTATCATCTATGGATGCAGACTTATGGCAAGAAGCCATTAATGATGAGATAGATTCTCTAGAATCTAACAAGACCTGGCACTTAGTAGACTTACCCCCGGGTTGCAAACCAATTGGTTGTAAATGGGTTTTGAAAAAGAAACTAAAACCTGATGGAACGATTGAGAAATACAAGGCTCGCCTTGTAGCCAAGGGTTTTAGACAAAGAGAAAATATAGATTTCTTCGACACCTTTTCTCCGGTCACTAGAATTACATCCATTAGGGTACTCATTTCAATAGGAGCCATTTATAACTTAATAGTACACCAAATGGATGTTAAAACATCTTTTTTAAACGGTGACTTAGAAGAAGAAATCTATATGGAACAACCAGAAGGGTTTGTGATCCAAGGACAAGAAAGCAAGGTCGGTAAGTTAGATAAGTCTCTGTATGGACTAAAACAAGCCCCTAAACAATGGCATGAAAAATTTGATAACTTAATGATAACTAATGGGTACAAAGTGAATGAAAGTGACAAGTGCGTTTATTACAAATTTGAGAATCACATTTGTACTATCATATGTCTATATGTAGACGATCTACTTATATTTGGATCAAACGTTCAGGCCATTAATGATATGAAATCATTGTTATGCAATAACTTTGATATGAAAGACCTCGGAGAAGCAAGCGTGATCCTGGGTATCAAGATCACGAGATCCGACCAAGGAATTTCTTTGGATCAATCTCACTATATGGAGAAGATCTTAAAGAAATATAAATACTTTGATTGTAAACCTGCATGCACTCCGTATGATCCAAGTGTGAAACTGTTTAAGAACACTGGAGAAAGTGTCAAACAAGCAGAATATGCGAGCATCATTGGCAGTCTTAGGTATGCCACTGATTGTACTAGACCCGACATTACATATGTTGTAGGATTGTTGTGCAGATTTACAAGTAGGCCGAGTAACAAACATTGGCAAGCTATTGAGCGAGTAATGAGGTACCTTAAAAGGACTATGGACCTCGACCTACACTATCAGAAATTTCCTGCTGTACTAGAAGGGTATAGTGATGCAGATTGGAACACCTTATCAGATGATTCCAAAGCTACTAGTGGTTATATATTTAGTATAGCTGGAGGAGTTGTATCTTGGAAATCAAAGAAACAGACCATTCTGGCACAGTCCACAATGGAGTCTGAGATGATAGCATTAGCTACAGCTAGTGAAGAAGCAAGTTGGTTAAGATGCTTACTAGCCGAGATTCCTTTATGGGAAAAACCTATACCAGCTGTGTTGATCCACTGCGATAGTACCGCGGCTATTGTAAAAGTTGAGAACCGTTATTATAATGGTAAAAGACGTCAAATTAGAAGAAAACATAGCACTGTTAGAGATTGTATCTCTAAAGGAGCTGTGAGAGTGGATCATGTACGCACTGATGAGAACTTAGCAGATCCTTTGACGAAAGGATTAGCTAGGGAGAAAGTCCATAATACTTCCAAAAAGATGGGACTAATGCCTATAAAGCAATTAGTTACTCATGATGGTAACCCGGCCAAAATGACTGGAGATCCCAAGACTTAGGTTCAATGGGTAATAACAAGTTGTGAGTAATATGAAAATGATCATGCAAGTAAAGCATGAATCTTGAAGTAATGAGAGGATGAGATAATAGAAACTCTTAATGAGATCTATACTCTGTATGAGGGAGTACCTAGGCTATAGGAGTACTCTTGATGGATTCACCTATGTGACTGTGGAACTGAGGCCGGTTCCTATGGAATTTCGAGGCAGAATTCCTAAAGCATTCACTAAACCGGGATACACGTGCAGGGCCACTAAAGTACAGGCTACAAGAATACACCTTACGGAAAAGGTTGTGTGCGGGTCTGATGTCCGAGATAGAGTTCAAGACAATGGTGTCACTCTTGTTGAATCAGAATCCTACCCGCTACGCTAAGGTTCAAGTCGTAGACACCTTTGCTTATGCTCAACCTTAGAAACGTCTGACGTACTTCTAAAATCTCTTTTAAATTCAAGTGGGGGAATGTTGGAATTTTATTAATTAGAGTGGGAATTGGAAAGATTTATTGACAATTAATGGGAAATAAATGAACACAAGTAAGAACTAATATAGAAGTGAATTTAAAAAGATTCATTTTAGTCCCACATTGAAGGGAATGGAAATATTAGTACTGTTTATATATTCCAACATGGTTAATTGGGTTGGGCCCTAAAGGGCACCCAATTTTGTGAAAGGAGTGATGACACACCAATGACCACCAAGACACACACGCGCGCGCGCCGCCGCCGCCGTCCGTCCTTCCGGCCGGCTCGGCTCAGCTCGGTTCGGTCCGGTCTAGATGAATTATTTTTTGGACCCGAATTTATATAATTTAATTATCATTAATTAATTAATATAATTCGGTAGGAAATTAATTAATAATAATATTAATTAATTAAGAAAATAATTGGTCAGTAACTGTCATACTAACTAGATCCAGTCCTCCACCATTTTCTCATTCTCCCACCATTTTTTCCACTCCCCACGAATTTCTCCCTACTCAGGTGCAGGTAGCTGCCTATAAATACAGGGTAGAATTTCAGTAGTGAGCACTTCGGATTTCACAAGTTTACACGAATTTTGATTTCCCTCTTCTCTCCCTTAATTCTCTTTATCTAAAATCTTTCTTTTCTTGTTTTTCCGATTGGTTATTTTCACCAGATACTTAGAAAGGTGTATTTCTAGAGCGATTTATCAGTGTGCAACTGATAATCGTAAGTTTTTTGAACGGGCTGTTTTATCCTGGAGGCGTCGTCGTAAATCGACTGCTTTGCATATTTTGGCAGTACGTCGAAACGTCTTAAAGAAAGCGACCTAGTACGCGACTCGTCCCGATAATTTCCTTGTGCCAAACTCAATTTTTCAAATCCGAAAACAACAATATGTCTTAGTGAATTCCAGCTTGACATTTCACATGATGCCGATACGATGCAAACTCGGCAGCACCTTGTTCTGTTTCAAGTCCAATATCAACAACAACTCTGCGACAACAGCAGAAACTTTAAAGAACTACCCACCTGTCTCGTATTCTCAGTTGGTGTATTCTCCATTTCATTTTTCAACTTTTGCCTCTGTTTATGCTATAATTTATTGCAAATATTGCTCAAAAAAACCCTTGGGCCACTGTTATGTTAATTTCGTTCTTCTTGAAATTTGTTATAATGCTCGATGTTCTGTTTCGATTTTTGATTTGTGTTCTGATTGTGTTATTGCTTCTTGACTCAAGAATTTAGTTAAAACTTTTGCTTCTGATTTTATTTAGTGTATAGACTAAGAAGCTATGTTCTGGTTTTTATTTCTGTATTTTCCTTTTAATGTGTTAGAGTGTTGCTTTGCTGCTATTAAATATTGGTGCGAAATCATCGCGATGCTTATTTATTTCTTTCGTTTAGGTGATGTGCATGTGTTTTTGATCTACTTTATTGATACATACTAAAATTTTTTTTACTGCAGTAGTGTTATTCTGTTGTTTAAGATTAAACATAATTTGATAAAGTAATGTTGCTGCAGATTTTGTTTCGATTTAGATTTAAAATCCTACTATTGCAATGTAGTTTTTGGTTTGTGTACGATTTTGAAAATGATAAGTTTTTTACAATATTGTTGATGGATGGTTTGAGATTAGGCTGCTGCTTTTTTTGAATAAATTTGTGTACTTGATTGTTGCTAATCAATTTTCTTTTATATTAACACTGTGTAGATTACCACCATACTTTGCTATGCTATTTTTTAATGAATGTTGCTAATTTCACTTTGCCCTGTTAAAATGAAATTTTTAAGCTGGATATAGAATACTGGTGGTGTCACTTTAGGCAAAGGTTATGCCTTATTATATTTCTTTATTTTGCTGTTTCAAAACGAATTAATTAATGTGTGGTAAGCTCATGCATAATATGAATCATGTTAAACTTTGCCTACTAAAATCTGAGCTGCATAAACATATGACTGCAATTGTAATATTAGTTCATTGTGTGACATCAGGAATATTTTGTTTAGCAATGCTAAATGGGTGACAATGTTGGTTGTTCATTTTTGTGACATTTTTCGGATCTTCAGTATAGATGCACCGCCAGTTTTTTTTAATTAATGACTGAAAACATTAAAATAATACATACTGACTTTTATGAAAGTGCCACAAATGTTGTAAATAACTTAATTAAAAAATATTGTAAATATTTTATTGTATTTAATTTAGTTAATATTAATTAGTTTAGTTAATTAAATTAAAAATCTTTTATTTGATTAAAATCATTTTCATAAAATAAATTTCAAATCATTTTCTCTAAATATCACTTAATAAGGCAATTTTTTTATAAGTAAATAAATAAATGGATGATTAATTTTATAATATATTATGATTCAAGTTTAAATTAGGTTGTTCTTTTTTTCTTTTTCTTTATTATGAATATTTGGGAAGCATTGTAAATAAACTTTGTAAATATTGCAAACAAACTTGTTTCGTTATAATTCCATCCCTATTCGAAACAATGTAACCCCATTCCCATAAAATGTAATATATGGCATCACTTTTGATTTATTCATGCTTTAATACTGTAAAATTGTTTATAAAAATAATTTTTGATTCGTAGAGCCATTTTCTACCCTTGTAAGTCGAGTGCTTTCAAAGCCTCGCCATCAACCTTATGATCACCATACACAACATTTAAAGCTTACTCACTGACACCTATTTGATCAATTATTTTTAGTTGGTCATTTAGAAGACTAGCCCACTTTGCTAGTATACACGATCAAAACTCAATTTAATTGCCTATTCAAACTTTGATTCACATCGAGTATTTTCTCAAATCAAATTAAAACACTTAATAACTACTTAAATACAATTTCAATAAAAGATGAAAAAGAGAGAGTTCCAAGTTTTGGTTCACTCTCCCAATTGTTTGGGTCCGAGAAGTCTTTCTTAAGCTCGAACAATTGTCTTCTAAAAACGTTAAACGAATTCAAATCTATTTTCCCAAACACTTAGATGAAAAAGAGAGAGTTCCAAGTCTTTGGTTCACTCTCCCGATTACTTGGGTCCGAGAAGTGTTTCTTAAGCTTCGAGTAATTTTTATCCAATTAATTCACTATAATTATATCAAACATCTTTCATAATATTAGATGAGAAAAAGAGAGAGCTCCAAGTCTTTGGTTCACTCTCCCGATTACTTGGGTCTGAGAAGTCTTTCTTAATCTTCAAGTAATTGTCATTCGACCTCGAACCATACCCATTTTCTTCCTTTCTAGATGAAAAAATAGAGAGCTCCAAGTCTTTGGTTCACTCTCCCGATTACTTGGGTTCGAGAAGTCTTTCTTAAGCTTCAAGTAATCGTCACCTCTAGCAAAATATCCAATACATTAAACTCTCTTTCTCGCCCCCGTGCGATTGACACTTCTCAAAACCTAATTCCTCGCCCTCGTTTGATTTCCAACCCAAACACTATTCTCAAAGAACATTGTTTAGTCCTTTCTTTCGAGCATAACAAACTCGTGCTTCAGCCTCCCCTAGCGAGTAGACAAGTCAATGTTTAGCAGTTAGAATGTGACCTAAACTCTCTTTCAATTCAATACACCTTTTACTAAGGACATTGTTTAGTCCATTCTTCCGCGCATATGAACTTGTTCTTTAGCTTCCCCTAGCGAGAAGAGAAGCCAACGTTTAGCAGTTAGAATGTGACCTAAACACTCGTTCCATTCAAATACAACCTTCTTTTCGCGATGAAAAAGAGAGATAGTCAAGTCTTTGACTCGCTTTCCCGATTACTTGGGTCCGAGAAGTCTTTCTTAAGCTTCAAGTAATCGTCATCCGTACCCACTCTTCCTATTCAACCGTAGTTAGCTGAACTACGGCCGCTTTGATTCTTCATTCTTCTTTGAATGTAAGATACATAGGCACAAGGGCCCCAATCCTTAGCGAGCACCCTATCCTAAAATCACCCATTTTTCCCATTAGTAAGTAAGTCCTTTAGAAGATAAACAAGCGTAGCTAACGTTTCTCTCACGAATCGAATCAAGAGGTTCCCGTTGAGTACAACAGACGTAGAGGGTGCTAATACCTTCCCTTTACGTAACCGACTCCCGAACCTAGAATATTGGTTGCGATGACCAAGTTCTTATCTCTTTAAAGATTTTATCGATATTTTCCTATTCCTTCCTTGGAATGAATAAAGTTCGGTGGTGACTCTGTTCGAACGTTTTTTCCGCGTCCATCGCAATGATCATATTTTTTGAGGTAGGATAACAACCAGTCACCTCCTATCTTCTCAAGCATGATGAAAATGACCTATAGGGTATGGAAAAGCTCTTGTTAGGTGGCTTGAGGTCAGAAATGAAGATTGCATTGGTTCCTCCAAAGATTTCCAAGTTGAAAAGCCAAAATTGACATTTTGAAGCAATCTGCCCATACCTCTTGCTCAAGGCCTTTGCCTATAAATAGAACCCCATTCTTATATCCAAAGGACACCAGTTCATTGCTAGAAACCAGATAGAACTATCTCCCTCACTCAATCACCAAGCTCTTGCAAATCTTCACCAAGTTTCCAAACCTTCCAAAATCAGCCTTGCATTTTCACTTCCAAAACCATTTCCAAACATTTTCCAACTCAAACAACATTTCAAACACATCAGAAATGATGTACTAAAGTTGTCCAAGACCTCACATTAGCCAGAAATCCATCCAATCCAAAAGTCAACTACCAAAACCTCATTTGTTGACTTTTCTGCATTTTGAAGGGCAGGCATTGTAATGCCCGTTTATTTCGATTAATTTAATTGTGATATTTTGTCGTGTATCGTTGTGTCGTAATTGTATGCGAGTGTATTGGGTGAAGTTTAGTCTGGAGATTGGACTGTTAATGTGAAACAGAAGCAAAAGAGCAGAAAGGTGGATTTTGTTGATATGACGCTCGTCGCAAACATGTCACGGTCGTCACGCTCATTATGATCGTCATGGGAATGTTACGACCGTCATGGACTTGACGTTTGTGACGTTCATTACATTCGTCATACTAATAAAATCCGTAACTTGCAGAATTGGAACGTGGCTACGAAAATGGGAGAATTATAGTAACGTTATTCCACATTTCACTTACCCTCTTTCTCTGTCGTTGTTTGGAGAGAAAAGAGAACCGAAAGAGAAAAGAACGTGGTTGAGAGAAATTGAGAGCAGAGAATTATCCATCAGGGGATTGGAAGGTAGTTGCAGAAAAGTCATCGGAGAGCAGAACCAGAACCAGAAGCTTGGAATTGGCTTCATTTCTAAGGTAAGGGTGGAGTTCAATTCTATAACCGTAGGTATGATCGAATTCAGGTAGGGAATCGAATCATAAATATAGTTTCCGTTAATCGATAAATGTTAGGGACGAGGTTTGTCTGTGTAGGAATGAATGTGTTATATCGTTAGTTTTGTACGATGCTGTATGGTTTCCCTTAATGGGGCAAGATTAGTTGCCCCGTAGTTAACGAACCTTCTCAGAAACTATAATTAATTTAGGGAGTAAAAGTTGTAATGTTGTTCTTACGATAATGTGCTGAATTTTTAATTGTCAAAAGTATGTTGTTATTGTTCTCGTATATGAACAGGTGGAAAATGATGATTTCATGAGTTGTATGAAATTATGATGCTCTGTTATGGACAATTTGGTTGTAGGCTAAAAGTCTTGTTGTTATGGTTGTGTTGTAGTCCTTAATAGATGCATTTCATGGCATATCATTTTGGTTGGCCTGTATTGGCGTTTGGTTGTGCCTGTATTGGCGTTGGTTGTGCCTGTATTGGCGGCCTTTAATGGCAAATGAATTGGTTGTGGAGTTTTACTTCGAAATGGTACCACATGCATGTGCATAGTTGAGTCGCATGATGTCGCATCGTTGTGTTGATTGTAAGTCATGATTGTTGCTGAATTTTCTTAATCATAGTTGTATATATGAGATATGGATTTGCTTGCAGTTTATTGTAGATAATGTTTATAAATTTGAGAAGATTATAATGTTGTGATATGATTTCTGACATGATTTTTATCATGCCTTATGTTATATTGTTGATATTTCACCCTTTACGTTGTATGTTACCCCGTTGGTGGTGACTTGCAGGTAACCTGGAATAAGGTGTCGCGTCGTGTAAGGTGTTATCGGTCGCTCTGATACGTAGCACTCTTGGGGAGGGATGAACGATTATTTGTGTTGTTTAATTGATTTCCTTGTTGCATGGATTTTATTGAATACTTTCGTTAAATCAGTTGTTTCTGTTAGCGCTGATGTTGTAGTTGAAACTAGTTGTTTCGAGTCATTACTTGCTGAATTTTAATGACGTTTAGCTGTTGAATTTATTATGAATTGTTGGAAGCCATTTAGGTTCCGCTGCCAAATGACGGGTCGTCGCATTATCAAAATGTTAATCAAGTTATTGCTGTTTTTTCATCCTAATCTGTGCTATCTATGTTACTAAAAGAATTGTAAATGTAAGACCGACTGTTTGAGTTGAAATTGTAACACCCAAAATTTGCTGATTTGACGTTCGTTACAATTTCCTCACGATCGTCATGACCGTCACGGTCGTGGCAGCCCCCTCACGACCGTCATGTTTATAAAATTTGTTGCACTCTGATTCTGTTTTCCTTAATTATCCGTCGGGTTAGATTGGGGTGTTACATTAGTGGTATCAGAGCAGGTCGTTCCATTCGACCAAGTTATCGAGTCAGTTGTCGTGTCTAACATTATAATATTGTTGTTTATGAGATCTAACCGTAGTTGCTGCAGTTTAAGTCGACATGGCTGGAAGGAATGATGTTGCAGTTGCTGCTACCCTGCAAGCTTTAGCTAATGCTATCGAAAATCAGTCGAACCCTGTTGGAGATGCTGGGTCTCGCAGTTTGGCAATGTTTCAGCGGGAAAATCCACCTACCTTCAAGGGTAGGCATGCTCCTGATGGTGCGCTGGATTGGTTGAAGGAAATGGAACGAATCTTTCGTGTGATGGATTGTACTCCAACCCAGAAGGTTCGTTATGGGACTCATATGCTAGCAGTCGAAGCTGACGAATGGTGGCTAGAGACTCGTCTGGTGTTGGAAGCTGCAGGTGAGGAGATCACTTGGACTGTATTCTGTAGAGAATTTCTGAAGAAGTATTACCCGGAAGATGTCTGAGGTAAGAAAGAGATTGAGTTTCTTGAACTGAAATAGGGAGACAGATCTGTTACGGAGTATGCTGCAAAGTTCAAGGAGTTGGCTAAGTTTTATCCACACTACATCGCAGAGACCGCTGAGTTCTCTAAATGTATCAAGTTTCGGAACGGATTGAAGTCTGAAATCAAGAAAGAAATCGGGTATCAGAAGATCCGTGTTTTTGATGCGTTGGTTGAAAGATGTAGGATTTATGAAGAAGATAGCAATGCTCGTTACAAGCTGTTGAGTGAGAGGAGAGGCAAGTCACATCAGACTTGTGGTAAGCCTTATGACCCTCAAGTTGGCAAAGGGAAGCAGAGAGCAACTGATGACAAGAAAACTAGTAGGGGAGATGCTCCTGCTGGTATTGTTTTCTATAAGTGTGGGAAACCTGGTTACAAGATTAATGTGTGTAACTCTGAACCAGTGAGATGTTACCGTTGCGGCGAGTTGGGACACGCTATTGCTGAGTGCAAACACAAGGGGATGGTTTGTTTCAACTGTGGTGAAGAAGGACACCTGCGTGACAAGTGTCAGAAGCCTAAGAAAGAAAGGACTGGTGGAAGGGTGTTCGCTCTAGCTGGGACTCAGACATCCAGCGATGACAGACTCATTAAAGTTACTTGTTTCATTAATATTACTCCTTTACTTGCTATTATTGACACTGGTGATTCTCATTGTTTTATTGCTGCTGATTGTGTTGAACGTTTGGGTCTTGTGTTATCTCACATGAATGGGGAGATGTTAGTTGAGACTCTAGGTAAGGGATCAGTGACTACATCTCTGGTATGTTTGAAATGTCCTCTGTCAATGTTTGATAGAGATTTCCTGGTTGACTTAGTCTGTTTGCCACTAAGTGGGATAGACGTAATTTTAGGTATGAACTGGTTAGAGTATAACTGCGTTCATATTAACTGCTTTGATAAGTCGGTGAGGTTTTCTACTCCTGAGGAGGAGGGAGCCCGTTTAGTAACTACAGAGCAGATGAGGCAGATATTGCTAGAAGATGCTCAGGTGTTTGCGTTGGTGGCATCATTATCCATTGAGAATCGAGCGATAATTGATGAGTTAAAAGTTGTTCGTGATTTTCCTGAAGTGTTTCCAGAGGAAATTCCTGAAGTTCCTCCGGAACGAGAAGTTGAATTTTCTATTGACCTTATACCTGGTACTAGACCTGTGTCTATGGCACCGTACAGGATGTCTGCATCTAAATTGGTTGAGTTGAAGAAGCAATTGGAAGACTTGTTCGAGAAGAAGTTCGTTAGACCGAGTGTGTCATTGTGGGAAGCTCTGGTATTATTAGTAAAGAAGAAGGACGATATTATGAGGTTGTGTATTGATTACCGACAACTGAACAAGGTGACAATTAAGAATAAATATCCGCTCCCAAGAATTGATGACTTGATGGATAAGTTGGTTGGTGCACGGATGTTTAGTAAAATTGATTTGAGGTCGGGGTATCACCAGATTAAGGTAAAAGATGATGATGTTCAGAAGAGGGCGTTCAGAACTAGATATGGACACTATGAGTATACGGTAATGCTTTTTGGTGTTACTAATGCGTCGGGAGTTTTTATGGAATACATGAACCGTATCTTTCACGATTATTTGGATCAGTTTGTGGTTATATTCATCAATGATATCTTAATCTATTCTAAGTCGAAGAAGGAGCATGTTGAGCACCTGAGATTAGTACTGCAAGTTTTGAAGGAAAGAAAGTTGTATGCGAAACTGTCGAAGTGTGATTTCTGGTTGGAAGAGGTTAGCTTTCCGGGTCATGTTATATCAGGTAGTGGAATTGCAGTACACCCATCCAAGGTAGATGCGGTGTTGTAATGGGAGACCCCGAAGTCGGCAACTGAGATTAGAATATTTTTGGGACTTGTTGGCTATTACAAAAGGTTTATTGAAGGTTTTTCTAAGTTGGCCCTTCCGTTAACTAAGTTGACCGGTAAAGGGAAAACGTTTGTGTGGGATGCTCAATGCGAAACAGGTTTTGTAGAGTTAAAGAAGAGGTTGACGTCGGCTCCGGTGCTGACCTTGCCTAACCCAAAGGAACTGTTTATGGTGTACTGTGACGCTTCTAAGTTTGGTTTGGGAGGTGTACTCATGCAGAGTAACAAAGTAGTTGCTTATGCATCAAGACAGTTGAGAATCCATGAGAAGAATTATCCTACACACGATTTAGAACTTACTGCTGTTGTTTTTGTGCTGAAGATTTGGAGACATTATCTGTACGGTTCGAGATTCGAAGTGTTCAATGACCATAAGAGTTTGAAGTACTTGTTTGATCAAAAGGAACTGAACATGAGACAACGAAGGTGGTTAGAACTGTTAAAGGATTATGATTTTGGTTTAAATTACCATCCGGGAAAAGCTAATGTGGTAGTTGATGCCTTAAGTCGCAAGACGTTGCATATGTCTACAATGATGGCGAAAGAGTTAGAATTGATTGAGCAATTCAGAGATCTGAGTTTAGTTCGCAAAGTATCACCGAAGAGTGTAAAGTTGGGCATGTTAAAGATTAATAATGACTTTCTGGATAGCATCAGAGAGGCTCAAAAATTAGATGTGAAGTTGGTAGACTTAATGCCTGGAGTAGATCATTCGAAAAATAATGATTATCAGTTGGATGTGCAAGGCGTGTTGAGGTTTCGTGGTCGTATTTGTATTCCCGATAGTGCAGATATGAAGAAAGCGATCCTGGAAGAGAGTCACAGAAGTAAGTTGAGTATTCATCTAGGAGCGACGAAAATGTATAGTGATTTGAAGGATCTATTTTGGTGGCCTGGTATGAAGCTTGATGTAGCCAGATTTGTTTACGCATGTTTGACGTGTCAGAAGTCGAAAGTTGAGCACCAGAAGCCTGCTGGGTTGATGCAACCGTTAGAGATTCCATAATGGAAATGGGACAGCATTTTGATGGATTTTGTAACGGGTTTGCCAAACACTTTGAGAGGATGTGATTCGATTTGGGTGATTGTTGATAGGCTTACAAATTCAGCTCACTTTATCCCTATTAATATCACTTTTCCGGTATCGAAATTGGCTGAGATTTATGTAAGAGTAATCATTAAGTTGCATGATGTTCCGTTGTGTATTATGTCGGATAGAGATCTGCGGTTTACTTCTGAATTTTGGAAGAGTTTGCAAGAGGCATTAGGTTCCAAGTTGAGGTTGAGTTCAACATACCATCCTCAGACAGATGGTCAGACTGAACGAACTATTCAGTCTTTAGAAGATTTGTTGAGGGCATGTGTTCTGGAAGAAGGTGGTTCGTGGGATACTTATCTTCCATTGATAGAGTTTACTTATAATAATAGTTACCACTCTAGTATCGGAATGGCACCGTTCAAAGCTTTGTATGGTCGAAGGTGTAGGACTCCGTTGTGTTGGTATGAATTCAGAGAGAGTGTGGTGCTTGGACCAGAAATCGTTTGGGAGACGACGACAAAGGTGAAGTTAATTCGAGAAAAGATGAAAGCTTCACAAAGTAGGCAGAAAAGTTATCATGATAAGCGCAGAAAGGATTTAGAATTTGAAGCTGGAGATCATGTATTCTTGAGAGTCACGTCTGTGACTGGTGTTGGTAGAGCTTTGAAATCTAAGAATCTTACCCCTCGCTTCATTGGTCCGTACCAGATGTCGGACAGAGTTGCAAAGGTTGCATATCGAGTGGCGTTGCCGCCTAATTTGTCGAATCTGCATGATGTATCCCATGTGTCACAGCTCCGAAAGTATATCTCAGATCCGTCGCATGTCATTCCCATGGATGATGTGCAAGTACGTGACAATCTTACGGTGGAGACGATGCCTGTAAGAATTGATGATCGAGAGGTGAAGATGTTAAGAGGAAGAGAGATTCCTTTGGTGAAAGTGGTCTGGTTGGGAGCTGCTGGCGAAAGCTTGACGTGGGAATTGGAAAGCAAGATGCGGGAATCTTATCCAGAGCTGTTTGGTTAAGGTAATTTCGAGGACGAAATTCTTTTAAGTAGGGGAGAGTTGTAACGCCCGTTTATTTCGATTAATTTAATTGTGATATTTTGTCGTGTATCATTGTGTCGTAATTGTATGCGAGTGTATTGGGTGAAGTTTAGTCTGGAGATTGGACTGTTAGTGTGAAACAGAAGCAAAAGAGCAGAAAGGTGGATTTTGCTGATGTGACGCTCGTCACAAACATGTCACGGTCGTCACGCTCATTACGAACTTCATGGGAATGTTACGACCGTCATGGACTTGATGTTCGTGACGTTCATTACATTCGTCATACTAACAAAATCCGTAACTTGCAGAATTGGAACGTAGCTACGAAATGGGGAGAATTATAGTAACGTTATTCCACATTTCACTTACCCTCTTTCTATGTCGTTGTTTGGAGAGAAAAGAGAACCGAAAGAGAAAAGAACGTGGTTGAGAGAAATTGAGAGCAGAGAATTATCCATCAGGGGATTGGAAGATAGTTGCAGAAAAGTCGTCGGAGAGCAGAACCAGAATCGGAAGCTTGGAATTGACCTCTATTCTAAGGTAAGGGTGGGGTTCAATTCTATAACCGTAGGTATGATCGAATTCAGGTAGGGAATAGAATCATAGATATAGTTTCTTTTAATCGATAAATGTTAGGGACGAGGTTTGTCTGTGTAGGAATGAATGTGTTATATCGTTAGTTTTGTACGATGTTGTATGGTTGCCCTTAATGGGGCAAGATTAGTTGCCCCGTAGTTAACGAACCTTGTCAGAAACTATAATTAATTTAGGGAGTAAAAGTTGTAATGTTGTTCTTACGATAATGTGTTGAATTCTTAATTGTCAAAAGTATGTTGTTATTGTTCTCGTATATGAACAGGTGGAAAATGATGATTTCATGAGTTGTATGAAATTATGATGCTCTGTTACGGACAGTTTGGTTGTAGGCTAAAAGCCTTGTTGTATGGTTGTTATGGTTGTGTTGTAGTCCATAATAGATGCATTTCATGGCATATCATTTTGGTTGGCCTGTATTGGCGTTTGGTTGTGCCTGTATTGGCGACCTTTAATGGAAAATGAATTGGTTGTGGAGTTTTACTCCGAAATGGTACCACATGCATGTGCATAGTTGAGTCGCATGATGTCACATTGTTGTGTTGATTGTAAGTCATGATTGTTGGTGAATTTTCTTAATCATAGTTGTATATATGAGATATGGATTTGCTTGCAGTTTATTGTAGATAATGTTTATAAATTTGCGAAGATTATAATGCTGTGATATGATTTATGACATGATTTTTATCATGCCTTATGTTATATTGTTGATATCTCACCCTTTACGTTGTATGTTACCCCGTTGGTGGTGACTTGCAGGTAACCTGGAATAAGGTGTCGCGTCGTGTAAGGTGTCGTCGGTCGCTCTGATACGTAGCACTCTTAGGGAGGGATGAACGATTATTTGTGTTGCTTAATTGATTTCCTTGTTGCATGGATTTTATTGAATACTTTCATTAAATCAATTGTTTCTGTTAGCGCTGATGTTGTAGTTGAAACTAGTTGTTTCGAGTCATTACTTGCTGAACTTTAATGACGTTTAGCTATTGAATTTATTATGAATTGTTGGAAGCCATTTAGGTTCCGCTGCCAAATGACGGGTTGTCGCATTATCAAAATGTTAATCAAGTTATTGTTGTTTGTTCATCCTAATCTATGCTATGTATGTTACTAAAAGAATTGCAAATGTATGACCGACTGTTTGAGTTGAAATTGTAATGCCCAGAATTTGCTGATGTGACGTTCATCACAATTTCCTCACGATCGTCATGACCGTCACGGTCGTGGCATCCCCCTCACGACCGTCATGTTTACAAAATTTGTTGCACTCTGATTCTGTTTTCCTTAATTATCCGTCGGGTTAGATTGGGGTGTTACAGGCATCAAACCATTGCATTTCCTTGAGTTCCAAGACCACTCACACCTCACATTTGACATATACAAATTATCCATAAGTGATTCACACTTCTGTAACAAGATTTGAGCAAGTTGGCCTTGAAAATCTTTGTTTTTTTGTTTTCTTCACTAACAAGGCATTCTGGTCACTAACTCACTTGGAGGATACTTTGAGCACCTACTCATCATCCTTGGATCATTTTCAGACCCTCAAGGAGCTTGTAAGATCTCTGGTTTTCTTGCTTCTCAAGCTTGCATCATAAGGCTACAATAAGTAAGCCTATAACTTGCATTTCTCTTGCCACTTTGTGTTCTAGCCATGATTTTGAGTTGAACATTGCTTAGATATGTTTTATGTATGTTATTTGTCATGTATGAACCATTTCTTGCAGCAAAATATGAACTTTTGGGACTGTCAAATTTTAGGTCACAAAATAGGCCCAACCTTGTCACATTTTGAATTTTGATTCCAATATGCCAAACCACTTACGCATTTCTTAATTTCTCTTGTTCCAACCTCTATATATGATGCATATGTAATTTTTGTACACTTGTTTCACAAAGCACACCACTACACAATGTTGTTCACATGTTCTTGCATTTGGTTGTCACTAAACTTGCCCTACCATTGATACTATCGAGTTTTCTTGTGGATCCATGATATAGAAAAAAAATTGTACCATTGAATTCCTTGTTCAAAAACACATAATTTTCACTTTTGTTTCACCTTATTTGGTTAAGTTTTGACTGAGTTACAATCCTTCATGCAAATGGCCTTAAGTTGCCTTACCTTGCCTTGACCTAGTTTTTCCCTCTTGGTACACCAACTTTCCATGATCATAACTTGCTCATTTTTTATGCTATTGATGCCATTATTTTTGAAAATTACTACCTAACACGTTTATTTTCATTGAGTCAAGAAAGAATTCAAGGATCGTTATCCTAGAAATACTTTGGTCCACTTGAATAACATGTGCTTTTTAGGGTTTTTCCATGGTGTTCTTGAACTTTTTCAACATGTAACTTGATTTTTCTTGTGAGATTTGTCTTATATGATTCATATATGTTTTTTAACATGTTTAAATGTTCAATTTTGTTTGATTCATTGCCTTGCTATGTTCATGTTTTCTTTTGTGAATGTATACATGTGAAAATGGCATGTTGAACTTCATCTGTGACCTATACCATGCCTCTTGATGTTGTAACCTCTTGAATGTGTTTACCATGTATTATTCTACATTTTTATGTGTCTTGTTAGAACCATAAAATGTGTAAGGTTTGTTTCTTGCCTTTGTGAATTCTTGAATGTGAATGGTATACCTTGAACTTCTTTGTGATTCATAACATGATTCTTTATGTTGTAACCTCTTGAATATGTTTTTCATGCCTTATTCTACTTGTTTATATGTCTTGTTAGAATCATAACATGCTAGGTTTTGATTGTTGACTTGGTTGTTACCATGAAACTTGTTTACTTTTCCCCATGAAAATCATGAACAAATACTTTGATTGTTGTAACTTTTCTTGCATTTTTTTTGTTTGATTGTTGTTAATACATGTTTAGATGGTTTTATGTTGTTACATTTGATCTCATTTGATCCTTATAACATGCTTGCTTCAAGTTGTAAGTTGTTTGCATCAATCTTGTTTGAATTTTATAAATGAACTTGTTGTTGTTACATATGTTCTTTACTTGCATTGATGGTTGTTACCTCTATGTCTTTATGTGGATATTGAATATTGTTCATATGTTGTTACATGTTCTTGCTAACTTATTTAGCTTTGTTGAGCCTACCCCAAGGGATGGAACTTGTTATTTCTCATCCAGTTGCCTCATCTTTCTCCTATTCCAAAGGAAAGTTTCTCTATTGACCGCCAGGGTCATAGATAGCTCTTTACCCTCCCTTTGACTTTGTTAAGTCATCTTGAACCCTAGCTTAGTTAAGTTAGAACCTACTAGCCTTTAGACTTTGCTTAAGTCTAAAAGACCCATCTTTACTAGGAGTGTTCTTCAACTAGAACCCTAGGTTAGAGTTTGTCAACTCTATGTAAGGATCATTATCATGATTACTTACTCCCCTCCTGGCTTTTGACAAAGTCAACCCCCTTGAGTGTACAACTTAGAATACAAAGTTTTGTTAAACCCTATACAAGCATTGTTATGATTTTTCTCTTTTGAACCTTGATTATAATCAAGTGTTCATCCACTCTTAATGAGGTGAACTGCGATTGCTCTGATTCTATCCTAGTTAGAATATATAGGTTGAAGATGTGATATCTTCGCGAGAAAATTTAGAAATTTCAACCCTAGGTCTTTACCTCAAAACCCAAACCTTAATCCCAAACCATAGCAAGTAGTATATCATACAAACATACAAAAGGTTCCTGTAGGGTACTACAGATGTTTAGGATGTGAAATACCTACCCTAGGCATAACCAACCCCCGTTCCCCAAATCTCTTAGCGTTGTTGTTACGTTGCATAAAAGGTCTTTCTTTATTTAACCTTTCCTTTGGATAAATCAAAGTCTGATTGTGAACTTAATGAATTAAGATTCAAGTTAATCAATAGCTTGACATCACTATTCTCACCGCAACATAAATGGCGACTTCACTGGGGATTGCTTAACTTGAAGGTTTAGCCTATTTTGTATGATTGTGTGAATACTTGCTTACATGTGTATTTGTGAATATATTTGTATTGTATGTTGTGAAAATTGGATATCATGAGTAGTGAGATAATTCCTAACCTGGACATGAGTGCAAATATGATAGGATGTGATATGATCAATAGTTGACTGTTAGGAGTAGTCCTAACAAGTTTAACATATGATGTAATCATGCTCAGTTGAGACTTCCTTGAGATGATTAATGATGTATGAGTAGTCATACATTTCATTAATTGTTTCAACCTGAGAGTATATGAAACTGGGGACCTTTAGTTACCTACTTACCCTCACTTGGCCTTTTTTAGGACGTAGTGTGGAGACTATGAATGAGTAGTCCCAAAATAGTTGTTACGCAATGCTACACTCAGACGAGTCTATTCCGAGAATATTTTCAAGCCACGTGAGTAGTCATGTTGGTTGATAATATCTGAGGGATTCACCTATGACTCTGGGCACTCTTGTTAGAACCCGACCTACAGGTACAAAAACAACCTATAGTACAAGTTCTGGGGAATGGGTAGACCTTTTGAATTCATGCTTTGACCCTAAATCTAGGAAAACCTTGTGTGTGCATGTGCATTGTATTTGTGAATACTTGCCTATGTGTTGTGTGTGCATCATATCATCATAATCATCATAAGCATTTCATCTGGTTGCACTGGTTTTGTAAAACTCAGTCCTTTTCTTTTCCAAAACCCTAGTGATCATGGATTTTGAGAAAAGAAACACCAATAAATATAACTTCAAGAAATGTGATACATTGGAGTTGAGAAAGCTAGTGTAATACCCCAAATTTTGCCCTAAGATTTGTCGTCGCATTTCATTGCATTTTTATTGCATTTAATCAATTACTAACAAATTTGTGTAGTCGTTTAACTTTTTGCAGGTAAATATCATATGGCATGCATTTTTTTTCTAAAAAAGTAAAAATGGCACAATTGGCAAGAGGACATGTGTAAGGAGTTGTGAGTGTGAGAGGTTGAGAGTTCGAATCTCACATTTGTCACTTTTTTGTTTTTTATTATTTTTACTCTAAATGTTTCTATCTCTCATTAAAAAATAACAAAAATAGTTTTTTATTATTATTTAATTATTATTTTCGTATTTTAATTAAATCATTTTTTAAAATATTATTTTTTTCACCTTTTTCTAAATTATTCATAAAAATATCCAAAAAATCATAAAATAAAAAATATTGAAAAAAATTTTGTTCTTTTTATAATATTTTTGATTTTAGGAATCAATAGGATTATTAGTTTTTATTTTAAGTTTATTTTAATTATTTTAAATTATTTAAATTTTATTTTTTCTTAACTAATTATTTAGTTAGGGCTTTAAAATGGGCTTTAGGGACATTATTGATAATTTGGTTTAACCCTAATTTGTTCCCTATATATACATGTGTTGCCTTGTTGAAAAGGGGGTCAGAAGGTTTTCTTCAGAAAAGAGGGGCGGAAGGTTCAGACAGAGAGAAGAAGACACCAGATAAGGAAAAAGGCTGTTGTTCTTACAACGCACAACCCTCATTGGCTTTAAAGAATCGGACCTCTGAGCTCTCCAGTGTTCTCTTATTCAAACCAAACCAACATTCACCGAAGCAAGCCTCCGCTTCGAAGGTTAGATTCCTAAATCCTTTGCATTTTTCATATTTATTTGCATCCTTGCCATGTTAACCTTCATTGTTGTTTAGATCCGTAGATTTTGATCTGTATGAACCATGATTGTGTCGTATAGGATTGTTTGCATGTCCATTAATTGTCTGTTTGCATTTGCAATTCTATTGTTATTTTTTATCAAAACCTTTTTCAAAATCAAAACCTTCTTTTATTAAAACTAAGACTTTTTTTTTCCAAAAACCTTTTTTTGTTCCCGTACACATTTTTTTCCCAAAAAAAAACCTTTTTTTGTTCCCGTAAACATTTTTTTCCCAAAAAAAAACCTTTTTTGTTCCCGTAAACATTTTTTTCCCAAAAAAAACCTTTTTTGTTCCCGTAAACATTTTTTTCCCAAAAAAAACCTTTTTTTATTCCCGTAAACATTTTTTTTCCAAAAAAACCTTTTTGTTCCCAAAAACATTTTTTTTATATATAATTTAAACTTAACATTTTTTTTATAATTTAAACTTAAATTTTTTTTACTAAGTAATTCCATTTTAAAATTAAAACCTTTTTTTATATATATAATTAAAATATTTAAAAAATTAAAACCTTTTTTTACATAATTAAAATATTAAAAAAATTAAAACCTTTTCGTAAGGAACTCCTGATGTTTGATGTTTGTTGTGTCATTTTATGTACCTTTTATTACTTTTCTTTCTTTTAGCATTTCATGTGCATGCTCGAGGTTGAGATGTGCTTGTGGTGGCCACAGCCCCACACTATTTTCCTCCCTCACTTCATTCTAAGTGTCATTACATATTTTCATATTCTTCATGTTTTCAGAAATGTTTCTTTGTTTCTTTATACCCTCTGCCTTTATTACTTTTCTTATTTCTGTACCTTAATTATTCCTCCATATAATGATTTGTCATATTTTCACATTTTTTACAGTTTTATCCTTCCGAAGGATTAGGTCCAGCCTTTTGGCCGCCGAGTCAATAGCCTTACCCCTTTAATGGATCAAACCCTGTTTAGCCTAGGTGTCCCGCCGTGGGCAAAATTGCTTTTATCCTAGTGTTAGGCCAAAAGAGTCGCCGCACTCATTTTAGGGTTTCCCGCCGCGGAATCCCTAACCTAACCCTAATGCACTTAACAATTTATAACATAGAGATCGGAGTTTAAGACTCCATGTAAGCGTGTCCTTAAGATGCGTTTATTCCCCTTGAGACCTTGACCACAGTCAAGAAGTCTCTAACCTCCCTTTTGAGGGGAACTACAGTTACTCTGATTCCATTCCCGTAAGGATATGTAGGCACAAGATGCGATGTCTTGCCGAGTAAACTTAGAATTAACCCCTAGGTCTTTTTTAATTTTCAATCCTTTGTATATACCCTAAAGAAAAATAATTAATGAAATAAATAAAAAAAAATAAACAAAAGGGTCCCGTAGAGTACTACGGAAGTTTAGGGTGCTAATACCTTCCCTAAATTTAACCAACCCCCGAACCTTAGATCTCTCCCTTTTAGGTTTTTCCTTTCTTTAACCTTTCCTTCGGATAAATCAAAGACCGGTTGTAAATGAATTAAGATTCAAGTTAATCAATAGCTTGACATCCAAATTTCACCGCAACAGCTAGGAACATTGGTTTTCGAAGACTTTGGGAATACATATGGTAAGCTTCTAAGCATTGTGAAGACTAGGATGGAAGAAGGGGTTCTCAACACCTTGGTTCAATTCTATGATCTATTGTACCACTACTTCACCTTCCCAGATTATCAGTTGGTACCAACTCTAGAAGAGTATTCCTTTCAGTGGTTTAGAGAAGCTACCCTCGCCGAAAGAAATCGTTGAAGTACTCCATCTAGAAGTATTTGAGGTTAAAGCCAATCATACTTCAAAAAATAGGGTCAAGGATTTTCACTCTGCTTACTTGTTGAAGAAAGCTACTTACCTTGCCAAGGAAGGAAGTATGGATGCATTCGAAGCAGTTTTGGCTCTCCTAATCTATGGTTTGATATTGTTCCCACAGGTAGAAGAATTCGTCAATTCAACTTCCATCATAATATTCTTGAACGATAACCCGATACCCACTTTGTTAGGTGACACTTATCATTCCATTCATCAGAGAACTCTTCAAGGTAGAAGAACTATCAATTCCTATGCTCCTTTACTACACATATGGTTTGTCAATCAGCTACCGATAGCAGATGCCTTAAGAGAAAATCCCAATGGTTGGAGGTGGTCTTAAGGGATTATGTCTCTGACTCAAGCAGACATCCATTGGTACGATCCTGCCTACGACCGAGGAGTATATATTGATGGATGTGGTTCTTTTCGAAATGTACCACTATTGGAAGTACAAGGAGGGATCAATTACAATCCTGCCTTGGCTAGACGCCAGTTTGGATTCCCGATGAAGGACAAACCCAATAACATCCTATTATCTAAGTTCTTCTACCCCAATGCCGAAGCAGAGGAAAGCCTAAGAATAAGTACAATCGATGCTTGGAAGAATATCCGAAGAAAAACTAAAGCTGACCTTGGGAAGAGGAACTGTGTAACTTTTGAGCCTTTCACTCGGTGGGTCCAATCTAGAGCTTGTGATCTCAAGATGCCTTACCTTCCTGAGAAGAATACGCAGATTGTCATCATGTCATATTCCGCCATTCCCATTGAAAATATGGAGTAATACCAAGAGGTTCTTGAAAGAATAAAACATGAGAGGGACACATGCAAAGACAAGTACCATACTCTACATGCTGAGACGACAAAATTACAGAGGGAGTTGCAAGACAAATATGAGTTGATTGGGTGGCTCAAAAGACGCCTAACTGACGGAGATGTGATAAAAGAGAATTTATTTTTCACTAGTGTCAAACCCACGCAGAGCACTCATGAGTACTCAAATATCCCACCTACTTCTGGCGCTTGGAAATGAATAGTAGACAAGTTGGTGATGAAGAATACTATGTTTAAAAGACTGAAGAGGACACGCGGATAGGATTCTCGTTAGATTTCCTAACCATAGTGTTACACCCTAAACTTTTCCCGCCCATTTTCTAACTTTGACTGGCTTTTTGCTTCACATTCATTTGCATATCATTTAGATCGCATCTTACCCATATTACCAGCCGGATTGAATTTATCGGGATTTCAGCCGCTTTGCTCGCATTTCAGGCGATTTAAATCAATTCAAATGAGAAGTTCCATGTCAAAATCGAGCGAAAGTCGCTCTCTTCTTGGTGATTCAGTCTGTGCTGATAATTAGGTGCATTTCGGTGTTCGCCCGTCTTTTTCGTTTCTTTTCCATGGCATTTTGTGTTTTTTTATTTATATTTTTACTTATTAGTTTTAGAATTATTATATTTTAATATAATTTTTTAATAGAAATAGAATTTTAAGAATAGATTTTTCTTTTTAACTAGAATTTAATATTTGTTTTTAGAATAGAATTCTAAGTAGGAGATGGTTGTTTTAGAAAAAGATTTTATTAGAGTTAAGTTTTTCAAGAGCTAATAGAGTTAGAGGTTAGTTTTATTAGAAATTTATTTGTTATTAGAAATTGGAATTAATAGGATTAGAAATCTTTGTTTTTTAATAGAATTAGAATTGTATTAGAATTAATTTCAGATTAGTCTTAACTAGTTTGAATTAGAATAGTTATTAGAACATTAGTTTATATTAAGTTTAGTTAGCGTTAAAATAGGATTTATATTAGTTAATTAGTTAATATATTGTTTGGTTAGTGTTGCGGTTGAAATAGGATATCAAACTATTAATTAGTTTGAATCACAATTCTTGATTCACAATTGCTCTTTGATTTATCCGAAGGAAAAGGTCAAAAGAGGGAAAACCTATTTTTGCATTGTAAACACAATGCGGGGAGAGACCTAGGTAAGGGGTTGGTTAAGCTTAGGGAAGGTACTAGCACCCTAAACTTCTGTAGTACTCTACAGGAACCTTTTGTTTATTGTATGCGTTTTTATTTTTATTTATTATCTGCTTTAATATATATTGAGTTAAGGGATAAAGTGACCTAAAGACCTAAGGGTTAGTCCTAAGTTTACTCGGCAAGACGTTGCATCTTGTGCCTACGTATCCTGGATAGGGAATGGAATCAGAGTAATCGTAGTTCCCCTTGAAAGGGAGGTTAGAAACGTCTTGACTGTGGTCAAGGTTTCAAGGGGAGTAAGCATATCTTAAGGACACGCCTACGTGGAGTTTTGAAACTCCTATTTCTACGTTGAAATGTTAATTAAAAATTTAGGGTTAAATTAGGGATTCCACAGCGGGAAAACCTAAACAGAGCACGACGGCTCTTTGACCTAAAAGCTAGGGTAAAGGGCAATTTTGTCCACGGCGGGACACCTAAGCTAATTAGGGTTTTGAAATGGTTGAAACTAGGGTTATTGACTCGGCGGTCAAACTGTTAATCCTAATTCCTTCGGAAGGATGATTAACGATAAAACATGCAAGGCAAAATATTATATGGCAGAAATTAAAGTGCGCAAAGTAAAGGAAGCATCGCGACGATCACCCGCGTAAATTACAAATCCCAAAACAAATAAATCGCGACCACGGCCTCGCGTAAATTACATTCGTGGAAACAAATACAAATATGATAATGAAAAATTTAACTAATGATAATCAGAGACCGACTGAAATCTAGCGGAAAACAAATAGAGAATGTTAGTGAGAGAAAAAAAGTTAGGCGGAAATCAATGGCAAATAATAAACAAGTTAATAATGAAAGAAAGAAAATGCAATTTGGAATTTTATTATTTTATTAATTTTGAAAAAACTTTATTCTTAATTTTTTTGAAAAAAAGAAATTTAATCTTAACTTTGAAAAAAATGGTTTTTAATAAAAATGTTTTAGTTTTAATTTTAAAAAAGGATTCAATTTTAATTTTCACAAAAGGTTTTAGTTTTTTTTTAAATTTTTATTTAGAAGAGAAAATCATATTTTTTGCATTTAAACATTAGTTTTAATTTAATTAAAGAAAAAATTTAATTCTTAAAGAGAAAATCTGTATAGATCTTATTGCAATTAATAAAAAACGTTTATGTTAAGGTTAAAAAGAACAATATTTTAAAGAGTAATTTTATTTAAAAAATTTGTTTAATTTAATTAACGAAACCATTTTAATTTTAAAGTTTTTGTTTTGATTAAGAAAAAACCTGCTTTTAAATTTGCCGTCAATTTCAACAAGGATTTTAACCAAACAAAAATTTAGAATCAAACTTTACTTAAAAAAAACTTTTTATGAATGACCTTTTTGCTTAAAATAAATTAAGTTTCTCTTTTTAAAAAAAACTAAGTCACCTAACTAGTAAAGTAACCAAAAAAATGATTTAACAGTACCTAAACTTATATATACATGTTACTATTATAATAATGCAGTAAATTAAAACAGATTTTAATAGAAACAAATAAATGGGCAAAAGGAGAGTTCTATAAACATTGACTTTATTAGGATTTGGAGAACGTCTTCCTCCCCCTTCTGCGGCCGAGGCACATCATGCATGTTTTCCGAAATTGTTCCATCTCTGTTTTCGCAGGCATGTCTTTTCATTTTTCTCCTTTTCTTTAAGCTGACCTGAAATACAAACAGAGAAAAAAAAGCCACACTACCAAGATAAATGCTTACTGTTCGAAATTTGGCCGGTGATGAAATTTGATGGAGGTATTGATGTTCGTCCTCTGGCGACGATGAAGCTATCTTCCCTCTTCTGATAAATCGTGAGAACGACCTCCGTTTTTCTCTTTTGTCTCCTCCCCCCTTTTATCAAATACAATTTATGTTTATATAGGTAACAAATTAGGGTTAACTCTAACCTAATGCTCACTTTAAAGTCCAACTTAAATAATTAGTCAAAGCTAAAAAAACAAACTAAAACAAACTTAAAAGAATAAAATCTTTTCTAATATTTTTTATTTTATGATTTTTGGATGTTTTTATGAATAATATGGAAAAAAGTAAAAAAATAATATTTTTTAAAAAATAATTTAAATAAAATACGAAAATAATAATTAAATAATAAAAAAAACTATTTTTGTTATTTTTTTTTATGAAAATAGAAAAGTTAGAATAAAAATAAAAGAAACAAAACAAAAAGTGAAGGTGGGATTCAAACTCTCAACCTCTCACACTCATAACTCCTTACACAGGGTCTCTTGCCAATTGTGCTATTTTATTCATTCAAAATAAAGTGGCACTAGAAACTCTGTAAACTAAAAGAGCGCACCACATAATATTTTCTTGCAACAATCAAACAACTGCACAACCCGTTAGTGGTTAGTTTAAACGTAATGCAAAATGAAATGGGATGCAAGATGAAACGACTAATCTTAGGGCAAAATTTGGGGTATTACAGTTGCCCCTATTTAAATAGCTTCACCGGATGATTTGAGCGACGTGGGCTCGAGAAATCATGGTGGAGGGATTTAAATATAGATAACCGAAAATTTTGCCCTTAGATGCGGCGATATGCAATATTATGGACAAAACGAACGAAGCATAATGCCGAAAATACCATGAATTTCATATGATGCGTATGATGGAATGATAAATGTAAGGATGCAGACGACGCGACGACACAGGGGATAGACGCTACGAGAAAAGCACACCGGGGAATATGGCGCGCTGGGACAACAACACGACACTGGGGGAATTTTAAAATGACGGTCAACTGGTGCGAACACGATCAATTGTCACTTTCAGAAAGGGAACGGTACGAACGAGATCCTTAATGGAGATGGCACCGACGAGACGACCTCCATTGGGGAATATCTGAGAGTAATTATTCAACAGGTTTAGGCGTGACCGGATGATACTCTATGGTAAAAAGTAAACAGGATCTACACGACTGTAGGATCAATCAACAGAATGCTGGAGCATTGAGTAAAGAATAACATCCGAGCTTCTGTAAACTTTTCCTCGTGACAGGATCAAACGGACTGTTTAGGAATCCGTAGAACATATACAGGGTAAAACCAGCTGTATGCCAAAATAAATGGACTTTAATGGGAAATGCCCTAATAAGCTTTCTCGAGAGAGAACTGCCACTTATCGTTGGAAGGGACTTAAATGCCGAAACTGGGTAAGCTCTCAAATAAAGAGACTGTTGCTTATCCAATAAATAAACCTCTTCATATCTAAGGTCGGCGCCTCGAGCATATGATTTGGATTCTTCTTTTACTAAAGGGTAAACCGAACTTCCTCATTTTCAAGGTTTGTTGCTCCCTGAATATGATTCAGTTCCTTCTTTTACTAAAGGGTAAACTGAATTTCCTCATTTTCAAGGTTTGTTGCTCCCCGAATATGATTCAGCTCCTTCTTTTACTAAAGGGTAAATTGAATTTCCTCATTTTCAAGGTTTGCTGCTCCCCGAATATGATTTGGTTCAAACCTCCCCATACTTCAAGACGACAAGGAAAATGGAAGCCCGGCTGCTCAATGGAGATGGCCATTTGCTACAAGTCATAGCGAAGATAGGATCAGCTTCTCAGGCGAGAAATGTCGCTTATTTGCAAGAGTAACATAAATTGTAAAGAAGGTCGTGATGATGGCGAGCATCTAGATCACTGTAATGTAAATTGTCAAGAATGTTGTGATGATGGCAAACATCTAGATCACTGTAATGTAATAATGAGCTCCTTGTATGAGAAGATCAATTGTAGAGTGTATTGTAAGGTAGGTGATAAGCTCCTCGGCTGGGAACTGTTACTTGTCTATTGTGCAATGTAGTGATAAGCTTCTCAGGCGAGAACTGTCGCATATCTGCAAAGGATTCTAAATGCTTTTCTTGAGAGATAGTGCAAAATAAATGCACGTTCAGGTAGGTTCGACGACCGACAGGACTGAAATTCGATCTAGAATTGGGCTAGAAAGAACTGATAAACAAGACTCCATTGAGGAAACGAACTCGAATGGGGACTACCTTATCTTAACGCGGAAAGGTAACAGAAATAACCATCGTCCACGAGGGTTGAACTCTATGGGGAAACTGGAAACAAGTAGGTATTTTATGCTTAGGGTTGGCGATCTACTTGGAGAGAGTGGACAAACCCAGTTACTCGGTGGTAACAATAAGGATGACGACAAATAGCAAGCATGCAAATGCTAATGCGTATGCCAACGTGTATACTAATATGTATGTTCATGAAACTGTCATGCAATGAGTATGCCATGCTTATGCTTATGTTTATGCTGACAAAACAGATGGGAGAGGAGACAGGAGATGAAATAAACATCCTGACAAGAATACCCGGCGGCCTCTGCAACAGTACCTCTATTAGAGGATACGAAAAGTTAATGGTAGAACCAAATCTGGCTTTAAAGTTCTAACTTCCCTGGGGAGAAAATCTCATGACTTCCACATGGGGATGCGATACGACTTCACCGGAGAGTATGATACCCTGACTTCAACCGGGGATTCATGACATCTGCATGGGGATAAGATGTCATGACTTCACGTGAGGGATTGTTATCATGAACCATAATCAGCTCAAGAACTCTTGGATCATAGACTTCCGGGGATAAAATAAATATTCGCTGTATGGGAAAGGTGTGGAGCTAGACAGCTTCATGGAGATAGTGTAGCAACTTCCTAGGAAAAGTACCTCGGCTTCCTGGGAAAAAGGTATATCCGACTGGGGATAAGATATATCAAACTTCCCTACGGAGAGTTCATCAGACTTACTGGGGAGAAATCAACAGACATTCCTGGGGAAGGTATCTTGACCTCTTGGGGAGAATATGGCTGTCTCCTAGGAAGTATTTCCTGAGGAAAGTAAGGCAATTCCACTGAGGAACAGATAATTCCACTGAGAATGGGGTTCAAGAACATATATCACTTGGAGGATACCGGGGATATCTCTGCAGTTTTGAGAGTCACTGGGGATTTATCGGATGGATCCCAAAAGTGTTGTCAGCTTAAAGTCTCGCTAGGGACTGTTACTGGGAAGATGCTGGTATGATCTCTATTGTCTTGGAGATTACCGGCTCAGCCCAAAGTGTTGTCAGCTTATAGTCTCGTTGGGAACTGTGTTGAGGCAATGGTTAAGTTGTAGATTCTGCAATGATGAGATTTACTGGGGAATGAAGACCGCCGGGAGTAAAATCCATCGGGTGCATGAAGAATGTCGTGAAACGAAGCTAACTTTTATCTCAATGGACTTTGTCGTAGTCGCCATTTTGAAAAATAATATGCTCTAGAGTACCTGATGTATGAGAGAGTCATCTCGAGAGAATTTTATAGGGTTCAATTGCCCCATTGTTTTCAAACTCTTGGAGAGATTTGTCAGATCTCGACGTAACTAGCACGGATTAACCGTGTTACGACCGAGTCTACAAGAACAACTCTTAAGTACGTCATGCTCGCATCAGTAAGTGAGTTGAAAATCACCTGCCCCTGTTTAGCAGAATCTTCAAGTTCCATTGTGGATGTACGTATGTAAGTTTCTATGATATCAAGCACAATCAACACGCGCGAAATGCTATCCTGAAACTATCAATGCAACAACATTTGTCTTGAAAAAATTTTGTTTTCATTTTGAAAAAAGATATCGCTATAACTCGCGACCGAATTCGCGTATCTAGGATATGAATTTAACTTGTAATGCCAACGGTAAATTGAGCACAGCTCGTAGGAGTCAGGAAACGTTATCTCGTCGAGTATGCTTCCAAAAGAATTCCTACTTCAATTAGGTCTTTTAAAGGTTGTATCTCGGCTCACGGTTTAAGAAACAAAGGATAAAGGCTCAAAATGTTATTTGCACCCACCCATTCTTCGTGATGTTCTCCAATCCTATTCAGTTAACGGGATACGAGCACTCATATCTCAATCGGGTTTGATATGGTCGAGAACTCATTAAGGCTTTGGACATGGCAGTCACTCACCTATTGTCTTTTGTGTTTGATCACACGACTTTGTTCTTTATTAGGAATTCTTTATGGTAATCCTTTGTTTTTATTATATCTTTTCATTCCCTAACTTTTGCCTGGACGACGTCTTTTAGATTTAACTCTGGAGTCCAACGGGATGCCCCGGTTTTGCCTAAGTCTCCTTCATAGGTTTTGACTTAGCGGGCTATTTTTTTTTTTTGCTGAATAAGTCGTGTGACTCCTTTGAAAGGCTTGTGATTGCCCCACTCTTTAGGTAGTAGAGGTATGTTCATCGACTTCTAACTTCCTAAGATGTTAGGGATAAAATAGATCCTTGAAGGTTCGCTCCTCCTTTGTGAGAGTCTGCGCGCTCGATTGGTTTAACTGAAAAACTACCCTGCCCCAGGTTAAAATAAGGGTTTTAATTTGGAAAAGAAGAAAACTCCTACTTCAAGGCTCAAAGGGGTTAAAGAGGGGTTATCATCCTTATGTCTCCATTGTTTGGGATTTGAAACAATGCCTTACATCACCAACATGTTTCAATTGAAATCATACGACAAAAGATATGATGTTTTTAGTTCATCATCCTCCTCCCAATTCTCTATCAACACGAGAGATCGGGTAAAGTTGGCATTATAGTTTATGGAAAAAATATTTTTAATGAGTGAAACAAATGAATTTATTCCAGACAAATATGCATTGCATTAATTATTCCAAAATAAACAAGTTCGTACATGCTAATTATGCTTAATCAAAGAAAATAAACATATAAATAATCAAAATATAACGTCTCAAAGTCCTTCAAGGTGTGTTTATGAAGTCTTCGCGTCTGAGACCGGCATGGTAGTGGTTTCCTCTGGCGGAGCCTCACTGGAAGGAGTCGTCTTGCTTGCCCCAGCTACGTCTGTCATTACTTCATTATCGGTCTTCAAATCTTCACTCAGAATAACTCTCCCAGATTCTCTGTTGATCGGGGTCGCATCATCTTGAGGATTGCTGAAATGAAAAGGACCAGGCATCTGAAGAACTACCGGCTTCGGCTGATTCACCGTATGCGTCACTGGCTGAGATATGTTGAAAACAGGCTTTGCAGAGCTTGATTCTGGCCCCTGGGACGCCCTGAGAGGATTTTTAACTTTCGGCTGAGGATCGTCAAAAGACAGGACCTTCTTTTCTAGCAAATCTCTGACAATATTCTTAAGCGCGTAACATCCTTCCAAATTGTGATCAGGCGCACCCTCATGAAATAAACAATGAGCGACGGCGTTGTAATTGACAGGTACCGGATTGGGAGGTGGACCCAAAGTTCGGGTAACAACCAGACCTTGTTGCACTAAGAAAGGATACAACTCAGTGGACGTTATTAGGATCGGAGGACAAGGCTTGTATGGTCTCCTATTTTGACGAGGTATCGTCTCCTCTGACGGTTGGCACACAGGAGCGTTGGGCACTCGTTGACAGTTGACAGGAGCTTGTGCAGGCTGATAAACAGGAGGTTGTTGATAAACCAGATGCTGATAGACCGGAGCCGGTTGCACAGGCTGATCTGTAGGAAATTGTTGACTAAGAGGAGGTGCAACAGTAGCTACATAGGGTTGTGGAGCATACTGAACTGGATAACGTTGAACATAATTCTGCTGAGGTTGCCAAGGTTGATGAGTAGCCATAGAGCGATTCCTCTGACGTGTAGGTCCTTTATGGTGGTCAACGCTCGGAGTTTTGCACTTCGGAGGAGTAACTTGTCGAACTGGTTGAGCAATGGTAGGATGCACCAAACTGGGTTGAGGACCATGAGGAGGTATGTTCTCAACAGTAACAGCTGGGTAAGAACTCACAACTGTGCTGGTAATCTCAGAAACAATAGTAGGTTGATTATCCATCTTCACCTTAAGGGCTTGCAGCATCTTCATAATCTGCCCCACACTTCCTCGAAGATCTTTGAGTTCATGGCTGACACGGTCGATCTCTTGAGCTTGTTCTTCCATCCTTCTTCGAGCTTGGGCTCTAGTATTGTACTGATTCGGAGGACCCAGGGTGACGAAACTGGATGGCGAGAGAACCGAGTATGAGAAACCGAGAGACACATGCAATGCAAAATATGATGCTAAAATGCAAAATGATTTCATGGAATTCACAAATTTACAAATATTGCAGAATAACAAAGAAATTTTATTTATTAATTGAAAATGGATTACAAATAATATTCCTAGAAAGATCTTGGCATAATAGCTAAATAAAAGCTAGTAATGACCCTAAGGAAGCTTCCTGTTCTGCCCCTTTGCTTTTCTCTTTGGGCTAGGCCTTTTTGAGGATGAGCCTATCTTCAAAAGGTAGATCGAGAGTTAGAGGAAAATAAATCCTTCATCAAAACCAAACAAGGGTACGTTGGAAAAGTCTTCACAATTGTTAGTGATCATATTGCCCTTGATATCGGATAACCTCGAGCATATGGCTTTAGCAACGGTCTTGTCCTTTAGGGTCCCTCTCCAAGAAAGGGAACAGAGTCTTATCCAAAATAGACAACCCTACGAGCTGAGAATATTCTTCCAAAGTAGGTAATAAGTAATAACTGATAATCGGGGAATGTGAAGCAATGGTAGTCGGGATCATAGAATTGTAGCAAAACCGAAAGAAGTCCTTCATTCACCTTATATTCCAATAGAGATAACAACCTTCCATACCGGTTACAGAATCCTTCTCGATCTTGGATTAAAGATCCTAGCTTCCTTAGGTCATCTAGCTTAGGACTTTTAAAAGTATATTTCAAAGTTTTCCTTCGATTGTAATCCATATTATCCTGCAATATTCATAAACAAGGTTTGAACTCCATGAAATGTAATGCAATGTAATGTTTTAATGGATGCAATACACATATAAAAAGTCCTAGGTTAAAGGTATGTGCAAGGAGTTAGGATCTACCCATCCCTATAAGGTATGTACTAAGGTTAATTGTACCTGCAGAACAAGGTTCTAAGAAGTGCCCAAAGTCATCAGTCCATCCTTCGGATATTATCAACTTTCCAACTGACTCGGAGGTCGATAATATTCTCAAGAGAACCTCTTTTGAGTGTAGCATCGCGTAGCAACTATTGTAGGACTACTCCCACATAGTTCCCGCACTACGTCCTATATAAGGCCAAAGTGGTGTTAAGGTACTCAAGTCCTCAATATCATAGACTCCAATCAAAAATAGTAAAAGTTTTCACGACTACACTCGATCAACCGAACCATTTTCGAAAGGGTCTCAACTGAGTGGTGATTCTCGAGTCAACTTGGTCGGGACTCACTCCCGGCAAGCCTCGTCGAATATCTCACCTTCCTATAATAAGGTCACTCAAGTCCGGGTTAGGACTTATCTCACAATAACAGGGTACCCCCCCAAGCAAGGCACAATAATACATATATAGATAGTTAATAATAAAAAAGCATGCAATAAACAAAATAGGGGTAACCCTTAAAATTATCATATTCCCCAGTGAAGTCGCCATTTTCTGTTGCGGTTGAAATAGGATATCAAACTATTAATTAGTTTGAATCACAATTCTTGATTCACAACCGCTCTTTGATTTATCCGAAGGAAAAGGTCAAAAGAGGGAAAACCTATTTTTGCATTGTAAACACAATGCGGGGAGAGACCTAGGTAAGGGGTTGGTTAAGCTTAGGGAAGGTACTAGCACCCTAAACTTCTGTAGTACTCTACAGGAACCTTTTGTTTATTGTATGCGTTTTTATTTTTATTTATTATCTGCTTTAATATATATTGAGTTAAGGGATAAAGTGACCTAAAGACCTAAGGGTTAGTCCTAAGTTTACTCGGCAAGACGTTGCATCTTGTGCCTACGTATCCTGGATAGGGAATGGAATCAGAGTAATCGTAGTTCCCCTTGAAAGGGAGGTTAGAAACGTCTTGACTGTGGTCAAGGTTTCAAGGGGAGTAAGCATATCTTAAGGACACGCCTACGTGGAGTTTTGAAACTCCTATTTCTACGTTGAAATGTTAATTAAAAATTTAGGGTTAAATTAGGGATTCCACAGCGGGAAAACCTAAACAGAGCACGACGGCTCTTTGACCTAAAAGCTAGGGTAAAGGGCAATTTTGTCCACGGCGGGACACCTAAGCTAATTAGGGTTTTGAAATGGTTGAAACTAGGGTTATTGACTCGGCGGTCAAACTGTTAATCCTAATTCCTTCGGAAGGATGATTAACGATAAAACATGCAAGGCAAAATATTATATGGCAGAAATTAAAGTGCGGAAAGTAAAGGAAGCATCGCGACGATCACCCGCGTAAATTACAAATCCCAAAACAAATAAATCGCGACCACGGCATTGCGTAAATTACATTTGTGGAAACAAATACAAATATGATAATGAAAAATTTAACTAATGATAATCAGAGACCGACTGAAATCTAGCGGAAAACAAATAGAGAATGTTAGTGAGAGAAAAAAAGTTAGGCGGAAATCAATGGCAAATAATAAACAAGTTAATAATGAAAGAAAGAAAATGCAATTTGGAATTTTATTATTTTATTAATTTTGAAAAAACTTTATTCTTAATTTTTTTGAAAAAAAGAAATTTAATCTTAACTTTGAAAAAAATGGTTTTTAATAAAAATGTTTTAGTTTTAATTTTAAAAAAGGATTCAATTTTAATTTTCACAAAAGGTTTTAGTTTTTTTTAAAATTTTTATTTAGAAGAGAAAATCATATTTTTTGCATTTAAACATTAGTTTTAATTTAATTAAAGAAAAAATTTAATTCTTAAAGAGAAAATCTGTATAGATCTTGTTGCAATTAATAAAAAACGTTTATGTTAAGGTTAAAAAGAACAATATTTTAAAGAGTAATTTTATTTACAAAATTTGTTTAATTTAATTAACGAAACCATTTTAATTTTAAAGTTTTTGTTTTGATTAAGAAAAAACCTGCTTTTAAATTTGCCGTCAATTTCAACAAGGATTTTAACCAAACAAAAATTTAGAATCAAACTTTACTTAAAAAAACTTTTTATGAATGACCTTTTTGCTTAAAATAAATTAAGTTTCTCTTTTTAAAAAAAACTAAGTCACCTAACTAGTAAAGTAACCGAAAAAATGATTTAACAGTACCTAAACTTATATATACATGTTACTATTATAATAATGCAGTAAATTAAAATAGATTTTAATAGAAACAAATAAATGGGCAAAAGGAGAGTTCTATAAACATTGACTTTATTAGGATTTGGAGAACGTCTTCCTCCCCCTTCTGCGGCCGAGGCACATCATGCATGTTTTCCGAAATTGTTCCATCTCTGTTTTCGCAGGCATGTCTTTTCATTTTTCTCCTTTTCTTTAAGCTGACCTGAAATACAAACAGAGAAAAAAAAGCCACACTACCAAGATGAATGCTTACTGTTTGAAATTTGGCCGGTGATGAAATTTGATGGAGGTATTGATGTTCGTCCTCTGGCGATGATGAAGCTATCTTCCCTCTTCTGATAAATCGTGAGAACGGCCGCCGTTTTTCTCTTTTGTCTCCTCCCCCCTTTTATCAAATACAATTTATGTTTATATAGGTAACAAATTAGGGTTAACTCTAACCTAATGCTCACTTTAAAGTCCAACTTAAATAATTAGTCAAAGCTAAAAAAACAAACTAAAACAAACTTAAAAGAATAAAATCTTTTCTAATATTTTTTATTTTATGATTTTTGGATGTTTTTATGAATAATATGGAAAAAAGTAAAAAAAATAATATTTTTTAAAAAATAATTTAAATAAAATACGAAAATAATAATTAAATAATAAAAAAAACTATTTTTGTTATTTATTTTTTATGAAAATAGAAAAGTTAGAATAAAAATAAAAGAAACAAAACAAAAAGTGAAGGTGGGATTCAAACTCTCAACCTCTCACACTCATAACTCCTTACACAGGGTCTCTTGCCAATTGTGCTATTTTATTCATTCAAAATAAAGTGGCACTAGAAACTCTGTAAACTAAAAGAGCGCGCCACGTAATATTTTCTTGCAACAATCAAACAACTGCACAACCCGTTAGTGGTTAGTTTAAACGTAATGCAAAATGAAATGGGATGCAAGATGAAACGACTAATCTTAGGGCAAAATTTGGGGTATTACAGTTAGTTAGAATATTATTATATTAGAATTTTAGTATAGATTATTAGTCATTTAATTAATTAACAGCATTATTATCACCATTTGTCAATTAACGGTGTTTTTAATCAAGATTAACCAAATCATCAGCCTGTTGCCACGTGTTGCTTTTCTAGACTATATAGTCCTATTCATCACCCCCTACACAAAACCCTAGGCACCTCCCACTACTGTTCACTTCCTTCATCCTCCATCCAAACGAAAACGCAAAAACGCATCCCCCAACCTGTTTCATCATCACTTTGAAGGTGAGAAAATACTTAGAAGGGGGAGTTGAATAAGTATGAAGATAAAAACTTAGAAGTAAAAACTCAGTTATTTTTATCCTGGTTCGTTGAACTCAACTACTCCAGTCCACCCTTCCTAGAGTGATTTGCCTTTCTCAAACAAGGACTTAATCCACTATTTAATCAACTGATTACAATAGTAAGCACTAAGAACAACTGTTCAAAGTCTTCTCAAGAACTACTGATCCTAACTGGATCTTCTTAAGATTTTCTTACAATCAAATGTAATAACAAATACAAGTGTTAAAATGCTTCTGATAAAGCTTTATCACAACTGTGATTTTTCACTTAAGATTAAGAACAAAGAAATTAATTCTAGCAAGAATATATGAGTTGTATGAGAGCTTTGATAATGAATTCTTTTCAAGTGATTCGTCAACTGAAGAAGATGAGTGGAGACTTGCTTTTATAGGCACAGTGATCCAAGAGTATTTCACGTTGAGAAGTGTGTACCAAAAGGTCTGAGCCTTTTTGTCTTCACATCAAGTGACCTTTCCTAGAAGAAGAAAGCACAGAGAAATCCTTTTTGTCTGTGTTCTTGTGTCTAGCATAAATAAGGAAAGAGTCGTTTGGATATTCCAACGGACATAATCTTTGAATTTTTCTTCAACAATTTTCAGCAAGAATCATCAGGGTCTAATTTGATCAGAGCCTTCAGATGTTGGTCAGAGTTTTATTGAATCAGAGTCTCTGCAGCAAGTGTGCTTTTAGCGTGTATAAGTTCGGAGCAGAGTTTTGGGTCAGATCCTCAGTACTGGCAGCGTTAGTACTCTCAGAGTCTTCTGAAGTAACTATGCTTGAAAACTCTTCATACAAAATTCTTCATTGGTTCAGATGCTTCTGACTTGCTTCATATTCTTCTGGAGCTTCTGCTTCAGATCCTTCTGGAGACAATGCTCAAGATCTTCTGATGGCAGCGTTCAGAATCTTCTAAAGGGTGCATCTGACGCTTCAGAGCCTTGCATATTTATTATGTTCAGATCTGATTTGCTTTTGGAGTGATATTTACTTTAATATCTGCAGCAAACATTCTTAAGCAAATTTTAGAGTATATAATTCTTAAGTACAAAATTTCATAATAGTTATCATCAAAACATAGAGATATTATTAAGAACCAATCTGTGTTCTAACAATCTCCCCCTTTTTGATGATGACAAAAATATCAGAAATTTTGTTTAATTGAAAAGAGAATAATTATAACTCCCCCTGAGATGATGAATCTTCCCCTGAATTAAATATTAATAAGGAATAGAAACTTCCCTTTTGTCTTGAGTATTTTTCAGAGTTAGAGCTTGATTGTTCTAAACATTTGAAAGTCAGAGTTTCTTTTACAGAGTATACTTATCAAATGTTCTGAAATACTCAAATATTATGTTAGATAAAATTGATATGTCTGAAGTTTTATTCTGGTAAAGTTTAATTAAACAGTTCAGATCTATTTTCTCCCCCTTTTTTGTCATAAGCAAAAAGTAAGAACTTTGAAAAGACAAATAAAAGGAAAAACAAACGAGATAAATTATGTAGAGAAAACATTGAAACATTCATTAATTTAGAGCAAAAAGTACAAACATCAGAAAATATTCAAGTACATGTGCAAACAATAGATGCAAACATCAGAAAAAAATAAACTAAGATTGTTTTGACAAAATCATCTTCAACAGATCCGTGATCTCAGAAGAGGACTGTTCTTGTTTTGACATCCACTTAGCCATGGTTTCATTCTTCTGATCTTGTTTGGACATCCACTGAGCCATGTCTTCAGACTTCTTATCTTGCTTAGCCATCCATGACTTAATTTCTGATTGACCAGCTTCCAGAACTGCAATCTTATCTTCAAGATCTGGATTCTCTTTCTTGATCTCAGATGAAGAAGGTGGGACAGATTCTGAAGCATGAACAAAGTCAATTTCCATAGGGGCTTTGGAGTTAGGAGCAGCAGATCCAGAGGGATGTTCTACCAGTGTCATAGCCAGAGAGTTGTCTACAGATGCATATTCAGCGTTTACTTCTGTATCACAGACTTCAGATGATGAAAGAGCATCCTTAAGAAGCAATGGTGCAGATCTTTTAACTGTCCAGAACAAACTTCTAGCAGTTTCAGCAAATCTGAGCTTCGCATCATCAGAATATACGTTCTTCAGATTTGATGCTACAGTATTGAATCTTTTTATGAAGCCATTCCAAATGGCATCAAATTCCTTTGCATCCATTGTTGATGAGCACTTCCTCTGTACAGAGCCTAAATACATCTCTATTTCTTTCAAAAAACTTGTAAATAAATGATCTACATTCAGCCTAGGTTTTGGGTTTAGAAAAGTTTCCAAATTGATTGGCTTGGGTTGGGGAGAAGGTGGAAAGATGGATTTTTGAATGGTGATCAGAGGACTAGGGTAGAATGGTATGAATGGAGGATCAGATGAATTGTCAGGTTTTGATCTGGTTAAAGCATTCAACAGATATGGTTTTGCATTTGATGCATAGGAAACAACATCAAATGGGGTATCAGAGTAAGGAGTGAATACAAATTTATCAAATAAAATTGGTTCTGATGAAATTATTTCTGGCAGTTCTTTAATGTACGTTTGAAGAACAGATGGTAGAATGATGGTAAGTTTGGGTTTAAAAGGAGTGATAGTGTCAGATGGTTCAATTCTGGTGTAGAAGTTTTTGAATTTGAAACCAGAGGGAAGTTTGTCAGATGAAAACAGTTTACACGAAGCAGAGGGAACACACTCAGATGTCCTTGGCTTAGGTGTTGGGGTAGGATTGGGAATGAGAATTTTAGAAGAAACAGGTGGTTCTGGTTGGTTTACTTCAGAATTTCTGTGAGAGGGAGATATTAGAAAATCTGGGTGTATATCAGATTCTGATGAATTGGAGGATGTGGTTGGAGTGTAAGACGTGGAGGACACTTCAAAAACAGTTTTGAGAGGTGTAACGTCTAGAACCTCTGTCTCAGGGATATTGGTTTCAGATGGGTTGGTTGATTCTGATGGATTCTCAGAAAGTTTTGATGGGGGTTCAGATGTAGGTGGATAAGATGTAACTTTTATAGGTTCATAAATAACTTGTTCAGATCCAATAGGTTCAGATGTGTTTGATGGTGGTTTTTCTATTTGTGTTTGTTTTTCTGGTTGTTGTGGTTGTTGTTCAGATTGTTTTTCTGGTTGTTGTTGTTGTTGTTCAGATTGTTTTTCTGGTTGTTGTTGTTCAGATTGTTTTGTTGGTTGTTGTTGTTGTTCAGATTGTTTTGTAGGTTTTGTTATAGGTGGTGGAGTTTGATTTGCTGGTTTTGTTGTTGTTGGTGTTGGTGCAGATGATTGATTAGTAGAAGGTTTTACTAGAGTGATGGAAACAGGATCAGATGATTTTTGTGGGGAAGGAACAGAGATATGAGATGGAGCAGGAACAGATTGTTTCTGAGTAGGAGGTGGTTTTGGAATAGACTTGAATGTTGATTCATTTAAAACAGTATTATTGAAAGAGGATACAGAAGATTTGGTACCTTTAATTTTGATACGCTTTATGGGAACAGAGGGAGCGTCTCCAGATGCTTTCCTCTTGATCAGCTTCTGAGGCTTGTCAACAACTTTAGGCTTCTTCTGAACAGTCACTGCTTCTGCTTCTAATTGACCTCTTTTCCTTGTGTTCTCAGTTCCTCCATCAGGCATTGGTTCCCTTTCTCTTTTCAGAATATCTGCAGGAACTGGGGTTCCATCTGCCTTGCAAGAATCAATATACCTTATAATTATTTCCCTTGGTTCTTCAGCACAGAACAGTGGGTAGTCTTCAACTAGAATTCTCTTCTGACTGAGTTCAGAGATATTCAGCTTCTTGGGTGCTGATGTGAGTTCCTCTACAATTTTTAGTCTCTGAAGACTCTTGGCATTCAGAGGTTTCCCAACAATAGATTCAAGTTTCTCCTTGACTCCAGCAGCATACAGAGCAGTCACCAGTCCATTTTCTGTCAGAATATCTGAAATTAACCTTCCAAAGGGAATCCATGTTCTGATCTTCTGACCCTTATCTTTTACAGATTCTCTTGAAGCATTAATATGATTCCATAAGTTCATGAACAGAATGTAAGGAAGATCTACCTTGGTGCTCTGACTTAGACAGTACATGAAGTAGAGCTGTTCATTGTTCACGTAATCTAGAGAGTTTGTAGATTTTCTGTGATGAATGCATCCCATGAAAATCTTTGCCCAGATCTTGTAGTCAGGCTTCAGATCTTTAAACTTGTTAGAGGCCTGTCCAGCAGTCATGACTTCCTCATAAACTTCTTCCATGTCTACACGCCCAGCTGGAAGATGAGATACTCCATCAGTCTCCTCATATCCTATGAGTTTCCTGATCAGATCTTCTGTAATAATAATCTCTTTACCCAGAACAGAAGACAAGATGAATTTGGGGTATACAGAAGCATGTATCCAGAATTCTTTCACCAGATGAGGGTAAACTGGTCCAAATAATCTGTCAAACTATTTTACCCAGCCTTGAGCATCAACTATTGAACGAAATTCAAATCCATTTTCAGCTAATGAATCAAATTCCACCATTGATTCATAGAGAACTTCAAGTTTGTCAACAGGTGTTAACAAAGTCCTTTTAGGTGTCGTGTATGGAGCCACACCCATATTTGCAGAAGTAACTGCAGCCATGGTTGATTGAAACTGTGCTGCTGTAGAAGATGAGGTTGCCATTGAAGATGATTTTGACAAACGTTTAGGGTTTTTGTGAATAGAGAAAAGAAGACAGAAATGCATAAACTTGCTTGAGTTGTGAAAAGTGTGAAGGTGGTGAGAGATGTGGTATTTATTAGAAAATAATTAGGCATACAAACAGACAATCAAAGCACATTACACATAGCAATTAATGTCAATTGATGAAAGAGAATAAAAATCATTTCAAGCATTAATTGATTCTGACAAATTGGGGGGAAAATCAATATTTTCACTATTCAAACTTCACCTCAAATGTCTCTTCAGTAGTGTGCACGCCATCTTTGTAGATTTAGAGTGACACGTGTTTGCTTGCATGTGCTTCTGAATTCTCTTGAGAAATGAAACATTAACCAACGTTCAGATCCTCTGAGATTGGTTAGTTCAGATACACACAAATAAACATAAATCTAATAAGCAACAGATGAAATACTTCAGAGCATTAAACATTTTGCATCTTGTAAAATTTGCTTCTGACAAATATTATTCTGGACACAAATCCATACCAATGTTTTTCAGAATAAATTTGAATCTATCTTCAACAAGGGGTTTTGTGAAAATATCTGCCCATTGATGATCTGTATCAACAAAGGCTAAGTTTATAATTCCCTTCTGAACATAGTCTCTGATGAAATGATGCTTAATTTCTATATGTTTTGCCTTAGAGTGTAAAATGGGGTTTTTAGACAAACATATAGCAGAAGTATTATCACAGAATATAGAAATGTTACTTTCAAATATCTGATAGTCTTCTAGCTGACTTTTCATCCAGAGCATCTGCGTACTACATCCAGCAGCAGCAATATATTCTGCCTCTGTAGTTGATAATGCAATTGTGGGTTGCTTCTTGCTGTACCAAGAGATTAGATTTCTTCCTAGAAATTGACAACTTCCAGAAGTACTTTTTCTTTCCACTCTGTCTCCAGCGTAATCAGCATCACAGAATCAATCTAATTTGAAATCATCAAATTTTCTGTAACACAAACCCACATTAGAAGTACCTTTAAGATACCTTAGAATCCTCTTAACAGCTGTTAAGTGTGATTCTCTAGGATCTGATTGGAATCTAGCACACAAGCATACACTGAACAAAATGTCAGGTCTAGAAGCAGTTAAGTATAGAAGAGATCCTATCATACCTCTGTAGAGGTTCTGATCTACTTTCTCACTTACCTCTTCCTTGCCTAGTGAACTAGTTGGATGCATGAGAGTCTTTGCCATCTTACTATCAGTCATGTTAAATTTCTTCAGAAGTTCTTTAACATATTTGGTCTGATGAATGTAAGTGCACTCTGGAGTTTGGTTGACTTGAATTCCAAGAAAGAATCTCAATTCTCCCATCATGCTCATTTCAAATTCTGCCTGCATACATTGAGAAAACTCCTTTCCCAGCATAGTATTTGTAGATCCAAATATGATATCATCCACATATATTTGACAAATTAGAAGATCTTTCTTAAATGTTTTACAAAAGAGTCTAGTGTCCACTTTGCCTCTGATGAAATTTTTCTCCAGAAGAAAATTGCTTAATCTCTCATACCAAGCTCTGGGAGCTTGTTTTAAACCATACAGAGATTTCTTTAGTTTGAAAACATGTTCTGGAAATTTTTTACTCTCAAAACCAGGAGGCTGGTGAACATAAACTTCTTCTTCTATAATACCATTTAGAAAGGCACTTTTAACATCCATCTGATATAGAGTGATATTATATTGTGCAGCAAATGCAATAAGAAGGCATATAGATTCTAACCTTGCCACTGGACCATAAGTTTCAGTGTAATCAATACCTTCTTGTTGACTGTTCCCTTGAGCAACAAGCCTTGCCTTATTTCTTTCAACTTCTCCTTTCTCATTAAGCTTATTTCTGAAGACCCATTTAGTTCCAATTATGTTGAATCCTTTTGGTCTTGGAACTAAATCCCACACATCATTTCTAGTAAATTGATTTAGCTCTTCTTGCATGGCAATAATCCAATCATTGTCTTGCAGAGCTTCATCTACAAAAGTTGGTTCAATTACTGACACCAATCCAAATAATGATGCTTCAGATGATCTGAGGAAGGATCTTGTTCTGATAGGGTCATCCTTCTTTCCAATGATAACATTCTCTAGATGAGAAGCTTTGATTCTGGAAGATGATCCTCTAACAGTTGATTCTTCAGAAATGTTTAAGTTGTTCATCTGAGAAGTCAAAGGAATTGCATCTGGCGTTGCTTCTAGTTCCTTCACTTGAGCTTTGTCTGCCTCTGAGCCTTCAGAGTCTGTGAAGACTACTTCTCTATCTGCAGAGTTTTCAAACTGCTTTGGCTTTTTAATGCCAAGCTTATCATCAAATCTAACATGAATAGATTCTTCCACAATCTGTGTTTCAGTATTATATACTCTGTAGCCTTTAGAGTGTTCAGAATACCCAAGCATGAAACACTTCTGTGCTTTTGAATCAAATTGTTCAGATTTTCTTTAGTACTCAACATATAGCAAATACATCCAAAAGGATGAAAATATGAAATGTTGGGATTTCTGTTCTTCCACAGTTCATAGGGAGTCTTCTCCAAAAGAGGTCTTACAGACACTGTTCTGAATGTAACAGGCTGTGTTGATTGCTTCTGCCCAAAAGTGCTTTGCCAGATTAGTCTCATTGATCATGGTTCTGGCCATTTCTTGCAGAGTTCTATTTTTCCTTTCTACAACCCCATTTTGTTGTGGAGTTCTAGGACAGGAAAAATCATGAGCAATGCCATTTTCATTAAAATATTTTTCAAAATATTTGTTTTCAAATTCACCACCATGATCACTCCTGACTTTTATAATTTTGAAATCTTTTTCATTCTGGACTTGTTTGCAGAAGTCAAAGAACACAGAATGTGACTCATCCTTGTGTTTTAAGAACTTTACCCATGTCCATCTACTATAGTCATCAACAATGACTAATCCATACTTCTTGCCTCTGATGGATGCAATTTTCATTGGTCCAAACAGATCAATATAAAGTAATTCTAGTGGTCTGGAAGTAGAAACAACATTTTTTGATTTAAAAGAGGATTTTGAAAACTTCCCTTTTTGACATGCTTCACAAAGAGCATCTGAGGTGAACTTCAGATTAGGAAGTCCTCTGACAAGATTAAGTTTATTAATCTGAGATATACGTCTCATATTAATATGCCCCAATCTTCTATGCCAGACCCATTACTCCTCATTAACAGACAAGAGACATTTAACATTCTGTACCTTAAGTTCTGAAAGGTTTATTTTATAGATGTTGTTCTTCCTCTTTCCACTAAATAAAATTGAGCCATCCTTTTGACTAATAGCTTTACAACATTTTTGATTAAAGGTTATATCATAACCATTGTCACTTACTGGCTACGAAGAAGCAGCACTTGGACGAAGCGTATCGGAGGATATCCAAGTTCAACCAGCACTGGAAGGCTTCCCTGGCCACCAGAAAAGAGCGGGAGGATAAGCTGATGCTACAGATCTCCAAGCTGGAAGCCCAGGTGAAGGATAGTGAGAAGAGGTTTGATGAAGAAACCGCTCGCAGGTACGCCGCCGAAGGCCAGCTCAACAAGGCTCTCGCTAACCTGAAGGAGCGCGAGCTGATGTTTGAGTCCAAGAAGCAGAAGTTAGAAGATTGCTTCGGCGAAGGAGCATGGGAAGGTTCGGTCGAAGGACTTCAGTACACCATTGTGCAAAGGGAGTTACTCGTCGAGGGGTTACTCACTCTGCCAGAGCATCCAGAAACGAAGGAGTTATTGGAAGAGTATCGCGCCCGTGGCCGTACTTGACTATTTGTATTCCTTTTGTTTTGATCATTGTTGAATGCTGACCATCACCAGGCTTGTTGGCTGAGGTCACACTATTGATTCATCTTGTACTCGCTGATGCTATGTACTGCCTTGATGGGCTTTCTTTATATATGAGATTGTTATTTCCATGATTGGACTCGGACTTCTCCTTATTATCAGCACTGGCACTCAGGCACTAGGATCGGGGGAGATCCCCCTAACGCACAGACACACGTTTGCATTTGCATGAAGCATTTGCATAACGAGCATTTTGTTGTTTTTCCTAACCCTTTTGTGTTTCCAGGTTTTTCAGGTTTTTTCAGGTTGTTTCAGGTGGTTCCAGGATTGATCAGAGACCTATTCACCGCTATCCGACTAGAGCTAATCAGACCAGAATCATGGAGCAAGTGCAAACTGATGTTGAGGAACTCCGCAAAAGAATGGATCGCTTCATGGAGCTCATGCAAGCGGTCGCCAATGGCCAGGATCAGCTCAGAACTTTGGTTCAGCCTTTGATCTCAAGGGTTGATAGCAACGGCGTACTCCATGGTGGGACTGTGCCTACTCCTCCACCAGTTGAAACTCCGCAGAATGGTGTTCCCGTGACCGGGGGCAACGGCAGTGCTAACGACAATGTAATGGCCAAAATAGGACTCAATACGACGGGCGTCGGTAATGGGAGTCTGGGAGCTAATGTCAATGTCGGGCCGGGCAACGGCAATGCAGGCGTCGGGAATCTGTTTGTGCCTCAGCCATGGTTAGAGGATCGTCAGGATGATGTGTTCTCTCAGAGAGGTGCTGAAGGGGAGCTGAATGCTGAAGCACGGCTTAGATTCAAGGCACTTGAAGATAAAATGAGAGATATCGAGAATCAGAATACTTTGGCCTTTGATATGTCCAAGCTGGGATTAATTGCTGATTTCAAGGTGCCTCCCAAGTTCAAGGTACCTGACTTTGAAAAGTATAAGGGCACCACTTGCCCTCGTGTCCACCTGAGATCGTATTATAGGAAGATGTCTGCTCATTCCGAAGACGAGAAGTTGCTGATGCACTTCTTCCAAGACAGTCTTTCCGGGCCGTCCCTTGAGTGGTACATGAGTCTGGAGCCCACTAGTGTGCACACATGGAAAGACCTTGCTGAAGCATTTGTGCACCACTACCAATATAATAGCGACTTGGCCCCGAACCGAGTTCAGCTGCAGAATCTGTCGCAGAGGAACAATGAAGGGTTTAAGGAATACGCCCAACGGTGGCGTGAGTTGGCAGCCAGGGTTCAGCCGCCGATGGTTGAACGTGAGCTCGTGCAGATGTTCGTAGCCACCCTCCCAGGGGTTTACTATGAGAAGTTGGTCAACGGCATGTCTGGAACCTTCTCGGATCTCATTATCACGGGTGAGCACGTCGAAAATGGGATCAAAATCGGGAAGATTCAAGGTGAGTCATCCTCAGCTGGGGGAGGCGGAAAGAAACCTTATGCTGGCAAAAGACGGGAAAGAGAAGCGAGCGTTGTGACCAACGCTCGAAGGAAGGGTAAAGGCCCTCACCAGCAGGTGTCCAGTATAGATATCCCGGAAGCTCCGCAGCAGCAGCAGCAACAACCGAATCAACAGGGATACAGGAAGTATCAGAATTGGGCACCTTTGGCGAACCGTCACTTCGAGACACCGCCCATGTCGTACGCGCAACTCTTGCCGACTTTGCTTCAGCTACAGTTGATCCAGAAGAGGACTATGGCTCCCTTGACAGGGGCACCTCCGCCAGGGTACGACGCGAATGCCACTTGTGAGTTCCACTCGGGGGCACCAGGCCACACAATCGAGAACTGCAAAGCCTTCAAGCATAAGGTGCAGGACATGCTGGATGCCAAGATCATCAACTTCTCCGATAATGTGCCCAATGTCACGAAGAATCCTATGCCGAATCATAGGGGAGGCGGAGTAAACGCCATTATCGAGGACAAGAGTTCGGATTTGTTGACTGACGTGAGAGATCTGAAGACGCCGCTTAGCTTCATTAAAGCTAAGTTGCTGCAAGAGGCTTGGCATGAGGTGAGGCATGAGATGAGATGAATCCATAAACTCATGACATGAGAATCCCAATTTCTCATTGGATGGTTCCAGATGGTTCTAGATGAGTCTAAACCATTCTATATATGATTTAGAACTTGCTCAGATGTAAGGTTGGTGAGAGATTTGAGAGAAGAGAGAGATAGCCATTTCACTTGCTTCCATTGCAAGTTGAAATCAAATTCCACATTCTGATCCATTTCCATTTCTTCTTTCTATCCAAACACATTCCCTTGATCACACTGAAGCTGTGCAGACCAAATTGAAGGCAAAACCATGGAGAATTGAAGAAATGGCACTTGGATTTTGAAGGTTGCAAGTCACAATCGGATTTGGAGATTCAAGCTTTCTTGGTCCAATCTTTTGCAAACAGTAGCAAGATCATCATTCAAGGATCGATTCTGAAGAGTTGGAGAGCTTGAAGTGAAGGTTTACCCTATCTGTTAATCAAGACTTGACAGGTTAGTAACTTTTCTTCTACACCATGATTTAGGCGCGATTAGGTAGAATTGTTAGGATAGAACGGTTAGAGACAATTAGGTGATGGATTCTGGGAAGTTTGAGATCAATTGGTGAGGTTTCAGTTGGTGACACCATTTTTGTTTTTACCAAGAACATGAGATATAGTGAGCTATAGCATGAGTTTAATATCAAGATTTAACCAGTGTGAGGTGGTGATCATTCTGAGATAATTAGTTTCAAGAATTGTTGAAGTTGATGTCTGAGCTTATTTTTGATCTTGGATCGGGTTTGGAGATTTAGGGTGATTCAATGGATTTTGATGCCATGGTTAGATTCAGGGGGAAATTCTGGACAAATTAGGGTTTGGAATTTTAGTTTTTCATGGAGAATTGAGGTGGTACGAGTTAGGGTAAGCTTGAGCTATGAAGCTGTTTCCATGGATTCTTCAGTTCAAACCTTGGCTAGAGGAAGAAGACAATGCCATGGCCATTGGATGAGGCAAGAATCATTGACTGGGACTTGGATCGTGTGGCTGAGATTCAATTTCGCTTGAAGAGGGAAATTCTGAAGACAACCCAAAACGCGTCGTTTCATTAAAAGGGAGATTGGGCTCAATTGATATCCCCACCCCCATTCATGGCCCACTTGGATTTTGTACTGATTTTCCTTGCTAACTGCACCACTTCTTTTTCTTTTTCTTTATGATTTTCAATTGATTTTCTGATTAAGTAATTGGGCCCAGCGCTTATGTTGTTTGCACCCCCATTTTGAGCCCATCTACATTTTGAACTTAATATAGTTGCTATCTGCACCCAAGGTTTTCATATTTTAATTTCTTTTTCTCCATTTTTCATTAATCTTTGAAAAATCATAATAAATAGAAAATTAATGATTTTTGCATGGGGATTTTTTCTCCCATTTCATGTTCATGTCTAGAAAATTATAAAACCATAATATTTGCATTTCATGCATTTTTAATATTTTTTGTGTATTTTCTCTTTAAATAGCATTTTAATTCATTTTATGTTGATGCATAGATTTGTAGAATTTTGTTTAGCTAGTTCCCTTCATATTTTTAGGCCATTCTTTTTAGGATTGACTCTCGCAAGGGAACCAGAGATTCTGGGTTCGATCCCTAGCAGAGCTGGTGAACCGGCTGGGGACGGACCTGACTAAGCAGATAGCCGAGCGTGAGCGCATGGGTCAGGACTTCAAAGCTGTCAACGACGTACTGGCTACGAAGAAGCAGCACTTAGACGAAGCATATCGGAGGATATCCAAGTTCAACCAGCACTGGAAGGCTTCCCTGGCCACCAGAAAAGAGCGGGAGGATAAGCTGATGCTACAGATCTCCAAGCTGGAAGCCCAGGTGAAGGATAGTGAGAAGAGGTTTGATGAAGAAATCGCTCGCAGGTACGCCGCCGAAGGCCAGCTCAACAAGGCTCTCGCTAACCTGAAGGAGCGCGAGCTGACGTTTGAGTCCAAGAAGCGGAAGTTAGAATATTGCTTCGGCGAAGGAGCATGGGAAGGTTCGGTCGAAGGACTTCAGTACACCATTGTGCAAAGGGAGTTACTCGTCGAGGGGTTACTCACTCTGCCAGAGCATCCAGAAACGAAGGAGTTGTTGGAAGAGTATCACGCCCGTGGCCGTACTTGACTATTTATATTGCTTTTGTTTTGATCATTGTTGAATGCTGACCATCACCAGGCTTGTTGGCTGAGGTCACACTATTGATTCATCTTGTACTCGCTGATGCTATGTACTGCCTTGATGGGCTTTCTTTATATATGAGATTGTTATTTCCATGATTGGACTCGGACTTCTCCTTATTATCAGCACTGGCACTCAGGCACTAAGATCGGGGGAGATCCCCCTAACGCACAGACACACGTTTGCATCTGCATGAAGCATTTGCATAACGAGCATTTTGTTGTTTTTCCTAACCCTTTTGTGTTTCCAGGTTTTTCAGGTTGTTTCAGGTGGTTCCAGGATTGATCAGAGACCTATTCACCGTTATCCGACTAGAGCTAATCAGACCAGAATCATGGAGCAAGTGCAAACTGATGTTCAGGAACTCTGCGAGAGAATGGATCGCTTCATGGAGCTCATGCAAGCGGTCGCCAATGGCCAGGATCAGCTCAGAACTTTGGTTCAGCCTTTGATCTCAAGGGTTGATAGCAACGGCGTACTCCATGGTGGGACTGTGCCTACTCCTCCACCAGTTGAAACTCCGCAGAATGGTGTTCCCGTGACCGGGGGCAACGGCAGTGCTAACGACAATGTAATGGCCAATATAGGACTCAATACGACGGGCGTCGGTAATGGGAGTCTGGGAGCTAATGTCAATGTCGGGCCGGGCAACGGCAATGCAGGCGTCGGGAATCTGTTTATGCCTCAGCCATGGTTAGAGGATCGTCAGGATGATGTGTTCTCTCAGAGAGGTGCTGAAGGGGAGCTGAATGCTGAAGCACGGCTTAGATTCAAGGCACTTGAAGATAAAATGAGAGATATCGAGAATCAGAATACTTTGGGCGTTGATATGTCCAAGCTGGGATTAATTGTTGATTTCAAGGTGCCTCCCAAGTTCAAGGTACCTGACTTTGAAAAGTATAAGGGCACCACTTGCCCTCGTGTCCACCTGAGATCGTATTACAGGAAGATGTCTGCTCATTCCGAAGACGAGAAGTTGCTGATGCACTTCTTCCAAGACAGTCTTTCCGGGCCGTCCCTTGAGTGGTACATGAGTCTGGAGCCCACTAGTGTGCGCACATGGAAAGACCTTGCTGAAGCATTTGTGCACCACTACCAATACAATAGCGACTTGGCCCCGAACTGAGTTCAGTTGCAGAATCTGTCGCAGAGGAACAATGAAGGGTTTAAGGAATACGCCCAGCGGTGGCGTGAGTTGGCAGCCAGGGTTCAGCCGCCGATGGTTGAGCGGGAGCTCGTGCAGATGTTTGTAGCCACCCTCCCAGGGGTTTACTATGAGAAGTTAGTCAGCGGTATGTCTGGGACGTTCTCAGATCTCATTATCACGGGTGAGCACATCGAGAATGGGATCAAGATCGGGAAAATTCAAGGTGAGTCATCCTCAACTGGGGGAGGCGGAAAGAAACCTTATGCTGGCAAAAGGCGAGAGGGAGAAGCGAGTGTTGTGACCAACGCTCGAAGAAAGGGTAAAGGTCCTCACCAGCAGGTGGCCAGTAAAAATATCCCGGCAGTTCCGCAGCAGCAGCAGCAACCGAATCAACAGGGATACAGAAAGTACCAGAATCGGGCACCTTTGGCGAACCGTCACTTCGAGACACCGCCCATGTCGTACGCGCAACTCTTGCAGACTTTGCTTCAGCTACAGTTGATCTAGAAGAGGACGATGGCTCCCTTGACAGGGGCACCTCCACCAGGGTACGACGCGAATGCCACTTGTGAGTTCCACTCGGGGGCACCAGGCCACACAATCGAGAACTGCAAAGCCTTCAAGCATAAGGTGCAGGACATGGTGGATGCCAAGATCATCAACTTCTCCGATAATGTGCCCAATGTCACGAAGAATCCTATGCCGAATCATAGGGGAGATGGAGTAAACGCCATTATCGAGGACGAGAGTTTGGATTTTTTGACTGACGTCAGAGATCTGAAGACGCTGCTTAGCTTCGTTAAAGCTAAGTTGCTGAAAAGAGGGTTCTTTCCAGGTTGCGGAGAGCTATGTATGGACTGTGCCACACGTTCCGGTGGATGTGAGCAGTTGGTAGAAGGAATTCAAAGTCTGATGACTGAAGGGATTCTGCAGTTTAGCCGGAGGGCTGAAAGTGGATCAGGAGAGGTAGTGCTGAAGCAGGTCGATGAAGTTGCCACCATCACCATCCCTTGTCGGCCGATAACCATTTCTGCGTCCAGACTGCCCATAATTACCATCACCAAAGCTGGGCCGATACCCTTCGAGAGCACTAACGCCGTTCCGTGGCATTATGGGGCTGAAGTCTACTTCAACGGCCAGAAGTTTGAGCTGGAACCATTTGGGTCGACTGTGGAGAACCTTGCGGGAATCAGTGGCATTACTCGCAGCGGAAGAGTGTTTGCACCACCAGAGGTCGTGGCGGATAAAGCGGTCAGAGCTGATGCGGCCAATAAGGGTAAAGGTAAAGTCGTTGAAGAGGTCCCGTGTGGGGTAGAAAAAGACTTGCTTGTTAAAGATGCCGAAGAGTTTATGCAGTTGATTAAAAAGAGTGACTACAAGATTGTAGATCATCTCCACCAGACGCCCTCGAAGATTTCCATTCTGAACTTGTTGCTGTGCTCTGAAGCACACCGCAACGCGTTGCTGAAGGTGTTGAACGCTGCATATGTACCGCAGGAAATATCGGTAAATCAGCTAGAAGAGGTCGTAGCCCATGTGAATGCTGGAAATGGGTTAGGTTTCACCGACCTAGAGCTGACGCCAAAAGGGAGGAATCACAATAGCGCCCTGTATATCTCGATAGAGTGTAGGGGTACGATCATGTCGCACGTGTTGGTGGACACGGGTTCGTCACTTAATGTTCTTCCGAAGAAGGCATTAATGAATTTGGATACTCGTGGATTGATTTGCACACCCAGTGATCTGGTTGTGAAGGCGTTCGACGGAACTAAACGCCACGTTTTCGGGGAGGTGACCCTGCCAATCCAAGTCGGGCCAGAAATGTTCGATGTGGTCTTTTACATTATGGACATCATACCTGCCTACAGCTGTCTCTTGGGCCGGCCATGCATCCATTCCGCAGGTGCCGTGACCTCCACGTTGCACCAGAAGCTCAAGTACGCCATCGGAGGTAGCATCGTAACTGTTTGCGGCGAGGAAGACATAATGGTGAGCGAAGAGTAATGATTTACTTTTTCCAATAATTGTACAACCCTATGTCCTACCCGGGGCATAGTGGTTTTATTGTCAGGGCCTTGTTGGATTATGTACATGCATTTTGTTAATAAATCAAAGGCATTTTCTTCGTATTCAAATATTGTGATCTCTGTTATTCCTGTTTTACATTTGTTTTGAAAAACAGTAAAATGGCAATGGGGTTTGTGCTAACCTGCACATCTTTGTTTTAAACTTAACCCTTGTTGTTGTAGGATCCACATAACAGATGACATCGACTCTGGACCTTCTACGGCTCACTTCGACTTCGATTTCCCGATCTATCAAGCCGAAGAAGAGATTGATGAGGACGAAGACCTTCCCGAAGAGTTGGCCCGCTTGTTGAAACAAGAGGAGAAAGTTATTCTGCCTCATGAAGAGGAGATCGAGATCGTAAATCTGGGTTCTAAAGAACTCGTCAGAAACATCAGGATAGGGGCTGCACTGCAGAGTGATGTCAAGCAGAGATTCGTCGAAATGCTGAGAGAGTATAGTGACGTCTTTGCTTGGTCATACGAGGATATGCCCGGACTTGACACGGACATCATAGTCCACCACTTGCCGCTGCGAGAAGACTGTCCTCCCGTTAAGCAGAAGCTTAGGTGGACGAGACCAGATATGGCCGTTAAGATCAAAGAAGAAGTGCAGAAACAGCTTGATGCTGGCTTCTTAGCGGTCACTACTTACCCTCCGTGGGTCGCCAACATAGTGTCTGTACCGAAGAAGGACGGTAAGGTACGAATGTGCGTCGATTATCGGGATTTGAATAGGGCGAGCCCTAGAGACGATTTCCCGCTGCCTCATATCGATGTGTTAATCGACAACACAACCCAGTTCTCCGTGTTTTCGTTCATGGATGGCTTCTCCGGGTACAACCAGATCAAGATGGCACCGGAGGACATGGAGAAAACGACGTTTATCACTCCTTGGGGAACATTTTGCTACAAGGTAATGCCTTTCGGTCTGAAGAACGCAGGGGCCACTTACCAACGAGTAATGGTAACTTTGTTTCATGACATGATTCATCATGAGATTGAAGTCTATGTTGATGACATGATTGCGAAGTCCCAGACGGAGGAGGGACATCTGGTCAATTTGCTGAAGCTTTTTGAGAGGCTTAGGAAGTTCAGGTTGAGGCTGAATCCTAACAAATGTACTTTCGGAGTACGGTCCAGAAAGTTACTGGGGTTTATCGTGAGCGAAAGAGGCGTCGAGGTTGATCCTGCGAAGATAAAATCCATACAAGAAATGCCAGTGCCAAAAACAGAAAAAGAAGTTCGCGGTTTCCTGGGCCGAATAAACTACATTGCAAGGTTTATCTCTCAGCTCACGACAACGTGTGAACCGATGTTCAAGCTTTTAAAGAAAGATCAGGCGATTACCTGGAATGAGGATTGCCAGAAGGCATTCGATAAGATAAAGCAGTATCTGCAGGAACCTCCCATCTTGATACCCCCAGTGGCTGGACGGCCTTTAATCATGTACTTGACAGTTCTTGAGAATAGTATGGGGTGTGTTCTCGGTCAGCACGACGAGACGGGCAGAAAGGAGCATGCCATTTACTACTTGAGCAAGAAGTTCACTGACTGTGAATCTCGTTACTCGATGCTGGAGAAGACGTGTTGTGCACTAGCCTGGGCTGCCAAACGTTTACGACAGTACATGCTCAATCACATCACCATGCTAATTTTGAAGATGGATCCGATCAAGTACGTCTTCGAGAAGCAAGCTCTTTCGGGCAGGATTGCTAGATAGTAAATGGTGTTGACGGAATATGACATTCAGTACGTTTCCCAGAAGGCCATTAAGGGCAGCGTATTGTCTGATTACCTTGCCGAACAGCCGATCGAGGATTACCAGCCGATGAAATTTGAATTCCCTGATGAGGATATCATGTTTCTCAAAGCGAAGGATTGCGATGAACCGTTGCCCGACGAGGGGCCAGATAGGAAATCCCAGTGGAAATTGATATTCGATGGGGCGGTTAATTCTTACGGAAGTGGTATCGGGGCGATCATCACGACTCCCCACGGATCCCATATCCCGTTCACTGCGAGACTGACGTTTCCGGTCACCAATAATGAAGCGGAGTACGAAGCATGCATCATGGGTCTAGAAGAGGCAATTGATTTGAGAATCAAGAACCTAGACGTATATGGTGACTCGGCGCTTGTGATCAACCAAATTAAAGGGGAGTGGGAGACTCGTCAATCGAATTTGGTGCCGTACATGAATTATGCCAGAAGGCTACTTCCGTTCTTTGATCGAGTGGAACTCCATCATGTGCCCATAGCAGAAAATCAGATGGCTGATGCCTTAGCCACGTTGGCTTCAATGTATAAAGTCAATTTTTGGAATGAGGCTCCAAGAATTGTCCTTTCTCGTCTTGATAGACCTGCATTTGTCTTTGCGATCGAGGAAGCCGCCGACGGCAAGCCATGGTTCCACGACATCCAGACCTTCCTTATGACTAAGGAATATCCTACGGGTGCGTCAACCCAGGATAAGAAGACTCTGAGGAGGCTTTCTGGAAATTTTATCTCAATCCTGATGGAGTTCTGTATAAGAGAAACTACGATCTCGTGCTACTCAGATGTGTAGATGAGAAAGAGGCGAGTATGCTCATGGAAGAAGTACATGAAGGAACATTTGGTACGCACACCGGCGGGCATGCTATGACGAGAAAGATCCTGAGAGCAGGGTACTACTGGCTGACGATGGAATCAGATTGTTTTAAATTCGCGAAGAGATGTCATAAATGCCAGATTTATGCTGATAAAGTTCATGTGCCGCCGTGCCCGTTGAATGTCATGTCCTTCCCGTGGCCGTTCTCCATGTGAGGCATCGACATGATAGGCAAGATCGAGCCCACTGCATCTAACGGTCATCGCTTCATTCTAGTAGCTATCGACTACTTCACCAAGTGGGTGGAGGCAACCTCATATGCTAATGTGACCAAGCAGGTGGTCGCTAAATTCATAAAGAGGGACATCATCTGTCGTTACGGAATTCCCGAGCGGATCATTACTGATAATGGTTCGAATCTGAATAACAAGATGATGAAGGAGCTGTGCCAGTGTTTCAAGATTGAACACCACAACTCGTCTCGTTACCGGCCGAAGATGAATGGCGCCGTTGAAGCGGCCAATAAGAACATAAAGAAGATTGTTCAGAAGATGGTTGTGACCTACAAAGATTGGCACGAGATGTTGCCGTTCGCACTGCACGGTTATCGTACGACGGTACGTACTTCGACCAGGGCAACTCCTTTCTCCTTAGTGTACGGTATGGAAGCAGTCCTACCGTTAGAAGTGGAGATCCCTTCTTTGCGAGTTTTGGTTGATGTGAAACTCGACGAGGCCGAATGGGTTAAGAACCGACTAAACCAACTCAGCCTGATGGAAGAGAAGAGGTTAGCACCGATTACATATGGTCGTCTGTACCAAAGCCGAATGAAGAAAGCTTATGACAAGAAGGTGCATCCTAGAAGCTTTCAGACGGGTGATCTCGTCCTAAAGAAGATTCTTCCTCCACACTCCGATCACCGGGGCAAGTGGACTCCCAATTACGAAGGTCTGTATGTCGTCAGCAAGGTCTTCTCGGGAGGAGCTTTGTTGTTATCCACGATGGATGGTGAAGATTTTGCATCCCCGGTGAACGCGGACGCAGTTAAAAAATACTTTGCTTGAAAGCGACCCGCTGGACAGTAAAAAGAGAGTCCAGGCAAAAATGGGGCATCCCGGCGAACCATAAAAAATGAAAAAGGTTCGGGCAAAAATTAGGGATATAAATTGAAAAAATGTACACCCGCAAAGTCGAAAACCCGGAAGGGCGACTTTGGCAAAAAAGGGTATCCCGGTGAACTGAAAACCCGCAAAGGGCGGTTCACGCAAAAGTTAGGGATTTGAAAAAGCAAATGACTGCGCTCCGCGTGTGGACTTTCTTTGTTTAGTGGTTTGGAAGACCTGAGGGCCGTTCATCTGAATCAATCTCTTCTGAAGCTGAAGCGTCGGAGAAGTATCAAAGTCGAGTGGGTCATAGAGGGATCAACTCATGGTGTTCGTCTACGCCTCGTTGCCGACATTTGTATATACTGATGTATATTTATGTTTTATTTTTGCGCGGCTTCCTCATTCCAGGAGCTTGCATCTGTTGTAAAACATTTTTACCCATTCAGGGGTTCGTTATCAATAAAATATATACTATTCAGCAATTCTGTTTGCCTGTTTAGCATTTATCTGTTTTGTTTGCGAAAAGAACACCGATGTTTTTGATAAAATGCGCATACATAAACTTACTGGCCTAGGCCACTGATTGTTGAAACAATGAATTACTTGAACATTGTCACAAGATGATAACCTTGATAGGTCCCTTTGAGAAGGGTATCTTGTCTGTTTGTTTGTGTTGTTACAGGTGTAGCATATTCCAAACAGTACGCCGTGCGCGTCCCCCAAGTAGGATGATTCCACCTTCTCCAGCAAAGTTCAGCCGCCTCTCCCCGCAGAGTCTGAACGCAAGATCATGAGCATTGATATGTCTCCCCGGGCAGAGAAGATTCTCTCCCCAATCAGACACATCCTGAAGGAACGTCATCTCCTCAGCTGAGTCATACCAAAGTGTGCAGCAACTGATGGTGCCAGACTGAAGTCTCCAGCGGAATTGAGATTCCCCACAGAGTCGTACTCTCCCCCGAAGCCGGATGATTCCTTCTTCCCCAGCGGAATTGAGATTCCCCACAGAGTCGTACTCTCCCCAGCAAGCAGAATGATTTCTCCTTCCTCAGTCGAGTTTGCAGACCCGCAAGAGAGCTGAATCCTTGGAAGCTGCTCAGGCCATGATTGGTCTTCCCCAGTAGAGTGTGGAATAGCTGATGCTGTGTTTCCCTGCCAGAGTCGTTATCTCCAGGGAAGTAGCCGTGAAGGCCGTGCAGTTTATTCCCGCGATCGACATCGCTTTCCCTCAGCAGGTCCAGGATCTCATAGAGCTTCGTCCCCCCGGCGGCAGTCAACTGAAGTTCACTTCCCCTGCGGAGTCCAATTGAGATTGGTGTGACCTTGTTCTCCTCAGCAGGATGATTCCTCTATCTGAGTAGTTCTTTCGCCTTGATAGGAGGATTCTTCCTTCGGTATTTATTTTGCTAACGGGATCGCATCATTGTGCATGACTGCATAGCATTTATCATAAACGCGTAGCATTTCCACCGTGTGGAGCATTGCGCCATTGCCGAAGCATACGCATGCTAAACATGATCTAGGTTGTTACCATTCTTGTTTTGCAGGTGTTCCGCCGCAGAATTGATTGCTCAAGATGATTCTTGAATTCTCCCCAGCGGAGTCGCTTGCTCAAGATGATTCTTGAATTCTCCAGCAAGGCCGTTTGCTTAAGATGATTCTTAAGACCCCAGTACAGTCGCCAGAGTGGTTGCTCAAGTTGATACTTAGATTCCCCGGCAGAGTGTTTGCTCAGGATGATTCCTGAAATCTCCAGCCTAGTTATCGATTCAAGATGATTCTTGAATCCCCCGGCGGAGTCATTTGTCCAAGATGATTCTTGAAGTCCTCAGCAGAGTTGATTCGTCCAGAACGATTTCTGGATCCCCGAAGCGGAGTGACTTGATAGTTCTCCAGAATCCCCCAGCGGAGATGCGTCATCCCCAGCAGGTTTCTGAGCAGCGAAGTTGAAACTTCCCCTCGAAGACTTCATGATTGAAGTCCGACCGTGTTAACAAAGCGGTTCTCTCAGCTGATGCGGAGTGCCTGATGGCAGAAGTTTGGGCATCCCCAATTGGTTCATGATTGACCGAGAATCCTACTCCCGACTTACTGATGAAGTCCGGCTGATGGCATGATCAACATGATTGTTGACCTGATGAGTCCCGAGGAATCGTGATGCTTGATGGCATGATCGACCACGTATGACCGGTTACCGTGTGACCAACTCTCCAGCTAGTTGTCGTGCAGCTATTATGTCAGTTTTCGAAGATTTGTTCCCATCAGAGTACCGTGTACTTGTGCAGTTGGCAAATTTCTGGGTTTATCGGTATTCAACCGTCTCGCACCTTGATTGGCTGAGAGCCGTTCGCTCCTCACCCAGTCAGGTTCAAGCCGTTTGAATAGGGGCAGCTGTTGCACCCCAAAATTTGACCAACATTTCTTTACCTAGCTTGTGTTCACTAGCATAATCATCTGCTTCTCATTGATATGTGTGAAGTAGATCAAGAGGTATGATTACCAATCAAGAGCTATACAAGACTGTGAAGCTAGCCAATAAGGTTATTCAAATGTTCAAAGGTTGGTATCTTTGTCAGAGAAGTTAAGAGACCCTCAGAGAGATTGGTTGAAACCAAGGTTGTGTGCCTCATAACTTGAGAGTTGTGGGAGCTCCTCAGATGATTCTGAAGCTATGAGGATGGACTTGAAGCTTTGATAGAGCCTATGAGATGTCTTGAAATCCATCATGAGGCCTAGAGAGGTCACTGTACAAGATTAAGGAAGACTCAGCCATGAGTGGTGTAATTAGGGTTTGACTGGGTCAACCCTAGGTCAACTGATGATGTGGAGAGGGTTGAGACCTAATACAAGAAGCCATGTGATCATTTATTGATGCATTAAGATGATATAAGGATGATTCCTAGACCAACTCATCATGATTGAGGAGTTTGAGAAGTTTCAAGCTAGGGTTTCTAAGGCTTGACAGTGTAAAATCCCCTAGTTTGATCCCTATCTTCAAGGCAGTTTAGCTCAAGATGTGATTGTCATCTCATCTTACCCCCAACATGAATGTTGTAGAGCTTGTTCTTAGCTTTAATTTGAGTACTAGAAGTACTTGATAGGATTTGTAGAGCTCAAGTTATGATTTTGACAAGTTACAAGTCATCTGAGGTATGTGAATCTGGGGCCTTGAAAGTCACCCAACTTGCATCCAACTTTTGCCCAAGAAGGATGAGTCCTATGAACTTTTGGTCAACATGAATGTTGTTCCTAATCTTCTTGGCTTTCTAGAGAGTACTATAAGTCCTTGATAGGATTTGTAGGACTTAAGTTATGGCTTTGACAAGTCAAGGGCATTTTGGTCATTTGGATATTATAGGTCATTTCAAGCATAAGGTCATAACTCCTATTTCCAAGCTTCAAATGGAAAAATCTTCAACATCAAACTTGCTTAAAATGATGTTTTAAGGCTATTAGGGAGGTCATGAGATGTTGAAAAGGCTTGTAGCAAAAAGTGATAAAAATGACCTAAAATGGAGGCATAAGTTAAATAAGTCCAAGTTGGAAATTGAAATTTCCAAGTCACACATCCAAACCATGGCATATAATAGGTCATTTTGACTCTAAAAAGCATTCTAAAAACAATGGTTCAACCACTTTTTTGAATTGAGGCCTAGATCATGGGGTTGCTTTGGAAAATGCTTGCTTGCATAATAAGGTACAAATGCAAAACTCAAGGAAAGGCAATGTGCAAGCTAGTAAAGTGTCTTAACATGTCATATATCTCATCTAAGGAGAATTTCAGGTCAAGGCAAGTTGCTGCAAGAGGCTTGGCATGAGGTGAGGCATGAGATGAGATGAATCCATAAACTCATGACATGAGAATCCCAATTTCTCATTGGATGGTTCCAGATGGTTCTAGATGAGTCTAAACCATTCTATATATGATTTAGAACTTGCTCAGATGCAAGGTTGGTAAGAGATTTGAGAGAAGAGAGAGATAGCCATTTCACTTGCTTCCATTGCAAGTTGAAATCAAATTCCATATTCTGATCCATTTCCATTTCTTCTTTCTATCCAAACACATTCCATTGATCATACTGAAGCTGTGCAGACCAAATTGGAGGCAAAATCATGGAGAATTGAAGAGATAGCACTTGGATTTTGAAGGTTGCAAGTCACCATCGAGTTTGGAGATTCAAGCTTTCTTGGTTCAATCTTTTGCAAACAGAAGCTTTATCATCATTCAAGGATCGATTCTGAAGAGTTAGAGAGCTTGAAGTGAAGGTTTACCCTATCTGTTAATCAAGACTTGACAGGTTAGTAACTTTTCTTCTACACCATGATTTAGGCGCGATTAGGTAGAATTGTTAGGATAGAACGGTTAGAGACAATTAGGTGATGGATTCTGGGAAGTTTGAGATCAATTGGTGAGGTTTTAGTTGGTGACACCATTTTTGTTTTGACCAAGAACATGAGATATAGTGAGCTATAGCATGAGTTTAATATCAAGATTTAACCAGTGTGAGGTGGTGATCATTCTGAGATAATTAGTTTCAAGAATTGTTGAAGTTGATGTCTGAGCTTATTTTTGATCTTGGATCGGGTTTGGAGATTTAGGGTGATTCAATGGATTTTGATACCATGGTTAGATTCAGGGTGAAATTCTGGACAGATTAGGGTTTGGAATTTTAGTTTTTCATGGAGAATTGAGGTGGTACGAGTTAGGGTAAGCTTGAGCTATGAAGCTGTTTCCATGGATTCTTCAGTTCAAACCTTGGCTAGAGGAAGAAGACAATGCCATGGCCATTGGATGAGGAAAGACTCATTGACTGGGACTTGGATCGTGTGGCTGAGATTCAATTTCGCTTGAAGAGGGAAATTCTGAAGACAACCCAAAACACGACATTTCATTAAAAGGGAGATTGGGCTCAATTGATATCCCCACCCCCATTCATGGCCCACTTGGATTTTGTACTGATTTTCCTTGCTAACTGCACCGCTTCTTTTTCTTTTTCTTTATGATTTTCAATTGATTTTCTTATTAAGTAATTGGGCCCAGCGCTTATGTTGTTTGCACCCCCATTTTGAGCCCATCTGCATTTTGAACTGAATATAGTTGCTATCTGCACCCAAGGTTTTCATATTTTAATTTCTTTTTCTCCATTTTTCATTAATCTTTGAAAAATCATAATAAATAGAAAATTAATGATTTTTGCATGGGGATTTTTTCTCCCATTTCATGTTCATGTCTAGAAAATTCTAAAACCATAATATTTGCATTATGCGTTTTTAATATTTTTTGTGTATTTTCTCTTTTAATGGCATTTTAATTCTTTTATGTTGATGCATAGATTTGTAGAATTTTGTTTAGCTAGTTCCCTTCATATTTTTAGGCCATTCTTTTTAGGATAGTTAGATTAGGACTTTAGCTCCCCCTGGATTTATTCCATAATTTTGTGATTAATTTTTGATTTGTTTTTCTTAGATGACTTTAGGTTGTATAGAATTAGGTCAATCCTTACCATAGGTCCACAATAACACTAGAATTTTGGGTTTCTAGGTCAAGATAGCTATTGGGACATATAGGGTATTAAGGGTAGTCATGTAGGATCCCCTAGAAATTATATTAGGTTTTAATATAGTAGTATACTATTTTTAATTGATTTTTGTAGTTGCTTGTTGTTTGTGTTGCCCTTGTGGGCTTGTATTTTGTTTTGCTTTGCTTTGTGGGCTTGGTGGGCTTGGTCTTGCTTTGAGGAGCATGGAGGAGCATAGTAGAAGACTTGAGGATTGATTGAGGAGCTTGAGAGCTTGAGAATCTTGTTTGTTTTGCTGTTGTTTTAGGGTTAGGAATTAGGAAGAGCTTAGACCTAGTTGATTTCTTTCTTAAACATGGATGGTATCTTTCACCTCCATTCCTCCCCATGATTCAAAGTCTTCCATGGTATTCACCTCTCTCCTTAGGAGGGATAAGTGATGGTACCTAGGAAGTAGAACTTTTGAGGGAACCATTCTCCTGATGTTAATACCTTATAGGTCACCTTTGGTGGTCAATAAGCAGTTTAACACCCCAGCTTATCCAGTTAAGTGATTTCCTCTGGTTTGAGTATCTTGAGAGATGTTGAGGTTGAAGATGAAGACTTCATTGATGAATGTGGAAGAGGATGATTCCTTGAGCATTGCCATTCCAGCTGAAGCTTGAAGAGCATGAAGATCAAGTTGATACTTGAAGACCCAGTGAAGATCCAGTAAAGACTGAATGAAGAGCTGAGGCTTAAAAATTAAAGGATGAAGTTGATACTTCTAAGTGATTAAAGAGTACTCTGAGAAGCTGAAGCTTGTAGGAGGAGAAGACCAAGTTGAGACTGGTAAGGCAAAGAGAGCTTGAGAGCTTGAAGATTAAGTTGAAACTTACTTTGAAGCTGGGAGATCCTGAAGGAATCAAGTTGATACATGTGGTTAAGAGTGAAGCCTGAAGGTGGAGCTGATTAAGGAGCTGAAGCTTGAAGAAGTGAGAATAAGTTGAAACTTATGTGGAAGGGTTGAAACCTGGAGAAGCAAATTGATATTTGTTAATAGTGATGGAAGTCTGAGGACTGAGTTGTTGTTAGAAGAGCTGAAGCTTGGAGTTGAGAGAGGAGTTGATCTGCTTTCTTGTCTTTTTCTCTTCTGTATTGATGTGCCTTGTTTGACTTGCTTGATGCATTAGAATAAGTTCATATCTAGACTAGGTAGAATCTAGGAGCATGATTGCACTAGAGGTTGAGTTGCTCCCTCTGCTTGTATTGTTACTGTATGGCTTTGCTTGCGGGTATTCGGTAGAGCCCAGCTCCCTTGCCCATGTGGTTTGTTTTGCTTGATAGCATGACTTTATTTCTTCTGTATGATTGCAGTTTACTGTATTTTGCTTGATAGCATGTTTTATTTTAGTATGATTAATGTTATTCATTCTGGCTTGAGGTTGAGATGAGCTTGTGGAGGCTGATGCCCCACACACATTTCCTCCCTCACTTGCATTGCATGCATTTTACTGTATATCTGTTTACGGTTTAAGCTGATGCTTTACCTGTTTCTGTGTATCATTGACATGATCCCTTAGGACTCTCATTTCCTTTGATAAGGAAGTGATGATAGAACTTTAGGTTGAAACCTATGCATGATAACTTCTAGGAGTTCCCTGTTTCAAACTTCAACCATAGGATGAATCCTTGGCATGATAACAGTAAGACTTGATAGTCTCCCCGTAGTTGAGCCTATTCTCTTCTCATCTCAAAACAGCTTAAAATACAGTAATCATGAATGATTTCTTTCGTATGTTACGAGCCTTAAGCTATCTGAGAAAGGATTGTGGGAGAGTTTCTTTTCCACAGTCTGGATGTTTAGTATGGCACCCCTTGGGTGACATGCGACGCATTCACTCTCAGGTCATAGTCTCTAGTGCGATTGAGATTGCAAACACAATAAAAAACACTTCTTCCGTAAAAGACAGAAAATAACGCGTAGTGTCTCGAACTACGTAAGCTCTGATCTCTCATACCTGTTGAGAGTACGTAGGCACAATACTGATGTATTGGCGAGCCACCTTCCCCATAACCCGTCGTAGGTCGAACTACGTTGACTCTGATTTCTCATTCTCTGATGAGAATACGTAGGCATAAAGTGCGACGCTTTGCCGGGTCATTTTCTTTTCTTTTTAAACCGGCCTTGATAGCTAGATAGATAAAACCAACCCGTCCAGTAAACACAACAAGCGTGGATCCCGTCGAGTACGACGGACGTGAGGGGTGCTAATACCTTCCCCTTGCGTAACCGACTCCCGAACCCAGACCATGGTTGCGACGACCTTGTCTTACCCTTTTTTCGTCAGGTTTTTCCAATCGTTTCCTTTCCCGTTCTGAGGGATAAATAACGAAAGGTGGCGACTCTTCTGTTGCACCGGCACCTTATTTTCGCGAAAGCGACAGCTGGCGACTCTGCTGGGGATCAAACACAAACAAACAAACAGACAGCTGGCGACTCTGCTGGAATATGCTACACCTATAACAACACAAACAAACAGACAAGATACCCTTCTCAAAGGGACCTATCAAGGTTATCATCTTGTGAAAATGTTCAAGTAATTCATTGTTTCAACAATCAGTGGACTAGGCCAGTAAGTTTATGTATGCGCATTTTATCAAAAATATCGGCGTTCTTTTTGCAAACAAAACAGATAAATGCTAAACAGGCAAACATAATTGCTGAATAGTATATATTTTATTGATAACGAACCCCTGAATGGGTAAAAATGTTTTACAACAGATGCAAGCTCCTGGAATGAGGAAGCCGCGCAAAAATAAAACATAAATATACATCAGTATATACAAATGTCGGCAACGGGGCGTAGACGAACACCATGAGTTGATCCCCCTATGACCCACTCGACTTCGATATTTCTCCGACGCTTCAGCTTCGGAAGAGATTGATTCAGATGAACGGCCCTCAGGTCTTCTAAACCAGTAAACAAAGAAAGTCCACACGCAGAGCGCAGTCATTTGCTTTTTCAAATCCCTAACTTTTGCGTGAACCGCCCTTTGCGGGTTTTCAGTTCACCGGGATACCCTTTTTTGCCAAAGTCGCCCATCCGGGTTTTCGACTTTACGGGTGTACATTTTTTTCATTATATCTCTAATTTTTGCCCGAACCTTTTTCCTTTTTTATGGTTCGCCGGGATGCCCCATTTTTGCCTGGACTTTCTTTTTACTGTCCAGCGGGTCGCTTTCAAGCAAAGTATTTTTTAATTGCGTCCGCGTTCACCGCGGATGCAAAATCTTCACCATCCATCGTGGATAACAACAAAGCTCCTCCTGAGAAGACCTTGCTGACGACGTACGGACCTTTTTAATTGGGAGTCCACTTGCCCCGGTGATCGGAGTGTGGAGGAAGAATCTTCTTCAGGACGAGATCACCCGTTTGAAAGCTTCTAGGACGCACCTTCTTATCATAAGCTTTCTTCATTCGGCTCTGGTATAAACGACCATGTGCAATCGATGCTAACCTCTTCTCGTCCATCAGGCTGAGTTGGTTCGGTCGGTTCGTAATCCATTCTGCCTCGTCGAGTTTCACATCAACCAAAACTCGTAAAGAAGGGATCTCCACTTCTAACGGTAGGACAACTTCCATACCGTACACCAAGGAGAAAGGAGTTGCCCCGGTCGACGTACGTACCGTCGCACGATAACCGTGGAGTGCAAATGGCAACATCTCGTGCCAATCTTTGTAGGTCACAACCATCTTCTGAACAATCTTCTTGATGTTCTTATTGGCCGCTTCAACGACGCCATTCATCTTCGGCCGGTAAGGAGATGAGTTGTGGTGTTCAATCTTGAAACTCTGGCATAGCTCCTTCATCATCTTGTTATTCAGATTCGAACCATTATCAGTAATGATCCGCTCGGGAATTCCGTAACGACAGATGATGTCCCTCTTTATGATTTTATCCACCACCTGCTTGGTCACATTAGCATACGAGGCTGCCTCCACCCACTTGGTGAAGTAGTCGATAGCTACTAGAATGAAGCGATGACCGTTAGATGCAGTGGGCTCGATCTTGCCTATCATGTCGATGCCCCACATGGAGAACGGCCACGGGGAGGACATGACATTCAACGGGCACGGTGGTACATGAACTTTATCAGCATAAATCTGGCATTTATGACATCTCTTCGCGAATTTAAAGCAATCCGACTCCATCGTCAGCCAGTAGTATCCCGCTCTCAGGATCTTTCTTGTCATAGCATGCCCGTCGGCGTGCGTACCGAATGTGCCTTCATGGACTTCTTCCATGAGCATACCTGCTTCTTTCTCATCTACACATCTGAGTAACACGAGATCGTGATTTCTCTTATACAGAACTCCATCAGGATTGAGATAAAAATTTCCATAAAGCCTCCTCAGAGTCTTCTTATCCTGGGTTGATGCACCCGCAGGATATTCCTTAGTCATAAGGAAGGTCTGGATGTCGTGGAACCATGGCTTGCCGTCGGCGGCTTCCTCGATCGCAAAGACAAATGCAGGTCTATCAAGACGAGAAAGGACAATTCTTGGAGCCTCATTCCAAAAATTGACTTTATACATTGAAGCCAACGTGGCTAAGGCATCAGCCATCTGATTTTCTGCTATGGGCACATGATGGAGTTCCACTCGATCAAAGAACGGAAGTAGCCTTCTGGCATAATTCATGTACGGCACCAAATTCGATTGACGAGTCTCCCCCTCCCCTTTAATTTGGTTGATCACAAGCACCGAGTCACCATATACGTCTAGGTTCTTGATTCTCAAATCAATTGCCTCTTCTAGACCCATGATGCATGCTTCGTACTCCGCTTCATTATTGGTGACCGGAAACGTCAGTCTCGCAGTGAACGGGATATGGGATCCGTGGGGAGTCGTGATGATCGCCCCGATACCACTTCCGTAAGAATTAACCGCCCCATCGAATATCAATTTCCACTAGGATTTCCTATCTGGCCCCTCGTCGGGCAACGGTTCATCGCAATCCTTCGCTTTGAGAAACATGATATCCTCATCAGGGAATTCAAATTTCATCGGCTGGTAATCCTCGATCGGCTGTTCGGCAAGGTAATCAGACAATAAGTTGCCCTTAATGGCCTTCTGGGAAACGTACTGAATGTCATATTCCGTCAACACCATTTGCCATCTGGCAATCCTGCCCGAAAGAGCTTGCTTCTCGAAGACGTACTTGATCGGATCCATCTTCGAAATTAGCATGGTGGTGTGATTGAGCATGTACAGTCGTAAGCGTTTGGCAGCCCAGGCTAGTGCACAACACGTCTTCTCCAGCATCGAGTAACGAGATTCACAGTCAGTGAACTTCTTACTCAAGTAGTAACTGGCATGCTCCTTTCTACCCGTCTCGTCGTGCTGACCGAGAACACACCCCATACTATTCTCAAGAACTGTCAAGTACATGATTAAAGGCCGTCCAGCCACTGGGGGTATCAAGATGGGAGGTTCCTGCAGATACTGCTTTATCTTATCGAATGCCTTCTGGCAATCCTCATTCCAGGTAATCGCCTGATCTTTCTTTAAAAGCTTGAACATCGGTTCACACGTTGTCGTGAGCTGAGAGATACACCTTGCAATGTAGTTTATTCGGCCCAGGAAACCGCGAACTTCTTTTTCTGTTTTTGGCACTGGCATTTCTTGTATGGCTTTTATCTTCGCAGGATCAACCTCGACGCCTCTTTCGCTCACGATAAACCCCAGTAACTTTCCGGACCGTACACCGAAAGTACATTTGTTAGGATTCAGCCTCAACCTGAACTTCCTAAGCCTCTCAAAAAGCTTCAGCAAATTGACCAGATGTCCCTCCTCCGTCTGGGACTTCGCAATCATGTCATCAACATAGACTTCAATCTCATGAAGAATCATGTCATGAAACAAAGTTACCATTGCTCGTTGGTAAGTGGCCCCTGCGTTCTTCAGACCGAAAGGCATTACCTTGTAGCAAAATGTTCCCCAAGGAGTGATAAACGTCGTTTTCTCCATGTCCTCCGGTGCCATCTTGATCTGGTTGTACCCAGAGAAGCCATCCATGAACGAAAACACGGAGAACTGGGCTGTGTTGTCGATCAACACATCGATATGAGGCAGCGGGAAATCGTCTTTAGGGCTCGCCCTATTCAAATCCCGATAATCGACGCACATTCGTACCTTACCGTCCTTCTTCGGTACAGGCACTATGTTGGCGACCCACGGAGGGTAAGTAGTGACCGCTAAGAAGCCAACATCAAGTTGTTTCTGCACTTCTTCTTTGATCTTAACGGCCATATCTGGTCTCGTCCTCCTAAGCTTCTGCTTAACGGGAGGACAGTCTTCTCGCAGCGGCAAGTGGTGGACCACGATGTCCGTGTCAAGTCCGGGCATATCCTCGTATGACCAAGCAAAGACGTCACTATACTCTCTCAGCATTTCGACCAATCTCTGCTTGACATCACTCTGCAGCGCAGCCCCTATCCTGACGTTTCTGACGAGTTCTTCAGAACCCAGATTCACGATCTCTATTTCCTCTTCATGAGGCAGAATAACTTTCTCCTCTTGTTTCAACAAGCGGGTCAACTCTTCAGGAAGGTCTTCGTCTTCATCAATCTCTTCTTCGGCTTGATAGATCGGGCAATCGAAGTCGAAGTGAGCCGTAGAAGGTCCAGAGTCGATGTCATCTGTTATGTGGATTCTGCAACAACAAGGGTTAAGTTTAAAACAAAGATGTGCAGGTTAGCACAAACCCCATTGCCATTTTACTGTTTTTCAAAACAAATGTAAAACAGGAATAACAGAGATCACAATATTTGAATACGAAGAAAACGCCTTTGATTTATTAACAAAATGCATGTACATAATCCAACAAGGCCCTGACAATAAAACCACTATGCCCCGGGTAGGACATAGGGTTGTACAATGATTGGAAAAAGTAAATCATTACTCTTCGCTTGTCATCTGGATGATATCCTTGACAGACCAATTGTTGAGGCCCTCGCCTGGCTTGCTTGGCTGGATCCAAGAGTCGAGGTCACAGTTGCTATCTCCGCTGTCTCCAGACACCGCGTTGATGCTTTCGAAAATCATTCCGCCACTGGTAAACTGGATCGGCCCTTTACCTCGAGACGCACTGCTAGAAGAAGAAGAAGCTTCAGATCCAGGAGAATACCCCAACCCAAACTTGTCTTGCTTGTTAGGTATCTCCAAAATTCGCCCCCAGCCTGGGGTAGATCCGGCTTGGACAACGGCCCGAGCTTCCTTGAACGAGGAGAGAGTCATCTCTGGCTTTTCAGTGACTACAGGAGCTACGCCCTTCACTTTGACGGCTTCGAACACTTGGCACAGAGTCTCATGGATTTTGCCATCCATCTCCACATACTTGAAGGACGACAAATGGCTCACCATTATGTCTTCCTCGCCCCAAACGGTTACGATGCTACCTCCGACGGCGTACTTGAGCTTCTGGTGCAACGTGGAGGTCACGGCACCTGCGGAATGGATCCATGGTCGGCCCAAGAGATTGATGTAGGCAGGCATGATGTCCATAATGTAAAAGACCGCGTCGAACGTTTCTGACCCGACTTGGATTGGCAGGGTCACCTCCCCAAAAACATGGCGTTTAGTTCCGTCGAACGCCTTCACAACCAGATCACTGGGTGTGCAAATCAATCCACGAGTATCCAACAAGTTGATTTACCGATATTTCCTGCGGTACATATGCGGCGTTCAACACCTTCAGCAGCGCGTTGCGGTGTGCTTCAGAACACAGCAACAAGTTCAGAATGGAAATCTTCGAGGACGTCTGGTGGAGATGATCTACAATCTTGTAGTCACTCTTTTTAATCAACCGCATAAACTCCTCGGCATCTTTAACAAGCAAGTCTTTTTCTACCCCACACGGGACCTCTTCAACGACTTTACCTTTACCCTTATCGGCCGCATCAGCTCTGACCGCTTTATCCGCCACGACCTCTGGTGGTGCAAACGCTCTTCCGCTGCGAGTAATGCCACTGATTCCTGCAAGGTTCTCCACAGTCGACCCAAATGGTTCCAACTCCAACTTCTGGCCGTTGCAGTAGACTTCAGCCCCATAATGCCACGGAACGACGTTAGTGCTCTCGAAGGGTATCGGCCCAGCTTTGGTGATGGTAATTGTGGGCGGTCTGGGCGCAGAAATGGTTATCGGCCGGCGAGGGATGGTGATGGTGGCAACTTCATCGGCCTGCTTCAGCACTACCTCTCCTGATCCACTTTCAGCCCTCCGGCTAAACTGCAGAATCCCTTCAGTCATCAGACTTTGAATTCCTTCTACCAACTGCTCACATCCATCGAAACGTGTGGCACAGTCCATACATAGCTCTCCGCAACCTGGAAAGAACCCTCTTTTCAGCAACTTAGCTTTAACGAAGCTAAGCGGCGTCTTCAGATCTCTGACGTCAGTCAACAAATCCGAACTCTCGTCCTCGATAATGGCATTTACTCCGCCTCCCCTATGATTCGGCATAGGACTCTTCGTGACATTGGGCACATTATCGGAGAAGTTGATGATCTTGGCATCCACCATGTCCTGCACCTTATGCTTGAAGGCTTTGCAGTTCTCGATTGTGTGGCCTGGTGCCCCTGAGTGGAATTCACAAGTGGCATTCGTGTCGTACCCTGGCGGAGGTGCCCCTGTCAAGGGAGCCATCGTCCTCTTCTGGATCAACTGTAGCTGAAGCAAAGTCTGCAAGAGTTGCGCGTACGTCATGGGCGGTGTCTCGAAGTGACGGTTCGCCAAAGGTGCCCGATTCTGATACTTCCTGTATCCCTGTTGATTCGGTTGCTGTTGCTGCTACTGCTGCTGCGGAGTTGCCGGGATATTTATACTGGCCACCTGCTGGTGAGGGCCTTTACCCTTCCTTCGAGCGTTGGTCACAACGCTCGCTTCTCCTTCCCGTCTTTTGCCAGCATAAGGATTTTTTCCGCCTCCCCCAGCTGAGGATGACTCACCTTGAATCTTCCCGATTTTGATCCCATTTTCGACGTGCTCACCCGTGATAATGAGATCCGAGAAGGTGCCAGACATGCCGCTGACCAACTTCTCTTAGTAAACCCCTGGGAGGGTGGCTACGAACATCTGCACGAGCTCACGTTCAACCATCGGCGGCTGAACCCTGGCTGCCAACTCACGCCACCGCTGGGCGTATTCCTTAAACCCTTCATTGTTCCTCTGTGACAGATTCTGCAGCTGAACTCGGTTCAGGGCCAAGTCGCTATTGTATTGGTAGTGGTGCACAAATGCTTCAGCAAGATCCTTCCATGTGGGCACACTAGTAGGCTCCAGACTCATGTACCATTCGAGGGATGGCCCGGAAAGACTGTCTTGGAAGAAGTGCATCAGCAACTTCTCGTCTTCGGAATGAGCAGACATCTTCCTGTAGTACGACCTCAGGTGGACACGAGGGAAAGTGGTGCCCTTATACTTTTCAAAGTCAGGTACCTTGAACTTGGGAGACACCTTGAAATCAGCAATTAATCCCAGCTTGGACATATCAACGCCCAAAGTATTCTGATTCTCGATATCTCTCATTTTATCTTCAAGTGCCTTGAATCTAAGTCGTGCTTCAGCATTCAGCTCCCCTTCAGCACCTCTCTGAGAGAACACATCATCCTGACGATCCTCTAACCATGGCTGAGGCACAAATAGATTCCCGACGCCTGCATTGCCGTTGCCCGGCCCGACATTGACATTAGCTCCCAGACTCCCATTACCGACGCCCGTCGTATTGAGTCCTATGTTGGCCATTACATTGCCATTAGCATTGCCGTTGCCCCCGGTCACGGGGACACCATTCCTTGGAGTTTCAACTGGTGGAGGAGTAGGCACAGTCCCACCATGGAGTACGCCGCTGCTATCAACCCTGGAAATCAAAGGCTGAACCAAAGTTCTGAGCTGATCCTGGCCATTGGCGACCGCTTGCATGAGCTCCATGAAGCGATCCATCCTTTCGCGGAGTTCCTGAACATCAGTTTGCACTTGCTCCATGATTCTGGTCTGATTAGCTCTAGTCGGATAGCGGTGAATAGGTCTCTGATCAATCCTGGAACCACCGGAAACAACCTGAAACAACATGAAAAAACCTGAAAAACCAAAAGGGTTAGGAAAAACAACAAAATGCTCGTTATGCAAATGCTTCATGCAGATGCAAACGTGTGTCTGTGCGTTAGGGGGATCTCCCCCGATCCTAGTGCCTGAGTGCCAGTGCTGATAATAAGGAGAAGTCCGAGTCCAATCATGGAAATAACAATCTCATATATAAAGAAAGCCCATCAAGGCAGTACATAGCATCAACGAGTACAAGATGAATCAATAGTGTGACCTCAACCAACAAGCCTGGTGATGGTCAGCATTCAACAATGATCAAAACAAAAGGAATACAAATAGTCAAGTACGGCCACGGGCGCGATACTCTTCCAACAACTCCTTCGTTTCTGGATGCTCTGGCAGAGTGAGTAACCCCTCGACGAGTAACTCCCTTTGCACAATGGTGTACTGAAGTCCTTCAACCGAACCTTCCCATGCTCCTTCGCCGAAGAAATCTTCTAACTTCCGCTTCTTGGACTCAAACGTCAGTTTGCGCTCCTTCAGGTTAGCGAGAGCTTTGTTGAGCTGGCCTTCAGCGGCGTATCTACGAGCGGTTTCTTCATCAAACCTCTTCTCACTATCCTTCACCTGGGCCTCCAGCTTGGAGATCTGTAGCATCAGTTTATCCTCCCGCTCTTTCCTGGTGGCCAGGGAAGCCTTCCAGTGCTGGTTGAACTTGGATATCCTCCGATATGCTTCGTCCAAGTGCTGCTTCTTCGTAGCCAGTACGTCGTTGATAGCTTTGAAGTCCTGACCCATGCGCTCACGCTCGGCTATCTGCTTAGTCAGGTCTGTCCCCAGCCGGTTCACCAGCTCTGTTTTCCTTTTGAAGGAATGAACGGCTTCGTTCCTCTCGCTTCGGAGCTGAGCCAATTCTTTCTCCAGTTCCTCATTTGCCCGCTTCAATTCATCTCGCTCAGCTAACACCTGATTATGCTCCTGAATGGGCACAGTAGTAGGCTCTTCAATCATTGGAGGGCTTTCTGGCTTGGCACGAGAGAATGGCATCCCTATAGCATCTTCCCTGGCTCTGATCCAAGTCACGTACGGAGGGTAGGCTTGATTGTTGCTTCTTCCCAGCAACGGTTTTCCTCGCTTACTGATACCATTCCACGCGCGCTGAAGCTTGGATAACAGATCCCCTTCCAGAAGACCAGTGAGGTACAGAGATTCCTGTACCTCTTCCTCCTTCGACGGAGCTCTCAAAGCATACGCGAATTGTCGGACCAACAACGATGGATTGTAGTTTATACAGCCTTTCCTGCATATCAAAGGCATGTTTGGAAACCCGCTGCAGCTGAAGATCACCTCAGTACCCAACCTATCTCTGTCAAACCAGTCAATATCCTCTGCAGATAAACTCATCAGACGCTCGGACCACTCAACTGTGGCTGCAGACGAGACAAAAGGACCCCTCTTGGGCAAATGACTATCAAGCCATTTATAAAGCAAGGGTACACAGCATGAGACATTCTTGCCCCTCCTGTTCTCGTTTTTGTAGTGGACGGAATGGTAGACATCTCCTATCAAGGTAGGGACTGGATTCCCTGAAGCAAAGATATGAAACGCATCGAAGTCTACAAAATCGGGCATGTTGGGGAACAAAATGATGCCATATATGCACAGAGCAAGGATGACATTGAACGCGACCCAACATCCGTCTTTGGCGCACTGCTGAGCTTTTCCCACTAGAAACTGCAAGGAGAACCCAGGAACCTTGTTCCAACTAGACAACACCAACTCGGAGGCATCCAGATGAAGTGAAGGAGCTAAACCAGCCAGATCAGGCTCAGCATCCATGTGAACAAAAGGCATCTGCCTCTTGATAGGCACACCTAGCAAATCAGCATACTCTTCCAGCGTGGGTGCGAGAACAAAATCCTGGAAAGTGAAACATCTCAACGGAGGGTCGTAGAACTGCAGCAGAGCGTGCAACCCATTCACCTCGAACGCAGAAGGTTTATGAACCAAACTGAGCAACCTGTCGTAAGATTTTCTGAACTCATCCCTCACAGAATCATCTGCTAAAGCTATCAAACCAGTTAACTTAACCACATCAGGGGCAGGGAACTTGTAAGCCACGGTCTTCCTCATAGAACCCATAACAATACAATAGGAGGCAAGAAATCCTGGATCGGGGAAAACGGTACCTGCAACACAGACACACGTTAATGAAATGGAAATGCGTATGCAACAATAATGTAAAATGCAATCATGCAGCAGGAGATCAAGGCAACTGTGCTGTGGAGATTATGTATCAACAAAACCATAACGCTGCTCTATCAAGAACAACCACTAATAAGAAGAGAACCCCGGTATCGGACCACAAATCTACTCTGTCAAGAACAACCATCTGATAGGGCCATATACACAAGATCATAATTCTGCTCTGTCAAGAACAAACGTCTGATAATAAGGACCTCTAATACAGGACCAAGAAAACTGCTCTGTCAAGAACACACATACATCTACTGATGAGATCTTCAAACCCCAATCATAAATCTGCTCTGTCAAGAACAAACATACATCTGCTGATGAGATCTTCAGACCCTAATCATAAATCTGCTCTGTCAAGAACAAACATACATCTGCTGATGAGATCTTCAGACCCCAATCATAAATCTGCTCTGTCAAGAACAAACATACATCTGCTGATGAGATCTTCAGACCCCAATCATAAATATGCTCTGTCAAGAACAAACATCTGCTGACCGAAACTCTGCTCTATCAAGAACAAACATCTGGTAATAAAACTCTGCTCTATCAAGAGCAGACACTTGATAATGAGATCCTCAGACCCCAGTCATAAACCTGCTCTGTCAAGAACAAGTGCACATCTGATGATAAGATCCTCTTATCAGAACCTGCTCTATCAAGAACAGATACACATCTGATGATAAGATCCTCTGATCCCAATCAAAAACCTGTTATGTCAAGAACAATCATATATCTGATGATGAGAAACTCCGGTACCAACAAAACTGATTCACTGTCAAGAAAACCAGTTGGTCTGAAGGTCAAAGTTTCCTGCAATGAACCCAACCCTGCTCACAAGTATGGACCTAAACGGACTCAAGTTCGGCATCCTATGCGTTCATCAGCGTCACAGACATTCAAGAGGGGTGATACGATACCCAGAAGGTGTGGCATCACCAGCTCATGAAGCGGCCTCACTCGGCTGAATCACAAATGATCGGTCCCCAGAGTCGACAATCCTCCAAACCAGCAACCGTCTCAACCCAAAGGGTTGAAAGAGAAGCCAACCGGGAGAACCTCGTCTGAGCGTGGATTTCATGAGACACTAGTGCCTGCAAAGCAAGCATGCGCCCACTAATTTCCACAACTAATGCTATGTTCACTCAAGCCTGGGTCTGGCTTCTCACTCATCAGAATGCCCATTCCCACAACAGCACAGATAATCATATCATACTGAACATAAAATACGGGAAATAAAATGCGATAAATAAACACAACCCTGCAAGTAATCATACAAGCGCTAGGATTGACTCTCGCAGGGGAACCGGAGAATCAGAGATTCTGGGTTCGATCCCCAGCAGAGTCGCCAACTGTCGCTTTCGCGAAAATAAGGTGCCGGCACAACAGAAGAGTCGCCACCTTTCGTTATTTATCCCTCAGAACGGGAAAGGAAACGATCGGAAAAACCTGACGAAAAAATGGTAAGACAAGGTCTTCGCAACCATTGTCTGGGTTCGGGAGTCGGTTACGCAAGGGAAAGGTATTAGCACCCCTCACGTCTGTCGTACTCGACGGGATCCACGTTTGTTGTGTTTACTGGACGGGTTGGTTTTATCTATCTAGCTATCAAGGCCGGTTTAAAAAGAAAAGAAAATGACTCGGCAAAGCGTCGCACTTTATGCCTACGTATTCTCATCAGAGAATGAGAAATCAGAGTCAACGTAGTTCGACCTACGACGGGTTATGGGGAAGGTGGCTCGCCAATACATCAGTATTGTGCCTACGTACTCTCAACAGGTATGAGAGATCAGAGCTTACGTAGTTCGAGACACTACGCGTTATTTTCTGTCTTTTACGGAAGAAGTGTTTTTTATTGTGTTTGCAATCTCAATCGCACTAGAGACTATGACCTGAGAGTGAATGCGTCGCATGTCACCCAATGGGTGCCATACTAAACATCCAGACTGTGGAAAAGAAACTCTTCGACAATCCTTTCTCAGATAGCTTAAGGCTCGTAACATACGAAAGAAATCATTCATGATTACTGTATTTTAAGCTGTTTTGAGATGAGAAGAGAACAGGCTCAACTACGGGGAGACTATCAAGTCTTACTGTTATCATGCCAAGGATTCATCCTATGGTTGAAGTTTGAAACAGGGAACTCCTAGAAGTTATCATGCATAGGTTTCAACATAAAGTTCTATCATCACTTCCTTATCAAAGGAAATGAGAGTCCTAAGGGATCATGTCAATGATACACAGAAACAGGTAAAGCATCAGCTTAAACCGTAAACAGATATACAGTAAAATGCATGCAATGCAAGTGAGGGAGGAAATGTGTGTGGGGCATCAGCCTCCACAAGCTCATCTCAACCTCAAGCCAGAATGAATAACAGTAATCATACTGAAATAAAACATGCTATCAAGCAAAATACAGTAAACTGCAATCATACAGAAGAAATAAAGTCATGCTATCAAGCAAAACAAACCACATGGGCAAGGGAGCTGGGCTCTATCGAATACCCGCAAGCAAAGCCATACAGTAACAATACAAGCAGAGGGAGCAACTCAACCTCTAGTGCAATCATGCTCCTAGATTATACCTAGTCTAGATATGAACTTATTCTAATGCATCAAGCAAGTCAAACAAGGCACATCAATACAGAAGAGGAAAAGACAAGAAAGCAGATCAACTCCTCTCTCAACTCCAAGCTTCAGCTCTTCTAACAGCAACTCAGTCCTCAGACTTCCATCACTATTAACAAATATCAATTTGCTTCTCGAGGTTTCAACCCTTCCACATAAGTTTCAACTTATCTTCTCTTCTCCAAGCTTCAGCTCCTTAATCAGCTCCACCTTCAGGCCTCACTCTTAACCACAAGTATCAACTTGATTCCTTCAGGATCTCCACTTCAAAGTAAGTGTCAACTTAATCTTCAAGCTCTCAAGTTCTCTTTGCCTTACCAGTCTCAACTTGGTCTTCTCCTCCTGCAAGCTTCAGCTTCTCAGAGTACTCTTTAATCACTTAGAAGTATCAACTTCATCCTTCAATTTTTAAGCCTCAGCTCTTCATTCAGTCTTTACTGGATCTTCAGTGGGTCTTCAAGTATCAACTTGATCTTCATGCTCTTCAAGCTTCAGCTAAAATGGCAATGCTCAAGGAATCATCCTCTTCCACATTCTTCAATGAAGTCTTCATCTTCAACCTCAACATCTCTCAAGATACTCAAACCAGAGGAAATCACTTAACTGGATAAGCTGGGGTGTTAAACTGCTTATTGACCACCAAAGGTGACCTATAAGGTATTAACATCAGGAGAATGGTTCCCTCAAAAGTTCTACTTCCTAGGTACCATCACTTATCCCTCCTAAGGAGAGAGGTGAATACCATGGAAGACTTTGAATCATGGGGAGGAATGGAGGTGAAAGATACCATCCATGTTTAAGAAAGAAATCAACTAGGTCTAAGCTCTTCCTAATTCCTAACCCTAAAACAACAGCAAAACAAACAAGATTCTCAAGCTCTCAAGCTCCTCAATCAATCCTCAAGTCTTCTACTATGCTCCTCCATGCTCCTCAAAGCAAGACCAAGCCCACCAAGCCCACAAAGCAAAGCAAAACAAAATACAAGCCCACAAGGGCAACACAAACAACAAGCAACTACAAAAATCAATTAAAAATAGTATACTACTATATTAAAACCTAATATAATTTCTAGGGGATCCTACATGACTACCCTTAATACCCTATATGTCCCAATAGCTATCTTGACCTAGAAACCCAAAATTCTAGTGTTATTGTGCAAACAACATAAGCGCTGGGCCCAATTACTTAATCAGAAAATCAATTGAAAATCATAAAGAAAAAGAAAAAGAAGCGGTGCAGTTAGCAAGGAAAATCAGTACAAAATCCAAGTGGGCCATGAATGGGGGTGGGGATATCAATTGAGCCCAATCTCCCTTTTAATGAAACGACGCGTTTTGGGTTGTCTTCAGAATTTCCCTCTTCAAGCGAAATTGAATCTCAGCCACACGATCCAAGTCCCAGTCAATGAGTCTTGCCTCATCCAATGGCCATGGCATTGTCTTCTTCCTCTAGCCAAGGTTTGAACTGAAGAATCCATGGAAACAGCTTCATAGCTCAAGCTTACCCTAACTCGTACCACCTCAATTCTCCATGAAAAACTAAAATTCCAAACCCTAATCTGTCCAGAATTTCACCCTGAATCTAACCATGGCATCAAAATCCATTGAATCACCCTAAATTTCCAAACCCGATCCAAGATCAAAAATAAGCTCAGACATCAACTTCAACAATTCTTGAAACTAATTATCTCAGAATGATCACCACCTCACACTGGTTAAATCTTGATATTAAACTCATGCTATAGCTCACTATATCTCATGTTCTTGGTCAAAACAAAAATGGTGTCACCAACTGAAACCTCACCAATTGATCTCAAACTTCCCAGAATCCATCACCTAATTGTCTCTAACCGTTCTATCCTAACAATTCTCCCTAATCATGCATAAATCATGGTGTAGAAGAAAAGTTACTAACCTGTCAAGTCTTGATTAACAGATAGGGTAAACCTTCACTTCAAGCTCTCCAACTCTTCAGAATCGATCCTTGAATGATGATAAAGCTTCTGTTTGCAAAAGATTGAACCAAGAAAGCTTGAATCTCCAAACTCGATGGTGACTTGCAACCTTCAAAATCCAAGTGCTATCTCTTCAATTCTCCATGATTTTGCCTCCAATTTGGTCTGCACAGCTTCAGTATGATCAATGGAATGTGTTTGGATAGAAAGAAGAAATGGAAATGGATCAGAATATGGAATTTGATTTCAACTTGCAATGGAAGCAAGTGAAATGGCTATCTCTCTCTTCTCTCAAATCTCTTACCAACCTTGCATCTGAGCAAGTTCTAAATCATATATAGAATGGTTTAGACTCATCTAGAACCATCTGGAACCATCCAATGAGAAATTGGGATTCTCATGTCATGAGTTTATGGATTCATCTCATCTCATGCCTCACCTCATGCCAAGCCTTTTGCAGCAACTTGCCTTGACCTGAAATTCTCCTTAGATGAGATATATGACATGTTAAGACACTTTACTAGCTTGCACATTGCCTTTCCTTGAGTTTTGCATTTGTACCTTATTATGCAAGCAAGCATTTTCCAAAGCAACCCCATGATCTAGGCCTCAATTCAAAAAAGTGGTTGAACCATTGTTTTTAGAATGCTTTTTAGAGTCAAAATGACCTATTATATGCCATGGTTTGGATGTGTAACTTGGAAATTTCAATTTCCAACTTGGACTTATTTAACTTATGCCTCCATTTTAGGTCATTTTTATCACTTTTTGCTACAAGCCTTTTCAACATCTCATGACCTCCCTACTAGCCTTAAAACATCATTTTAAGCAAGTTTGATGTTGAATATTTTTCCATTTGAAGCTTGGAAATAGGAGTTATGACCTTATGCTTGAAATGACCTATAATATCCAAATGACCAAAATGCCCTTGACTTGTCAAAGCCATAACTTAAGTCCTACAAATCCTATCAAGGACTTATAGTACTCTCTAGAAAGCCAAGAAGATGAGGAACAACATTCATGTTGACCAAAAGTTCATAGGACTCATCCTTCTTGGGCAAAAGTTGGATGCAAGTTGGGTGTCTTTCAAGGCCCCAGATTCACATACCTCAGATGACCTGTAACTTGTCAAAGTCATAACTTGAGCTCTACAAATCCTATCAAGGACTTCTAGTACTCAAATTAAATCTAAGAACAAGCTCTACAACATTCATGTTGGGGGTAAGATGAGATGACAATCACATCTTGAGCTAAACTGACTTGAAGATAGGGATCAAACTAGGGGATTTTACACTGTCAAGCCTTAGAAACCCTAGCTTGAAACTTCTCAAACTCCTCAATCATGATGAGTTGGTCTAGGAATCATCCTTATATCATCTTAATGCATCAATAAATGATCACACGGCTTCTTGTATTAGGTCTCAACCCTCTCCACATCATCAGTTGACCTAGGGTTGACCCAGTCAAACCCTAATTACACCACTCATGGCTGAGTCTTCCTTAATCTTGTACAGTGACCTCTCTAGGCCTCATGATGGCTTTCAAGACATCTCATAGGCTCTCTCAAAGCTTCAAGTCCATCCTCATAGCTTCAGAATCATCTGAGGAGCTCCCACAACTCTCAAGTTATGAGGCACACAACCTTGGTTTCAACCAATCTCTCTGAGGGTCTCTTAACTTCTCTGACAAAGATACCAACCTTTGAACATTTGAATAACCTTCTTGGCTAGCTTCACAGTCTTGTATAGCTCTTGATTGGTAATCATACCTCTTGATCTATTGCACACATATCAATGAGAAGCAGATGATAATGCTAGTGAACACAAGCTAGGTAAAGAAATGTTGGTCAAATTTTGGGGTGCAACAGTGACTCATCCTTGTGTTTTAAGAACTTTACCCTTGTCCATCTACTATAGTCATCAACAATATCTAATCCATACTTCTTGCCTCTGATGGATGCAATTTTCACTGGTCCAAACAGATCAATATGAAGTAATTCTAGTGGTCTGGAAGTAGAAACAACATTTTTTGATTTAAAAGAGGATTTTGAAAACTTCCCTTTTTGACATGCTTCACAAAGAGCATCTGAGGTGAACTTCAGATTAGGAAGTCCTCTGACAAGATTAAGTTTATTAATCTGAGATATACGTCTCATATTAATATGCCCCAATCTTCTGTGCCAGACCCATTGCTCCTCATTAACAGACAAGAGACATTTAACATTTTGTACCTTAAGTTCTGAAAGGTTTATTTTATAGATGTTGTTCTTCCTCTTTCCACTAAATATAATTGAGCCATCCTTTTGACTAATAGCTTTACAACATTTTTGATTAAAGGTTATATCATAACCATTGTCACTTAATTGACTTATGGACAATAGATTATGCTTTAATCCTTCTACAAGTAAAACATTAGTAATAGAGGGAAGTTTACCATTTCCAATAGTGCCAGATCCAATGATCTTGCCCTTCTGATTCCCTCCAAATTTCACATCACCTCCAGATCTAAGCTCCAGACTTTGGAACATAGACCTTTCTCCTGTCATGTGTCGCGAGCATCCAGAGTCCAGGTACCATGATTGGCGTCCTGACCTTGCTGCTAAGAACATCTGCAACAAGAATTATTTTACTTTTAGGTACCCAGATCTTCTTGGGTCCTTTTGGGTTAGTTGTTTTGAAGGTTTGTCTAAACTTCTGTTTTTCAACATAAGGTGTATTCTGACTAGCCTTAGATTTAAACACATGAATGTTCTTTTCAGAACGAGTGTGTTCAATATCATTCAAGTGACCAAATTTAAAGTGGGAATATAAAGGAGTTTTCTTGATGATAATTTTATCAACAGGTTTTGGATTCAAATCCTTTCCAGAGGAAGATTTATATCCAATTCCTTTTCTGTTATTTCTGCTAACTCCATAGATCATAGAAGCCATTTTGCTTCTGTCTATGCTTTTAGCAAGAAACTTCTGAAAGCTGTAATCATATTTTTCCAAAATATTTTTGCATTCAGACTCAGTTTCAGAATCAGAGTCTTGTTGAGCTAATTCAGAATCATTTTTCAATCTTAAGTTCTTTTCATTTAGCTCAGCTACTTCTGATTTGAGAATATTATTCTCAGATACAAGATTGCTTTGACGCTTCTTGTATTTGAGCTTAATATTATTATAGCTCTTCAGAACTTCTGATAACACTTTGATAAGTTCATCTTTAGTGAGTTTAGGCATTACCTCTTCAGCGTCAGAGTCAGATTCAGATCCTGAAGTTCCTTCCTCCTGATCTTCTATGTCTGCCATCAATGCTACATTGGCACATTCCTCTTCTGACTCAGATTCAGATTCAGATGTATCTGAATCATCCCAGGTGGCCATTAGAACCTTCTTCTTCTTATCAGATTTTCTTTTAGGCTTTTCTTTCAACAACTTTGGACATTCATTTTTGTAATGCCCAGGTTCTTTACATTCATAGCAGACAACCTCCTTTTTGCCAGATCTTCTGTGTCCAGAAGATTCTTTTCTTTGGTCAGGCTTCCTGAAGTTTCTGAACTTCTTTCCTTTATGCTTCCAGAGTTTGTTTATTCTTCTAGACAACATGGATAGTTCATCTTCATCTTCAGATGAGGATTCTTCAGAGCTTTCCTCTATTACCTGCAATGCTTTAGCATATTTATTAGATTTTAAAGCAATTGATTTACCTTTCTTTTGAGGTTCATCTTCCTCAAGTTAAATTTCACGACTCCTTAGTGAACTGATTAGTTCCTCCAAGGAGATCTTGTTTAGATCTTTAGCCATTTTCAGTGCAGTCACCATAGGTCTCCATCTGGTAGGTAAGCTTTTGATGATATTTTTCACATGATCAGCAGTAGAGTATCCTTTATCCAGAACCTTTAGTCCAGTTGTAAGTATTTGAAACCTGGAGAACATAGCTTCAACAGATTCAGCTTCTTCCATCTTGAAGGCTTCATACTTCTGGATTAGAGCCAGAGCCTTTGTTTCCTTGACTTGAGAGTTTCCCTCATGAGTCATCTTTAAGGACTCAAACATGTCAAATGCAGTTTCTCTATTTGTGATCTTTTCATACTCAGTGTGAGATATTGCATTTAACAATATTGTTCTAGCCTTGTGGTGATTTCTAAATTCCTTCTTTTGGGCTTCTGTCATAGATTTTCTATCTACTTTCTTGCCATTCCCATCAATGGGATGAACATATCCATCTATGACCAAATCCCATAAATCAGCATCATAACTAAGGAAAAAACTTTCAATCCTGTCTTTCCAATAATCAAATTTCTCCCCATCAAACATAGGGGGTTTAGTGCTGATTCTGTCCCTTTCTTCATATTTGTTGTTAATGTTAGACATTGAATTATCAGCCATAGTAACAACTAAATATATATCAAAGTTTTTCTCACTGGATCTTTTCTGTCACTGTGAAGTGGTAGCACACACAGAACCGGAGCTCTGATGCCAACTGAAGGTGAGAAAATACTTAGAAGGGGGGGGGGGGGGTTGAATAAGTATGAAGATAAAAACTTAGAAGTAAAAACTCAATTATTTTTATCCTGGTTCGTTGAACTCAACTACTCCAGTCCACCCTTCCTAGAGTGATTTGCATTTCTTAAACAAGGACTTAATCCACTATTTAATCAACTGATTACAATAGTAAGCACTAAGAACAACTGTTCAAAGTCTTCTCAAGAACTACTGATCCTAACTGGATCTTCTTAAGGTTTTCTTACAGTCAAATGTAATAACAAATACAAGTGTTAAAATGCTTCTAATAAAGCTTTATCACAACTGTGATTTTTCACTTAATATTAAGAACAAAGAAATTAATTCTAGAAAGAATATATGAGTTGTATGAGAGCTTTGATAATGAATTCTTTTCAAGTGATTCGTCAACTGAAGAAGATGAGTGGAGACTTGCTTTTATAGGCACAGTGATCCAAGAGTATTTCATGTTGAGAAGTGTGTACCAAAAGGTCTGAGCCTTTTTGTCTTCACATCAAGTGACCTTTCCTAGAAGAAGAAAGCATAGAGAAATCCTTTTTGTCTGTGTTCTTGTGTCTAGCATAAATAAGGAAAGAGTCGTTTGTACATTCCAATGGACATAATCTTTGAATTCTTCTTCAACAATTTTCAGCAAGAATCATCAGAGTCTAATTTGATCAGAGCCTTCTGATGTTGGTCAGAGTTTTGTTGAATCAGAGTCTCTGCAGCAAGTGTGCTTTTAGCGTGTATAAGTTCAGAGCAGAGTTTTGGGTCAGATCCTCAGTACTGGAAGCGTTAGTACTCTTAGAGTCTTCTGAAGTAACTATGCTTGAAAACTCTTCATACAGAATTCTTCATTGGTTCAGATGCTTCTGACTTGCTTCAGATTCTTCTGGAGCTTCTGCTTCAGATCCTTCTGGAGCTTCTGCTTCAGATCCTTTTGGTGACAACGCTCAGGATCTTCTGATGGCAGCGTTCAGAATCTTCTAAAGGGTGCATCTGACGCTTCAGAGCCTTGCATATTTCTTATGTTCAAATCTGATTTGCTTCTGGAGTGATATTTACTTTAATATCTGCAGCAAACATTCTTAAGCAAATTTTAGAGTATATAATTCTTAATTACAAAATTTCATAATAGTTATCATCAAAACATAGAGATATTATTAAGAACCAATCTGTGTTCTAACACACTTCATTTTCTTCGAACAATCCCAGAAACCCTCATTCAATCCGCCACCTTCGCCATTCAACTTCATCATCTTCCTCTTTCCGGCAAACCTCTTCCTTCATAAACTATGAGTCTCACCTTTCCTCCATTTTCAAACACAAAACTTCCTCCATCTCCCTCAACACATTCTGAACAACATAACAATACCACCATACACCATTGTTGAACCCGTCGAAACCCATTTCACTTTCTTCAACATCTATTTCCAAAACCACACTACCCATCTTCATGGAAACAACTTCAACCCAGAAAACTTCATTTCCACCATTAACAAACCCGTTTCACTCGGACCAACACCCATCCTCCGTGAACCTCTCAAATCTTCTTCAACCCCTATCCCCTTCTTCTCGTTTTAACCTATTTCCTTCTTCAAACAAACCCAACTACCAACTTCATCACCACCTTGAAGAACAAAACCCAGAAATTCCACCAAATCAAAACCTCCATCATCGCATCAACCATTAACGAACAAAACTTAGAACCATAAACTCAAACACTACCCATTTTACAAAACCCATTAACCCATTTCAATAGAAACCCATTTGACTCGTAAATCCAGACAGAAGCAGAAAATAACATTCAAAACGAAATGGAGAGAGAATTGTTCCTGTTGGAAATTTTGGGATGTTGTTGGTTCTGATGCGACCTTGTTTCTTTTATTTCTTTACAGCTTGTTTTCTTTTTGTTAATGTGGGCCGTGCTAGTTGTTTTAGGGAGGGGGGGCACGACCCATTTGTTTTGTTTTGAGGTTATGGGCTTTCAAACCCAAATGATCCTCTCTCTGATACATCCCCTGGATCTGTAATTACGCCTACTGTTTTAACCCTTTTTAATTTTTAATAAGTTTGTATATTCTTTTGTAAATATTTTGTTTTATAAAAAATTAATAGATTGTTAGTATATATATATTATAATTAAATTTTGTATATTTATTTTAGTTTATATATATATATATATATATATATATATATATATATATATATATATATATATATATATATATATATATATATATATATATATATATATATATATATATATATATATATATATATATATATATATATATATATATATATATATATATATATATATATATATATATATATATATATATATATATATATATATATATATATATATATATATATATATATATATATATATATATATATATATATATATATATATATATATATATATATATATATATATATATATATATATATATATATATATATATATATATATATATATATATATATATATATATATATATATATATATATATATATATATATATATATATATATATATATATATATATATATATATATATATATATATATATATATATATATATATATATATATATATATATATATATATATATATATATATATATATATATATATATATATATATATATATATATATATATATATATATATATATATATATATATATATATATATATATATATATATATATATATATATATATTTCTAACCTTATTTTAATTTCTCTTAGAACTCTTTAATTTTATTTTTAGAGTTGGATTTTATTTCTTATTTATTATTGAGCATTTTATTCTATTTTCCTTTTTTTGGTCGATGACGAGACCACCATTGTTTTTCTGTCAAATTATTGATGAAAAATAATGGATCTGAGACTGACTTTTCTCTTCTTTTCATTTTCGACCACTTATCCATCTTTGGTTATTTTCACTATTTTTTTTGTCTATGACGAGACTTCCGTAATTCATTACCAGTCAAATTATTGATGAATAATGTTAGATTCGAGATCACCTCCTTTCTTCTTCTTTCCGATTTTATTTTGACTTTCTTGGATAGATGAAGTCTTGTGTCCGTAAGCGTCGGATTTGTCGGAGTTGATAACCTTCCTGATTTCAAATCTACGGATAATGACCATTTGGGTCATTTTCTCTACTTTGGGATCACGATAGGCTACATTCAATTAATCGATATTATGTTTGCGATTAAGATGAGATCCCACTTTTTGGTCTGTGCAACACGATTAAATCGGAGAATGATCCTCAATATCATTTCTCTATCTTGTCCTTAGCACGGATATCAATTACGCGACCTCTTATAGTTTGACTTCTGCCATAAGTCGGGCTACGACGGTTTAGCGTCACATTAGTCCTGATTTGATTTCAAAACATCATCACCGAGGATCAAAGAGGAGATTAGAAGCTTGGAAATGAAGCTTGCACGCAATTTCAAGGGTCAACAGAACCACTCTGTTCGATAACTTTCCTTACTTCAATCTTTTAATCAACTGTGATGTGTGTTGTGAGCTGTTAGCATTAGATATGCAGTAAATGATGAGTGGGGAGCCTCTTCTCTCTTGTCTAGAGTGTTTAGCGTATGCCCTTTGGGAGATATGCGACGCATTCGCTCCTACGTCTTAATATTTAGCGTGTGCGTCCCAAACCGTTCTGATTCCCTTCTGTTTAGGCGTTCTAGGCCTAGGACCCTTTTCTCTCGCCTTCGTGTGATTAAGACTCCCTTTTCTCTCGCCTCCGTGTGATTGAGACTCCCTTTTGTCTCGCCCCGTGCGATCGAGACCGTTTTCCGTAGTTAGCCGAACTACGGCTGCTCTGATTTCTCATACCCGTTGAGAATACGTAGGCATAGGATTACGATAATCCTAGCGAGCACTTTTCTTTCTTTCTCACCCTTTAGGTTCCTTGTACCTTTTTACCCAAGGACATGCTACGTTCGTTCTACCGCAAACAGGTAACGCCTAAGTCTCCAATGGTCGAGTAGCAATACACCTAACTGCTAGAATGCGTACGCTAGTATCGTCTACTCGAACCTTTTCTCTCGCCCCCGTTCGATCGAGAACACCCCATTTTTCTATAGTTAGCTTGAACTGTGTTTTGCTCTGATTTCTCATACCAGATGAGGATACGTAGGCACAAGACGCGATATCTTGGCGAGCAACCTCCCCTCGTAGTTTCCCGAACTACGTTAACTCTGACTTTCCCATTGCACGAGGGAATACGTAGGCATAGGGTGACGATGTCCTATTGAGTCTCTTTTCTTTTCTTTTGTCCCTGTGAGCCAGCCTTTGATAGATTAACACCCTTTTAGATAGACAACAAGCGTGGATCTCGTTGAGTACAACGGACGTGAGGGGTGCTCATACCTTCCCCTTGCGTAACCGACTCCCGAAACCAAGATTTGGTTGCGATGACCTGTCTTTTCCATTTTTTGTTGGTTTTCTCTTATCGTTTCCTTTCCCTCTCTTTGGGATAAATAATGAACAGTGGCGACTCTTCTGTCTTTGCCAACCTCCTTTTTCGCAGTGATGCGACAGCTGGCGACTATGCTGGGGACTTTTCCCATCCCTTATGCGAATCAATCCTAGCGCTTGTCTGTTTTTGTTTGTGGGTTTGTATATTTGTGTGTTGTATTTTGTATATTATTGTTGTATTTACATTTTCCGCACTTTATTATTATCTGTTATTGCCGTGATGTTGGGTGGGACTGTTCCTTTGAGAGATAAGCCAAAACCCAGGCTTGAGGATATACATAGCATTAGAGTGGAAAGTAATGAGGACTGGCATGTTAGGCGCGCACTAGTCCTCATGAAATTCGCATTCAGACGAGGTTTTCTTTAAAGACATCCTATCACGTGCATTGGTTAGGAGGGGGATATTGGATCAGGAAACTATTGACTCTGGAGACTGATCATTTGTGAGTTAGCTAGGATACCGAACCTTATCAGAGATTAGGTCCATACCTGTGAGTGGGAGGGTTATGCAGGAAACCTTGACTTTCAACCAACCCGGTATTCTGGTTTTCTCGTCAGAGCGGACTTATGAACTTCTCCAATCAGCAGCGCAGCAGTTATTCAGAGCTTTGTGGGAGTTTTGATCCTTTGTTTGTTGCATTTTTGCATTTTGCATTGCATTTTCATCTCATTTTTGCATGTCCATCCTCAGCCAGAACAGGGAGCTTACCCATCTTTTGTCCAACCCGCAGTTGATTTCCCGACATTCGCATTGGACTTGAATTAGCTTCTGGAAGAATCATGAACTCAGGAGAGCAAAATCCAGTTGTTACTAGATCAGAGTTTGAATTGATGAAGAATCAGTTGGATCAACTCATGGAAGCCATGACAACTATGACTTGAGGAGAGGCCGATATTCAAAGGACTCTTGTGAATAATGTTGCTCAAGCTTAGCCTGTGCAGATTCCTGTTAAAGAGCATACCATTGTCTGAGATATAGGTTCATCTTCTCTCAATGAAACAGACTATCAAAGTTTCATATTCTCTGTGCTAGATTCTCAAAGGGTTGTTCCGAAGATTAATCCTAAGGATCCACGGATTGTTGAATTTATGAGAAGATACCGTCTGTTGGATGAAAAGCTTGACGCCCTGATGAGTCAGGATACTCTCAATCTGAATGCCTTAAGAATGTGTTTGGTACCAAGCCTTGTGATGCCTCCGAAGTTTAAGACACCAAATTTTGAGAAGTATACATGAGATAGTTGTCTGAAGCAGCATTTGGTGATGTTTTGCAGAAGAATGACCTCGTATGTCCATACTGACAAGCTTATCATTCACTGTTTCCAGGACAGTTTGAGTGGAGCATTACTGAGTTGGTACATGCAGTTGGAGAGTGGTTGTATCCAATCATGGTCAGATTTAGCCAATGCCTTTGTGAAGCAGTACAACTACAATCTCGACGTGACTCCCAGTCGCATGCAGTTGCAAGAATTATCTCAAGCGGACAATGAATCTTTCAGAGCGTATGTTCATAGATGAAGAGAGTTAGCTGCTCACGTTCAACCACCCATTCTGGAC